>JARQOC010000005.1:374263716-374710721 GCA_033576535.1 Allobates femoralis
TCTGCAGCGTGGTTTTCATATATATGCTCCCCAAATTTTTAACCTTGTGCATTCACATCTAACTTAAATAAACAGAATTTTCACTTATCTGGACTTTGTGATCGCTTCTTTTCTCTTGCTGTTCACTTAATGATTTGTTGCAATCAGTCCATGGATATATGATCCAAATAGACCCCACAGGATAACTATCTACCGTATATACTCGTGTATAAGCCGAGTTTTTCAGCACAAAAAATGTGCTGAAAAGTCCCCCCTCGGCTTATACACGAGTCACATACGGTACCCAGTGGTATACAGCCACCCCCCCGTGGTATACAGGGCCCCCCCTTGCTTGTGGCAGACCTGTAAAAGAAGATATCATTATACTTATCGTGTCGCTGCCGCCGCTCTGTCACCGTCACCGCGTTCCTCCGGGTCTTCAAGCTTCCTTCTCCGGCGCACAGGAAATGACGTCATTGTCTATGCGCCGGAGAAGGAAGCTTGAAGACCCGGAGGAACGCCGTGACGGTGACAGAGCAGCGGCGGCGGCAGCGACACAATAAGTATAATGATATCTTCTTTTACAGGTCTGCCACAAGCAAGGGGGGCCCTGTATACCACGGGGGGGGGGGGGGGGGGCTGTATATCACTGGGTACTGCTGTATACAGCTAGGGCTGCTGTATACACAGCTGGGGCCCTATATACCACTGGGGCTGCTGTATACTACCACTGGGGCTGCTGTATATACCTCTGGGGCTGCTGGGGCTGCTGTATACTACCACTGGGGCTGCTGGGGCTGCTGTATACTACCACTGGGGCTGCTGTATACTACCACTGGGGCTGCTGTATATACCTCTGGGGCTGCTGTATACTACCACTGGGGCTGCTGTATACTACCACTGGGGCTGCAGTATATACCTCTGGGGCTGCTGTATACTACCACTGGGGCTGCTGTATACTACCACTGGGGCTGCTGTATACTACCACTGGGGCTGCTGTATACTACCACTGGGGCTGCTGTATATACCTCTGGGGCTGCTGTATACTACCACTGGGGCTGCTGTATACTACCACTGGGGCTGCTGTATACTACCACTGGGGCTGTTGTATACTACCACTGGGGCTGCTGTATACTACCACTGGGGCTGCTGTATATACCTCTGGGGCTGCTGTATACTACCACTGGGGCTGCTGTATACTACCACTGGGGCTGCTGTATACTACTACTGGGGCTGCTGTATACTACCACTGGGGCTGCTGTATACTACCACTGGGGCTGCTGTATACTACCACTGGGGCTGCTGTATACTACCACTGGGGCTGCTGTATACTACCACTGGGGCTGCTGGGGCTGCTGTATACTACCACTGGGGCTGCTGTATACTACCACTGGGGCTGCTGTATACTACCACTGGGGCTGCTGGGGCTGCTGTATACTACCACTGGGGCTGCTGTATATACCTCTGGGGCTGCTGTATACTACCACTGGGGCTGCTGTATATACCTCTGGGGATGCTGTATACTACCACTGGGGCTGCTGGGGCTGCTGTATACTACCACTGGGGCTGCTGTATATACCTGTATACTACCACTGGGGCTGCTGCTGTATATACCACTGTATATACCACTGGGGAGGCTGCTGTAACACTGCTGGGGCCTGTATATACCACTGGGGAGGCTGCTGTATACTACACTGCTGGGGGCTGTATACCTGTGCTGGGGTCCACCCTCGGCTTATACACGAGTCAATAGGTTTTCCCAGATTTTGGGGGCAAAAGTAGGGGGGTCGGCTTATACACGGGTCGGCTTATACACGAGTATATACGGTAATACTAATTATGAAGTGGGTTACATTTCTGTGGCTTTCATTAATTTCTGTAATTCTTAATGCCCTTTCTTTCATGGCCCTTGAGAAAGCAGCTCTTACCTCCCTTTCTTCCATTTCTGAACTAATTTCTGTAATTCTTGCCTCCCTTTCTTCCATTTCTGCAAGTCTTGCTCATTGAAGCGGAATACAGCTTTTCTCTTAGCGTGTGATGACAATCATCCAGTCACATTCTTTTTCTTATGAGTCATAAGATCAGAATCATCAGGCAGTGACATGACACGGAATTTCATAAGCGAACATTCTATTGTGTCATCACAATGGAGGGGCGTGGCTATGCAGAATGGGGCATGGTTATCTGGAGTGGGTTGGGCATGTCACACACATGGGCGTGGTTATGTGTAGTGGAGTGGGGCTATATGGAGCAAGTGTTGCTACGAGAAGTGGGTGTGGCCATGTGGAGTGGGTGTGGTAATGTGGAGTGGGTGGGGCTTGCCACACACACACACACACACACACACACCTCAACTTTATATATTAGATGCAGCCTTATAGCCCTCCATATAGCTGAATGCAGTCTCATATATTTCCATATCTAATATGTAAAACTGACTACGGTATATGTATGCATGTGTATGTATGTGTGTATGTCACAATAGAATGAATCAAATGCAAATTCACAAGTAAAACTCAGGAGACAAGAATACAGCACAAATACAGTGACATAACTCAGAATGTTATTTGCTAACATTCTATTGTGACATTATTTTGTTCCATACCTAAGAACAGTTAGTTATTATGCCCGGGCAACGTTTTGACACCGCAAATCATCTAATAAGCGTAAAAATGGGCACTGCAGCAAACTGGAGCGTATCCGCATGTACAGTATTTCGACACCATAAATCTAATATATAAAACTGAGTGTATGTGTATATATGTATCATAGCTCCACACCCTCCCAGTAGCCCCCACCCTTCAACATAGCCAAACCACTGGGACTTTGTAGAGAGATGGAGCTATGAAGGGGTGGGGCTATGTGGACTAGGAAGAGCTATGAAGGGGCAGGGCTACAGGGACATAGTACCATATATGGGCATTACAACCATATATGGCCATTACCATATATGAGCATTATGACCATATATTGGGCATTACGCCCAGGTTCTACAGCTAGTTTCTTCATATTTTTGTTATTATATTTTTTTGGAATCTCAGATAACTCCTTTCACTCTTCATAGTACACCACTGGTCAAGTAAAAATTAATCAATATCGGAAAAAAAAAAAGATAGCAGCGCCATATTTGTTAGCATTTACCTTGCAAACAATTTGCAGACAAAAATAATGGGGGAGCTGTGCCTCTTGGAGATGGGAATACCCCTTTAAGATCTCATATTGCAAAATAGACAGTAGAGAAAACATTCCTAGCTCCTCACCTACTGATCAGTCCAAATTGTAAAAGGCAGAAAATGGAGGAGACAAAACAGTTACCGCAAAGAACATGTACAAGAAGCTACTTGTCATCTGAAAGTGCATTCTAGCTGGGAAAAAGATCCTTGGTCCCAAGTTAAGTAAAGCTGAATGATGCAGAGGGCATTCATTAGAGAATTAGAGGAACTCAAAATGTAATATTTGCAATGACAAATAAAAGGGTTGCCTGGTTTTTCTTACCTGTAGGCACATTTTCCATCTGCCGTTTTTGTTGTAATAGTAACATGAGCCACGTGACTGATACTGGCTAATGCCTGTTGAGATGAAATAATTGTTGAAGAATTTGTTTTTTAATAAAAGAAAAGAATACAGAGTTGAGTAGATGTCTGTGACTACCGTGGTTACAATCCACCCTTTAAAATACAAAAATGCTGTAAAATGGTCGGTACTCAAAAATGTTTTGTTTTTTTTTCTTGCTTGAAATCAGTTCTGATACATCATTGCCACTTTGTTTATACAGTTGTGGCCAAAAGTATTGACACCCCTGCAGTTCTGTCAGATAATACTCAAGTTTCTTTCTGAAAATGATTGCAATCACAAATTCTTTGGTATTATTATCTTCATTTAATTTGTCTTCAATGAAAAAAACACAAAAGAGAATGAAGCAAAAAGCAAAACATTGATCATTTCACACAAAACTCCAAAAATGGGCCAGACAAAAGTATTGGCACCCTCAGCCTAATACTTGGTTGCACAACCTGTAGCCAAAATATCTGCGATCAACCGCTTCCGGTAACCATCAATGAGTTTCAATAGAAACATTGAAAAAGCCACAAGAGAATATTTCCTCAGTTTCTAAGACCTTAGGGCATGTTTTTTTCAGTGTCAGGCTGTGTTCACACACAGCGCTTTTTTGCGCGGGCAATTTTTCCAGCGTTTTGACCCGCGCAAAAAAGCACAAAATTGCCCTGTATAAATATGCAGGTGCATTCACACACCGCGTGTTTTTACGGGGCTACTTCTTCAGTGATGTCACAGAGGGGAGGAATCCTGTTCCTCCTCCCCTCTGTGACATCTGTCACAGCCCCATTTGATTTCTCTTATACACTGCAAAATCAAATGTAAAGAATGCCAAATGTATTAAAAATAATAAAGATTTTTATATTCACCCTCCGCCGAGTGTTCAGTAACCGGGAGCCAGAAGCAGCAGCAGTCATCAACCTGCAAAGACCTCGCATGATGTCATAATGACATCGGCGCTGTGATTGGCCGCTCGCGGTCATGTGATATGGTGTCATGTTGACTAAACAAGTTCTGTCAGTCACAGTATGTCAACTACATACATATTCTAGAATGCGTTAGAATCGGGCCACCATCTAGTATAATATAATTGCCGACAATGGAAATATGGTGAAGGCTCGGGGCTTGGGATTCATTTGCAGGTGGGACGGCAGTCGCTGGATCACAACACTAAATTTAGGGGGGGAGAACAAATTGAGAGCAGGCAGAAGAGGAAAAAAGCAAAGTCCAGAAGACCATTGTAAAAGAAGGAGGATGAAGAAAGGGATGGGAGGGCAAAGGAAAGGGGAGGAAGAGCACTCAGTTGCCATTAAATATACCTACTCATACTCGACGACATACGAAGATAACATCATTTTTCAACACTGCCCAGGAGTTAGAGCTCTTCGTAGATATCACATATACATCACTATGATTCCACAATGGTCAGATGGGTGACATGGAATATTAAGGGGTTGCGCTAGCCAAATAAACAAATGCTTATATTACGTCATTTGAAACAATTGAAGGTTGACATTGCCTTGTTTCAAGAAACACACTTATCGGCAGATTACTTTTTCAGACTAAAAAAACTATGGGTGGGAGACGTATACGGCTCGAGTTCTGTGGACAGAAAGTCAGGGGTTATTATACTCATCAATAGGAACTTCGCTCACAGGCTGATTTCCCAGGAGTCAGATCATGAGGGCAGGATGATATTTCTTGAGCTACAGGTTCAGAATCAGGTGTTTAGTATCTATAACATATATGCACCTAACACGGCACAGAGGTTTTTCTTCACCACATTGCAAACTAAACTCATTACTGATACACACAATAACATGATTGTGGGAGGAGATTTTAATGAGGTGATGAATGGTGCAGAAGATAGGAGGGCTACATTAGAACACCCCACTGGAGGAAGGTGGAGATTGGTAAGGGACAAAAAGAGAATTTTGTTTACTTACCGTAAATTCTTTTTCTTCTAGCTCCTAATTGGGAGACCCAGACATTGACATTGGGTGTATAGCTTCCACCTCCGGAGGACACACAAAGTATTACACTTAAAACAAAAAGTGTAACTCTTCCCCTACTGCCTATACACCCCCTCTAGGAGGAATCCCATCAGTTCGGTGCACAAGCAGGAAGGAGGATAAAACCCACATCAAGACCAAAAGGTCCGGCTAAACATTGTCGGCCAACAGGGCCGAAAGAGCGCCATGTACTTACCAGTCACTCACATAAAAGAACAACGCCCAAAGTCCAACAGGGTGGGTGCTGGGTCTCCCAATTAGGAGCTAGTAGAAAAAGAATTTACGGTAAGTAAACAAAATTCTCTTTTCTTTTTCGCTCCATTGGGAGACCCAGACATTGGGATGTCCAAAAGCTATCCCTGGGTGGGAAGAGACCCAAGCAAGACAGTAACTTCAAACATGAGCAACCGCCGCCTGAAGGATCCGTCTGCCCACATTAGCTTCAGCCGAAGCATACGCATGAACCTGATAGTGTTTTGTAAAGGTGTGTAGGCTAGACCAAGTGGCCACCTGACACACCTGTTGTGCCGTGGCCTGATGACGTAGGGCCCACGAGGCACCCACAGCTCTTGTGGAATGTGCCTTAATCCCAGCAGGTACAGGTGTACCAGAGAGGAGGTAGGCCTCCTGGATAGGAGCCTTGATCCACCGAGCCAAGGAAGACTTGGAAGCCTGCGTTCCTTTCTTCTCGCCTGTTGTGAGAACTAACAGGGCATCCGAGCGTCGAAAAGCAGCCGTGCGGGAGATATAAATCCTGACCGCCCTGACCAGGTCCAGAGTATGTAGAGACTTCTCATACTGGTGAACAGGATTAGGACAAAAAGACGGCAGGATAATGTGTTGATTCAGGTGAAACGGAGAAAGCACCTTCGGCAGAAACTCCGCCACAGGTCGGAGCACTACTTTATCCTGGTGAACTACCAGGAAAGGGGATTTGCAGGACAAAGCTGCCAGCTCCGAAACTCTTCGCAAAGACATGATAGCTACAAAAAAGGCCACTTTCTGAGAAAGTCTAGAGAGGGACACCTCCCTCAAGGGTTCGAAAGGCGGCTTCTGCAAAGCCGCGAGAACCATATTAAGGTCCCAGGGGTCCAGAGGACGTCTGTAGGGGGGAACAATGTGATTTGCCCCTTGTACAAACGTTTTGACCTGAGGCAGGTTAGCCAGACGTTTGTTGAAAAGCACAGACAGAGCGGAGATCTGTCCCTTTAGGGAACTGAGAGCCAAACCCTTGGTCAACCCAGATTGAAGAAAGGCAAGCAGGGTTGGAAGAGAGAAAGGCCAGGAGACTTTCTGTTGAGACGACACCAAGAAAAGAAAATCTTCCAGACCCTACGGTAAATCTTTGCCGAGGCAGGTTTCCTGGCTTGTCTCATGGTTGCGGCGACTTCAGAAGAAAAGCCACAAGATGTCAGCAACCAGTCTTCAAGTGCCACAAAGTCAGGCTGAGGGCCGCTGAATTGTGGTGGAAGAACGGCCCTTGAGACAAAAGGTCTGGCCGGAGAGGGAGCCTCCACGGATTCCCCGTCGAGAGCTGTAACAGGTCCGGATACCAGGCCCTCCTGGGCCAGTCTGGGGCGATGAGCAGGGCTTGAAGACATTCCATCCTGAGTTTCCGAAGAACCCTGGGTAAAAGAGGAATTGGAGGAAACACGTAGGGAAGGCGAAACCTGGACGAATCCTGGACCAGAGCGTCCGCCGCCACAGCCTTGCTGTCCCGAGAGCGAGACATGAACAGCGGGACCTGGTGGTTCAACCGAGAGGCTATGAGGTCCACGTCTGGAGTGCCCCATCTGTCGCAGATGTGACGAAAGACATCTGGGTGGAGAGCCCATTCTCCTGCGTCCATACCCTGCCGACTTAGATAGTCGGCCTCCCAATTGTCCACTCCGGGAATATGTACTGCCGAGATGGACGAGTCGTTGTCCTCGACCCACTGTAGGATACGGTGGACCTCCGCGAGGGCCTGAGGACTGCGAGTGCCTCCCTGGTGGTTGATGTAAGCGACCGCAGTGGCGTTGTCGGATTGAATCCGAATCTGGTTCCCTGCCAGGAATCTCTGAAATGCCAGAAGAGCCAAATAAATGGCCCGAATCTCCAGAACGTTGATCTGAAGGGAGGATTCCTGCTTCGTCCAGGTGCCCTGCGCCCGGTGGTGAAGAAAAACGGTGCCCCAGCCTAGGAGACTGGCGTCCGTGGTCACTACCAACCAAGAGGGGGGCAGAAAGCATCTGCCCCGAGAGAGGGAGGTGGGAAGCAGCCACCAACGAAGAGATTCCTTCGTGACCGACGACAGAGGGATGTGCTGGTCGAGGGAGGAGGACCTCTTGTTCCATCCGCGCAGATTTGCAATTGCAGCGGACGGAGATGGAATTGCGCAAATGGCACTGCTTCCATGGTCGCCACCATCTTCCCTAGAACGTGCATCAGACGCCGGATGGATGCTGAGTCTGAATGCATGAGAGACTGGACTTCCTCCCGAATCGAGATCTGCTTGTCGACAGGCAGGACGATCAGAGCCGGGGCAGTATGAAACTCCATGCCCAGATAAGTTATTGACTGAGCAGGGAGAAGAACAGACTTGGGTACGTTGATCAACCACCCGAAGTGCTGCAGAGTGTCTAGAGTAACTGAGAGACTTAACCGACACTTCTCCGCAGAGGGAGCCCTGACCAGAAGGTCGTCCAAGTACGGAGTCACAGCATGGCCCTGAGAATGCAGAACCGCCACCATCGCCGCCATCACCTTGGTGAAGACCCTCGGTGCGGAGGCAAGGCCGAAGGGCAGAGCCACGAACTGAAAGTGTTCTACCGTGAACCTCAGCCATCGTTGATGTGCAGGAGCGATGGGGACATGAAGATAGGCGTCCTTGACATCCACTGAGGCTAGGATGTCCCCCTGAGATAGAGACGCTATCACAGACCATTCCATGCGGAATGCCCTGACCTTCACGTGCCGGTTGAAAAGCTTGAGATCGAAAACCGGTCTTACCGAGCCGTCCTTCTTGGGGACCGTGAAGAGTTCGAGTAGAACCCCTGGAAGCGTTCCCCGGAGGGAACCTGGGTCACCACCAGGCCCGGACTGACAGGTGGGACTACCGGGAGTTCTCCCGATTGGCCGGTGATGGTGGTGTGGACGGGACCGCTGTGACCACTCCTGTGGCCGCAGACTGACTTGAAATCATTTTGCGGCCGCCACCGGGGAGTCAGCAGGCCGCAGCATTGAGCAGCATGCTGCATAATGGGCCGTTTGCCCTGGACACATTAATGCTACTGGCCCTTTAACAGTCTGTAATGGCGCGCACGCGCTAGCCGCGATCGCGGAACGCCGGTCGCGGTAATTTGGCCCGCGCTCACATACCTGCTGAGGTTGAGCCGTCCTCTGTATGCCGGCTCTGACTACTGGGGGGATGTCGGCATGGAGCGGGCTGCAGCCGCTGCTTGCCTGCATGATCACACAGGCTTGGTGAGTGAAAAAGTTGAGGACCCCGGCCCCTGCATCATACTAATTTTTCACATGTACTCTTCACATTTACACAGTACATTAAATAGGATGTACTGAGACTGGGGCTATACTTATTTAATGTATATCCTCAGCCCCAGTATGTCCTGTGTAATGTATATACACACTGAGGCCCAGGAATATATTTTACATAGGATATATTGGGGCTAATGAATATATATTAGCTATATACTGCTCCAGCCTCAGTATATCCAATCTAATGTTCTGTATAAACCTTAGCCCCATTGTATACATACATTAGACAGGATATACTGGGGCTGAGGTATATACATTATATAAGAAATATATACTGGAGGTGAGGTATGTACATCATATAGGATATACAGGAATGAGGTATATAGTATATATCATTCCTGTATATCCTATCTAATGTACATACCTCACCCCCAGTATATCTTATATAATGTATATTCCTCAGCCCCAGTATATCCTGTCTAATGTTTATACATCAGCCCTGTATATCCTATCTAATCTATATTTCCCAGCCCTAGAATGTCCTGTGTGATGTATACACTGGGGCTGAGGTATACACACTCCATATTTATAGCCTCAGCCTCAAAATATCCTATCTAATGTACTGTATAAACCTCAGTCCCAGGGTATACTTTACACAGGACATACTTGGGCCAAGGAATGTACATTAGATAGGATATATAATGCCAAAGTATATACATTAGATAGGACATGTTGGGGCTGAGGCTTATAGTATATACCTCAGCCCTAGTATACCCTTTCTAATAACTATACTTCAACCCCATATATCCTATCCAATTGATAAACCTCAGCCCCATATATTCTATTTAATGTACATACCTCACCCCAGCCCCATGTATAGTATCAAATATATATACCTCAGTTTTGTATATACAATATATATATCTCAACCCCATACATCACTAAGTACATACATGGATTATTGCACACACCCAGTATACACAGCTCTACAATATATGCTACTGACAGGTAGCTATATTTTAGTATGTACTGTGGAGCTGTGTACATAGCATTTAGTATGGAGCTGTGACTGTGTATATAATTTATAGTGTTGAGTCCACACTGTATATTATTCTATATACACATTGCACAGTACCACTTCTGTCCTGTATATTGGGTGTAATCCTCAATTTCTGTATTATTTTGTATATACACTGCACAGTACCACTTCTCCTGTCCTGTATACTGGGTGTAATCCTCAGTATCTATTATTCTGTATATATACACTGCAAAGTACCACTTCTCCTGTCCTGTGTACTGGGTGTAATCCTCAGTATCTGTATTATTTTGTATATACACTGCACAGTACCACTTCTCCTGTCCTGTATACTGGGTGTAATCCTCAGTATCTATTATTCTGTATATATACACTGCACCGTACCACTTCTCCTGTCCTGTATACTGGGTGTAATCCTCAGTATCTGTATTATTCTGTATATATACACTGCAACAGTACCACTTTCTCCTGTCCTGTATACTGGGTGTAATCCTCAGTATCTGTATTATTCTGTATATATACACTGCACATACCACTTCTCCTGTCCTGTATACTGGGTGTAATCCTCAGTATCTGTATTATTCTGTATATATACACTGCACAGTACCACTTCTCCTGTCCTGTATACTGGGTGTAATCCTCAGTATCGGTATTATTTCTGTTATTATATACACTTTCACAAGTACCACTTCTCCTGTCCTGTGTACTGGGTGTAATCCTCAGTATCTGTATTATTCTGTATATATACACTGCACAGTACCACTTCTCCTGTCCTGTATACTGGGTGTAATCCTCAGTATCTGTATTATTCTGTATATATACACTGAACAGCACCACTTCTCCTGTCCTGTATACTGGGTGTAATTCTCAGTATCTGTATTATTCTGTATATATACACTGCACAGCACCACTTCTCCTGTCCTGCTGTCAGAGAGGCGGTATTGGACTTTGTGAATTTCAGCATTTAAATGTTGTTTAATTATGATTATCCTGAACAAGGAAGTCATCACTTCTCTTTTGTATAGGTGATGACACTTTCTTCGCGGTGGATCAGTATTGGCAGCAGATCATTCAGGATACACTGAAAGCGTGTTGACAACAGAACTGAGCTTTAATTAGCAACAAACAGGTACAGATATGAAGGGCTTTGTGGAAACAGGAATATACACATCTTCGATGTATCTGTGCAGCATCTGCAGCTGCTTCTTCTTTCATGCACAGACACAGGAAACTGGTTACAGTCACATGGTATTTCCTGTGTGTGAGCCTCTGAGAGTGTTTCCTTTTTTTTTTTCTTAGATCCAACTTTATACACATTGCACAAACCTAGCAATACAACACTTACATACACAGTAATGGAGTTGTTGAACTAAACATATTCCAACAATCTGACCGCTGGGACCCCACAATCCCGGGAAACGTGGCTTTGGAGAGTAACATGTAAATGGAGCTGCAGTTGATATCCCTCTGTTGCACCATTCACATGTGGCTCTTTAGATAACCTAAATTCACTGATCGGGACTGATGGGTGATATAGTATGTGGGCTGGTGGGGCTTGTTTTCCAGGGCTGCTTTTTGGTCCCAGTCCGGCCCTGGTCACCACCCCGTCTCGTCTCAAGGCGTCCAGCGCCTGACGAAAGGCCGAGGCCTTTGCCGGCGGGGGCGAATAGAGACAGAAACGAGTCGGAGGACGCGAGGTCAGCTCTATCCTGTAGCCGTGGGAGATGACGTCCACTACCCATTGGTCTTGGATCTGGCCGCGCCAAATGTCTCCAAAGTGGGAGAGCCTGCCACCGACCAAGGATGCTGCTGGGAGAGGCGGCGAGTCATGAAGAGGCAGCCTTGGTGGCTGTGGCGCTGGCTGGCTTCTTTTGTTGATTTTTGGGCCTCCATGGCCGCCCTGACTTCTGATCCCTGTCTGTACGGGAGGAGGAGGACGTCTTCGAGGAGGGACGAAAGGCACGAAACTTGGCGTGCATCTGACGCTGACCAGACTTCTGTACCTTAGTTTGAGGTAAAGAAGTCGACTTTCCACCTGTGGATTCCTTGATGATGTCGTCCAATTGTTCGCCAAAGAGCCTGTTTCCCGCTAACGGGAGACCTTGGAGAAACTTCTTGGACGTTGCATCAGCTTTCCAGTCACGCAGCCATAGCATTCTGCGGGCTGCGAGTGAGTTAGCCGAAGCCACTGCAGTACGGCTGGTGGATTCCATGATGGCGATCTGGCGTAGTCAGTAGATGCAGAAGCTTGAGAAGTAAGGGTAGTCACCTCAGGCATATCCTGAGCTACAACATTCAGTTCTGCAAAGCAGGCAGAAACCGCCTGCAGAGCCCATACTGCAGCGAAAGCCGGGGCAAACGAGGCTCCTGTAGCTTCATAGATTGACTTCTGCAGAAGTTCAATCTGTCGGTCAGTGGGATCTTTAAGAGAGGAGCCATCTGCAACTGACATGACTGTATTGGCCGACAACCTGGATACCGGGGGGTCCACCTTAGGAGAAGCCGACCAACTCTTTACGACGTCAGGGGGAAAAGGATATCGAGTATCCTTCTGTTTCCTGGAAAAGCGTTTGTCAGGACAAGCTCTGGGGGTCTGTACCGTTGCTCTAAAGTTTGAATGATCAAAGAAAGAGCCCCGGGGTCTGGATGGAGGAAGGAACTGATACAGTTCCTCAGAGAGCGAGGTCTCCACCGAGGGAGGGGGAGCAGTTAAATCCAGTACAGTATTAATGGAGGACACTAAGTCATCCATCAAGGAATCGTCCTCTGAGGACTCGTCCGAGGGCCTCACTGAGTCCTGACCATCCGCTACCTCAATCTGAGAACCCTCAGCCTGAGACTCCTGAAGAGAGGAGGCAGGGGAGAGTGCTCTACGTGGCCGTTTAGGGGGCCGAGGAGAGGGAGCTACGTCCGAGACCCCTGTATTGTCTCCAGAGTCCAAAACCCCAGTAGGGGACGACTCCGGGGAAGGCTCTGATGTAGCAGAGCTGGGGGGAGCCCCCTGTGCCTCTACAGATTCATGAGAAGAGCAGGCAGAGCAATGAGGGTATATAGACCCATCAGGCAGGGCAATCTTGCAAGCAGTGCAAGCAGAATAAAATGTCTGCACCTTAGAGGCTTTGCTCCTGGTGGAAGACATGTCGCCCTTAGAATAAATCATCCAAGAGGGAAAACAACCAGAGGGGGGAATAGGAGAAGGAAGGCACCAACAGGAGACCTGTGGTGACTTACCAGACCGACCAGGGAGTGTGTGTGTGCCCTCCGGATGCTCCGCTTCTTAATAGCAGCCGCAGGGTGTAGGGAGAGACGCTGGGAGATGAGACCAGCAGTCTCCAGCCCTTACAAAAGATGGCCGCCGGAGCCAAGCGAGGGGGCGTGGCCTAGCAGCCCGGGAATCCGGAGGGCTACTCCCCTTCCCCAGCCAGGCTATACTGCAAGCCATGGCTGGGAGCGGCCGAGCTCCAAAACCGCCCACAAAGGCGGCCGGCCCGCCTCCCGTGGAGCCCGGGCTTCTGGAGCCAAAACAAGGCCGCAATGAAGCCGGGGCCTAAATTTAGACCGCCGGCCCGCGCTCGGGAGCACCCGAGCGTGGTAGTGCCATGCACCCCCGGGAAACCCGCGGCGCTGCTGTGGTAGGCCGCTAGGGACCGGGGGAAGACCACCAGGAACCCCTGGAGAGTGTGAGCAGGGCTGCCCACACATAATAGAGGCAAAAGGCTGAAACGGCCTAAGGGGCAGGAGAGTGCACACACAGAGAGACATTGTCTCCAGAGTCCATTGCAACTCTCCCTATGAACAAGTTCCCCAGGTGGTAGGACCGGACTGCAGCTGAGCAGGCAGGGCAATCTTGGCATAACCCTCAGAGTACCTTAAGTAGGTGCAGGCGGTTGAGCCTGTGGTCCACGACTCCAGCCGACAGGTCCAAAGGGGCTGTGGATGGAGTCAGAGCTCCAGAAGTTGTAGGAGCTGGTACCGATCCCACTTCTCCAGAGCCCCGAGGGGATGGAGAAGGAAACAGCATGAGGGCTCCAGCCCGTTGTACCCCAAGGGTACCTCAACCGCCTCTGCCCGAGGGTGAGGAAGGAGACATGCTGGGGATCCATAAGGATCCTCTTTGCTTCCAACCGACACTCTCCATTTAAGAGAGTGAGTAAGACTAAGTGAGAGTGCATGAGTGCAGAGTGTGCCTCCTTCAAAACAAAGCTAAGAACTGATGGGATTCCTCCTAGAGGGGGTGTATAGGCAGTAGGGGAGGAGTTACACTTTTTGTTTTAAGTGTAATACTTTGTGTGTCCTCCGGAGGCGGAAGCTATACACCCGATGCCAATGTCTGGGTCTCCCAATGGAGCGAAAAAGAAAGGTAGTTATTTAGAGGAGATGACGTTAACTGGCATTTAAAAGATGCGTGGAGGACTATGTACCCTATGGAACGGAAATTTACCCATTATTCGCACGTCCATGGAACATGGTCCCGCTTGGATATGTTTCTCATCTCTAATAATGTTTTGCAGAAGTTGTCAGCTGTGCAAATAGAAAACATGGTCATATCGGATCATAGCCCAGTGACTTTAGAAACTGTTGATAGTTATAAGAAGGGAACCGATTATTTGTGGAGATTTCCTTCTGTACTGACTAAAGAAGAGAAATTTAATAGGTTACTGAAAAAGTGGTGGAAAAATTGTATGTTGGATAATGCCGTACATTCAAATAATCCGGTCCTATACTGGGAAACAGCGAAGGCGGTATTAAGGGGACACATATTGGCATACACGATGAAATGGAAGAGGCACATTAAGGAACAATATCTGGCCACCAGCACCAGGGTCAGGGAAACATATACTGCATACAAGAACTCACTGCTAAACGCTGATAAAGAAATTTGGGTCCAAGCAAAGAGAGAATTTGAGGATTGGGCGCAAAAGAGGGAAAGCATACATAAAGGATACCTAGAAATAAAATTGAACAGGTACGGAGACAAGGTGGGAAAACTACTGGCCGGTTTGGCGAGGGGGCAGCGTTCGTGCACACACATTCCAGCAATTAAAGATAGGGGAGGTGGGTTGGTGATGAATCCCAAAGATATCGCCAACACGGGTAAATTCTATGCTACTTTACATGCAGAGAAAAACTAAACTGGCCTACAAGGTATGGAATGGCTGGAAACTGTTAAAATGACTAAAATTACTGAAGAGGAGCTGGTTGGTTTAAATGCACCGATATCTGCAGAGGAAATTTACATAGCTATAAAAGGCCTCAGCTCACATAAAGCACAGGGACCGGATGGGTTCAATGGAGCTTTCTTTAAAGCATTACGTGAACAGATAATGCCACCATTAAGGTACCTTTACACGCCGCAACTGCAGTGAAGCTACTGCTACGCAATTGGGATTTTCATCACGGTTGCTATGAAGTTGCGACGAAATTGCGGCGTGTAAAAGTTGAACTTGCTCGTGATTTTCGAAGTTGATCCCGGTTGCAGTTTCAGAGCATTGTTCTAAAATCAGAGTCAATCCAGAAGGTGAATTACCCTGGTTGTGGCGGGTAAACGGGATATCTGGCTCGAATTTGCGTCGCCTAGTCATTTCCCAGAGACGTGCCACAGCGTGCTTGATACCGCGCCCCATCAGCGATGATTGGTGGGGGCTCCTGTGAAACCATGGATGTCCCTTCACAGGGCGCCATCTTTAAAGAGCTGTCCATTCACACTACACAATTACAATGGCGTCATGTAGTAGCCAGCCTTCCTACGCAGGCTGGCCAATCATGACACTATTGCGTTGTCTAATCAGCGTCTTTGGGGTGCGGAATACACCAGTCTGTCACGCCTATGTTCTTGCGGCGCTGAACATGTACGCCCACATTCCCTTAGTGGTTGCGACGTGTAAAGCGGCGACGGCATTCAATCGGATGTTTCCCGCAGGATCAGTCTCAACTTCCGGGGAACCACATTCCCTTAGGTTGAGGGCGCAATTGCGGCGTGTACATGCGGCATCAACCGTTAAAAACGTGCATGCGCACGTTCGGTTGATACCGATCGCAGGTGATAGTTGCAGCGAGTAAAGGTACCTTAACAGGAATTTTACATAGGATCCTTCAGGGGGAACCTCTATCTGATACAATTAACACAGCATATACAAAGCTATTACTCAAGGGGATGGGGGGGTGGATTCGTTAGACCCTTCAGGCGACAGGCCGATCTCCTTGAGTAATCAAGACCTTAAACTCTTGTCTAAAATAATGGCAGAGAGATTGGCCAAGATCTTGCCGAGACTGATTATGCAACACCAGACAGGTTTTGTGAAGGGAGATCCACCATCATCAATATAAGAAAAGCTACTACTACTTGATGTGGTGAGGAATAGAACATTAAAAAAAGGGGGAGGACCCGGTCATGATCACTCTAGATGCAGAAAAAGCATTCGACAGCGTGGGGTGGTCATGGCTGGGTCAGGTTTTCAATAGTATTGGGTTGACGGGCCCTTTTAGACAATTTTTTACGACTATCGCAACCCTAGGGCGCAGATTTGCAAGCTGGGTTTTTATCAGATACGTTTCAGCTGGAAAGGGGGACTAGACAGGGCTGCCCCCAGTCGCCTCTATTATTTAATATCGCTGTTGAACCACTGGCTCGCCACATCAATGAACACAGCGTTTTTACGGGGATAAGGGTTGGCCAAATTGGAAGTCATGTCCGCATTTTCTGCGGATGATATCATTTTATTTTTCAATAACCCCAAACAGGACCCCCCATGTTTACTGGCAGAGATTGAAAAGTTTGGCCAATTCTCGGGATTTCGCCTAAATACCAAAGAAATGCGAACTTCTATTCCTTAGACTGGATAAACAGCGGGAACAAAACGCTAGTATATGTGGGATCCCAGTAGCGAAGGACCACCTCAAATATTTGAGAGTGTATTTGGGTAGAACAACTCATCAGATTTATAAGTTAAACTATACACCAACTATAACAAAGATAGAAAAAGAGCTAGAGACGTGGAAGGGGCTGCCTTTGTCATTGCTGGGAAGCTGTCACCTTATTAAAATGGTAAACTTCGCCAGATTATTGTATCCTTTACAAACGATATCTATGTTATTGCGGCATGAAGATATAAATAGGATTAACAAAGCCTTCTCCAAATTCATATGGAAGGGGAAGAGGGCTAGGATATCCATTAGATCCTTAAAGGGAACCAACCACCCCAAATGACCCCCCCGGACTGTTAATATGGGTCCCTACACCCAGCACACACATTTGCTGCAAGCGTTTTTGCTAAAAAAACTGATTTGTAGAAGTGAAGAAGTAGCTTTGTAAACTTTATAACATTAGGACGAGTGGGCGTAACTTAGCTTGTTCTACAGCCGAGATTCATGTGTCAGTCATCCTCCTCTCCCTCATCGCTGCAGTAAAGCCCAGCCCTTTCTTCTCGTCACAGCCTGCTGAGCCTGGTGCACGGGATCTCATGCCCGTGCACACGTCATCAGCTACAGCCAGGGTCACGAGCAGACGCTCTGACTTCCTGGTGTAATCCACAGCTGAGCGCAGGAAGTCAGAGCGTGTGCTCGTGACCCTGGCTGTAGTTGATGACGTGTGCACGGGCATGAGATCCCGTGCACCAGGCTCAGCAGGCTGTGACGAGAAGAAAAAGCTGGGCTTTACTGCAGCGATGAGGGAGAGGAGGATGACTGATACATGAATCTCGGCTGTAGAACAAGCTAAGTTACGCCCACTCGTCCTAATGTTATAAAGTTTACAAAGCTCTTTCTTCACTTCTACAAATCAGTTTTTTTTAGCAAAAACGCTTGCAGCAAATGTGTGTCCTCGGTGTAGGGACCCATATTAACAGTCCGGGGGGGGGTCATTTGGGGTGGTTGGTTCCCTTTAATACGCCACACAGATGAAGGAGGAGTAGGGATGCCTGATGTGAGGGGGTACAACTTAGCTTGTATATCAAGATACGTGCTGGACTGGATGAAAAAAAACCCAGCAGATATTCTGATTTAGCTCTGGAGTCAGCGTTTAGTGAACCCTGGGAGCTGTCAGCGTTATTGCACTCTCCATTACAATTCTTACCCACACATATTAAAGGTTCAGCAATCTGTAAAGATACCATGGCAACATGGAAGACGGTAAGAAAGAAATTAAAATTGTCTTGGAGGGTATCAAAACACCTGAGCCCTTGGGCTTTCCGGCCTTTAGACTTGGAAGGGAGAATAGTCTGTTTGCGTAGTGGCGGAGAAGGGGAATTAACACGGTGGGGGATTTATTGAACGTGCCGGAAAAGAGACGGATGTCAGGTCAGGAAGTCTTGAGTAAATTCCACCTATCCAACTTCCAATTATTACAATTCAGCCAAATGAACCACTACATTTTACAACATTTAAGGGATGTCACAAGGGAGGTATCCGAAAATGTGTGGGATGTTTTAATGTCTAGGGATGTTATGGATATCACAATTTCATCTGTTCATAAGGTACTAAGACCGGAATTACAACCATTGTGTGATGATAAGATGTTTGGGAGATGGGGACGTTATCATATGGGTGATCATCTATCGCAAAAAATATTACCGTATATACTCGTGTATAAGCCGAGTTTTTCAGCCCAAAATTTGGGCTGAAAAGTCCCCCCTCGGCTTATACACGGGTCTATACGGTAGACCCGTGTGGTGGGGGCTGTGTGGTGGGGGCTGTGGAGGCTGGAGGAGGCGGGGGAGGCTGCTGTATGAGCGGCCCCGTCACGTGGGGCCGCTCATTAAATATGCACTGCATCCCCCTGTCAATCAGCGGCAGGGGGATGCAGTTCATATAGCCCCCCAAAAGCTGGCACTGTCCCCCCTTGTAAGGGCCCCCCCCCGGTGCTTATACATTACCATCCCGGTGTTCTGATCGGCGCCGCTCCTCGGTGCTTCTTCATCCTCCCGTCGTCGCTGGCTCCATCCGTGATCTCCGGCTGTCGCAGCGATGTGACGTCATCGCGCGACCGCTGGAGAACCCGGATGCAGCCAGCGCGGGAGGATGAAGACGCAGCACGGAGGAGCCGTGCTGATCAGAAAACCGGAATGGTAATGTATAAGTAGCGGGGGGGGGGCCCTTACAAGGGGGGACAGTGCCAGCTTGTGGGGGCTGTTGGTACCCCCAGGGGGCTGCTGGGTACCCTCTGGGGGCTGTTGCTACCCCCAGGGGGCTGTTGGTACTCCCAGGGGGCTGCTGGGTACCCCCTGGGGGCTGCTGGGCACCCCCTGGGGGCTGTTGGTACCCCCAGGGGGCTGCTGGGTACCCCCTGGGGGCTGTTGGTACCCCCAGGGGGATGTTGGTACCCCCAGGGGGCTGCTGGGTACCCCCCTGGGGGCTGTTGGTACCCCCAGGGGGCTGTTGGTACCCCTAGGGGGCTGCTGTGTACCCCCTGGGGGCTGTTGGTACCCCCAGGGGGCTGTTGGTACCCCCAGGGGGCTGTTGGTACCCCCAGGGGGCTGTTGGGTACCCCCAGGGGGCTGTTGGGTACCCCCAGGGGGCTGTTGGTACCCCCAGGGGGCTGTTGGTACCCCCAGGGGCTGCTGGGTACCCCCTGGGGGCTGCTGGGTACCCCCCAGGGGGCCGCTGTATAACCCCTGGGGGTGCTGTAATAACCCCTGGGGGGTGCTGTATAACCCTGGGGGCTGCTGTATATACTGCTGAGGCCTGCTGTATATACTGCTGAGGCCTGTATACCACTGGGGCTGCTGTATATACCACTGGGGCTGCTGTATACTACCACTGGGGCTGCTGTATACTACCACTGGGGCTGCTATATACTACCACTGGGGCTGCTATATACTACCACTGGGGCTGCTGTATACTACCACTGGGCTGCTATTACTACCACTGGGGCTGCTATATACTACCGCTGGGGCTGCTGTATACTACTGCTGGGGCTGCTATATACTACCACTGGGGCTGCTATATACTACCACTGCGGCTGCTGTATACTACCACTGGGGATGCTGGGATGCTATATACTACCATTGGGGCTGCTGTATACTACCACTAGGGCTGCTGTATACTACCACTGGGGAGGCCTGTATACCACTGGGGGGGGGCCTGTATACCACACTGCTGGGGGCTGTATACCTGTGCTGGGGTCCACCTCGGCTTATACACGAGTCAATAGGTTTTTCCAGATTTTTGGGGCAAAAGTAGGTGGGTCGGCTTATACACGGGTCGGCTTATACACGAGTATATACGGTACATGGTTGGAGAATGGTCAGAAAGTATATTATCAACGAACGTTGGAGAGATAGTCAATTTAGAGTCATGCATGGCACTATAATAGGTTTTAATATACCTGCAAATTCCAACCACCCGGACAGACTCGTAAATTGTCCTAAATGTGGACAATCGGAACAGATATAGAACATGGGTTGTGGTCCTGCACATCATCCAGAATGTTTTGGGAAAAGTACAAGGTTTAGTACAGAGGATATTGTGCGATAAAGATTGAACTAGATCCAATGTGTTGGCTGTTTCATTATACAGAAGATAGAGTTTAAGGGGAAAACTTGCATATGCTGTTTCACACAATTGCTTTGTTAGCAAAGCATATTATTCAGCATTACCGGGAGATATTGAGATACATTTGGCACTATTGGAGTTATTACATTTGGAAAGGAGGGAAACGATGAGGAACACAAAGTTGTTGGCTAAATGCTTCTTTAACAAGTGGAGATCATACATGGAAACATCCCTCACTGATTCAGAAATTCAGAATGTGATGATATCTTTCAAATACTCAGAATGGTATGCATTGGAGGATTTGGGCGGAACTCTGGGCAGATTACGTTTGAAGGTATGAGGAGAGAGATGCCAATTGAACAAAGTTGTCGTGTTGAAATTGGTTATTATCAAAAATCTGAAATATTGAGATTTGATGTGCTCGGTTAGTTTTTATGAGAGGTTTTGAATCTTTGGTGTTGACTAAGGGAAGGGGAGGGAAATCACACTTATATTTGGGACAATGATGTAATGCTTACTGGAGTTCAATGTTTAGTATGCTACTGAAGCATCATTTCCCGTGTTAATAGATATACGATTATATGTTTTGTTTTATGATGTGAAAAAGTAGAATTTTGTGTACTCACCGTAAATGCTCTTTCTCTTAGCCTCTAATTGGGGGACACAGGACGATGGGTTATGCTATTCTGCCACTAGGAGGCGACACTAGGCAAACAAAAAAGAAGCACAGTGGCTCCTCCCAGCAGTTTTTAACCCCCTGACTGGCACAGTTCAGCCAGTTTTGTGCTAAAGCAGTAGGAGGAAAAAATAATATATAAGCCAATCAGGCAAAAAAACAAGAGAACACCAACACAACAAGGCCAACCGGCCACAGGGAGGGTGCTGTGTCCCCCAATTAGAAGCTAAGAGAGAATTTACGGTGAGTACAAAAAATTCTACTTTTCTCTGTCGCCTCATTGGGGGACACAGGACGATGGGACGTCCTAAAGCAGTCCCTGAGTGGGAAAAAAACATCCACAACTAAAAAAACGCAGTCTACAGACTAGCGGCCGCTGCCTGCAGGATGCGCCTACCCAGACTCGCACCTGCCGAGGCCTGAGTATGAACACGATAGTGCTTTACAAAGGTGTGAAGGCTAGACCAAGTAGCAGCCTTGCACACCTGTTCAGCTGAAGCCTGGTGCCGAAAAGCCCAGAAGGTACCCACCGCGCGAGTGGAGTGAGCCCGCAACCCCGATGGAATGTGCAAGTTGCGGAAAGAGTAAGCTTCCTGAATAGCAAGCCTAATCCACCGGGCGAGAGTGGCCTTGGAAGCGGCCAACCCTTTCCGGGGACCCTCCGGAAGAACGAATAGAGAATCCGTCTTCCTGAAAGGCGCTGTCCTAGACACAAAGTCGCAGAGCCCGGACCAGATCCAGGGTGTGCAGCGCCTTTTCAATGCGGTGCACCGGAGCCGGATAGAAAGATGGCAGGACAATGTCCTCATTCAAATGGAAAGAAAAAACCACCTTGGGAAAAAAAAGACGGCGTCGTCCGCAGCACCACCTTATCCTGATGAAAAGTAAGGAAAGGAGTCTTACAGGAAAGCGCCGCCAAGTCAGAAACACTCCGAATGGAGGTGATCGCCACAAGAAACACCACCTTCTGAGAGAGAAGACGCAAGGAGACTTCCCGGAGAGGCTCGAAGGGTGGCTTCTGAAGCATGTCCAGGACCAGATTCAAGTTCCAGGCTTCCAAAGGTCTCTTGCAAAAAAGTACGAGCCTGGGGCTTCGTGGCCAATCTGCGTTGAAAAAGCACAGATGGGTCAGGTCTCGGCCCTCTAAGAGAACCAAGGGAAAGCCCCTTGTCTAACCGAGCCTGAAGGAAACCCAGAACCGCAGAAAGGGTAAAATGCAAGGGCAGGAGACCTCCCGAGTCGCACCAGGCGAAGAAGGTTTTCCAAGTCCGGTGGTAAATACGAGCAGAAAAAGGTTTTCTCGCGCAAGCCATAGTGCGCGCAACCTCCTCCGAAAAACCCGCCTGAGTCAAAAGTCGGGTATCAAGGGCTAGACCATCAAACGAAACACCCCTGAGTTCTGGCGATGAAATGGGCCCTGGGAGAGAAGATCCAGACGGTCCGGCAGCCGCAACGGAACGTCTGCGTCGAGTTGTACGAGATCGGGGTACCACGATCTCCTGGGCCAATCCGGGGCCACCAGAAGTACCAAAACGTGTTCCGCTCTGACTTTCTGCACCACCCTGGGAATGAGGGCCAGAGGGGAAAAGATGTATGGAAGACGAAACTGCGTCCAGTCCTGGACCAGAGCGTCTGATCCCGGAGCACGGGGATCTCGGGAGCAGGCAAAGCAGGCGGGAACCTGCACGTTCTTCCATGATGCCATGAGATCCACATCCAGGATTCCAAACCGATCACAGATTTGATGGAAGACATCCGGATGGAGAGCCCATTCTCCTGACGCAAGACCCTGACGACTGAGAAAGTCCACCGCCCAATTCTCGATCCCCGGAATGTGGACTGCCAACAGAACCGCCTCCGAAGACTCGGCCCAAAGAATAATCGGCTCCACTTCCCGCATTGCTGACTTGCTGCGCCTTCCGCCCTGATGGTTGACATAGGTCACCGCCGTGGCATTGTCCGACTGAATACGAATGTGTCTGCCCTTAAAGAGATGATGGAAACTCTTCAGCGCCAAGTAAATGGCTCGAATCTCCAGGAGATTGATGGGCAGAGAAGACAGCTCCGGAATCCACCGACCTGGGCCGTGTGATGACAAAACACTGCACCCCAGCCGAGGAGACTGGCGTCGGTGGACAACACGTCCCACCGGACTGGCAGAAATGATCTCCCTTGGGAGAGAGACGAAGGAATCAGCCACCAGCGGAGAGAAAGCCTCGTCGCCGCCGATAGTTGGAAAACCCAGTGAAGAGTGAATGGACTGCGATTCCAGGCCGCCAGGAGATCCAACTGCAATGGACGGAGATGCCACTGAGCAAAAGGCACTGCCTCCATTGTCGACACCATCTTCCCCAAGACCCGAATTGCGAATCAAAGGAAATGTGGAACAGGACGCAGGAGTAGACGAATCGCACAGCGCAGAGACTGAACCTTGTCCTGAGGAAGAAGGACAAGTCCCCGAGACGTATCCAGGATCATTCCCAGGAATGAAACCCTGCGGCTCGGGACCAGAGAAGACTTTGGGAGATTGAGAATCCACCCCAGATGCAAGAGAGTGTCCATCGTGACGTGGACACTGTCCTCGCAATCCCTGAAAGACTGACCCTTGATTAACAGGTCGTCCAGGTATGAAAAAAACGACACCTCCGGATGTGTAGCACAACCATGACAGCCACCATGACCTTTGTGAAAACTCGCGGGTAGTTGCCAATCCGAAAGGAAGAGCAACGAACTGGTAATGATCCTCGCCCACAGCGAAGTGCAAGAACCGTTGGTGAGATTTGGCTATCGGCATATGCAAGTAAGCGTCCTTGATATCGATGGAAGCGAGGACTCCCCCTACGCATGGAAGCGATGACGGAACGCAGGGATTTCAT
This sequence comes from Allobates femoralis, assembly GCA_033576535.1. Classification (NCBI taxonomy): domain Eukaryota; kingdom Metazoa; phylum Chordata; class Amphibia; order Anura; family Aromobatidae; genus Allobates; species Allobates femoralis. Next base: position 374,287,816 of record JARQOC010000005.1, read on the forward strand.
CCGAAAATGTCGAACTCGGACAAATCTGTTCAGATGCTTTAAATCCAAAACAGGACGGGAGGATCAGTCTTTCTTTGGCATGATAAACAGATTCGAGTAGAATCCGTGAAACCGCTCACCCCGAGGGACCGGAACAACGACTCCCGCCCACTGAAGGGAGTGGATGGCCCGAAAGAAGGTGTCTTTCTTGTCCGGCGAGCCCGGCGGACGAGAAAGAAAGAACCTCCTGTGAGGAAGAGTGTGAAACTCGATGCTGTAACTGAAAGACACCAAGTCCCGGACCCACTGATCGTCTGTAACAGCGAGACATGCTGAAAGTGGGAGAGTCGGCCGCCAACTTGGGAAGAGTCTTCCGGAGGAGCAGAGTCAGGAAGAGGAAAACCTCTGTGATCCGGACTCCTTTGACTTGGACTGCCTGTTTCGGGACTGCCAGCTAAAACCCGACTTACTGGGAGGCTGAGAACCTCTGTCAGCATGTGGCGCACGGGCCGACTGAACCGGGCGAGGGACAGACCACCCAGACGAGTTCCGAAAGGACCGGACCCTCGCCTGTTGACCCCTGGAGAACTTACGCTTGGGCTTCTGCTGAGTAAGCGAGGTACTTTTACCTCCTGTCGCGTCAGAGATCAGCTTATCCAGCCTTTCTCCAAATAGATGCCCACCTAAATAAGGCATGCCAGTGAGCGACCTCTTTGAACCCGAATCTGCCTTCCATTCCCGAAGCCAGAGAGCTCGACGAATGCTGTTCACCAAAAATTCTCCAGCGATAGACATTTGAGCAGCCAGATCCAACAACTCTGGATCCGCACCTCTGTGACGTAAGGCGGAATGCAAATCAACCGCCCAGGTCACAATGGCCTTAGCCACCCACATGAAGGCAAAGGAAGGAGACAGTGATGATCCTGAAGCCTCGAACATTGATCTAGACAATTGTTCCAACTGACGGTCCGTGGAGTCCTTGATAGACTCAGGAAGAGACAGAAGGATCCTAGACGCCAAACGGGACACTGGTGGATCCACCTGCGGATAATCCGACTAGTCTTGTGCCACCGCCGGCAAAAAAGGATAACGAGCCTCTATCGCCTTACGATTACCAAACCGTTTATCCGTCTGGGATCAATGTTCCTGCAGAACTTCCTGAATCTCAGGATGATCAGGGAACACCTTCTGAGGTCTCTTGGGCTTCTTGAAAGAGATCACGTGGTCCGACGAGGCGACTGGAGCCGGGTCAGAGAATGACAAAGCCTGATTCACAGCTGAAACCAGGTCGTCCACCATAGCAAGGGTAACAGAGGAAGCGGACTCGAGCGTATCACCCAGATCAGCCTCCACATCCGAATAACGAGCTCACCCGACGAGCGTGATTCCCGGGACCTACTCCGTGCAGGGGAAACCGGAGAACCCTGAGACGGGGCCGAGGGAGACGCCCCTGCGGAGTCTCTTCCTACCAGAAGTATGGAAGGAAGAAGGAGTACGAGAGCGCGTCTCCTCCTGACCGGAACCGTCATCCGGTGAGCCCGGCTGGTCCGACGTGCTGGACGAAGGACGGGCCTGCACCACCCGGATCAGCGTCTCAGATAGCTGCTGGATGGATTGGCTTACAGACTGTGACAACGCAAGTGCCCATTCCGGCGGAGCGGGGACGCTAGCAGCCACCACCTCACCAGCAGGTGCCTGCTCTGAGACAGGGGCACAGGGCTGAGAGGAATTAGAGGCACAGGCCTGACAGAGCGGGGTAGAGCAACCACAGGGCAATTCAGCCTTGCACACAGTGCAAAAGGTATAGTACACAGTAAATGCCTTTGGTGCTTTCTTGCTCTTTTTGTCTGACATCCTCTCTGCTATATACAGAGGAATATACTGCTGAGAGCCAGCAGACAGACACAGCTGCAGCAGAAAGACACAAGTCACTGCTGAGCTACCAAAAAACAAAAGACAGCCTAGGACAGCAGCAGGCTATAAAACACTGCTGAGCCCTGTCACCTGGAAGCACAGTGCTGCCCCTCTTGTGTCCCCCCTCAGAGCTCCAACCGTGCTTCATCCACGCTGAAGATGGTGTCAGAGACTGCCTGGGGTGGGAAAAACGAGGCCACGTCCCCCCCAGCGATGCCCAGAGCAGCTGCACTCAATTGGATGACGGGCCGGCCCGGGGGAGTTCCCGGCCACGCCGCATCATCACTATGGGTGGGGAAAGCCTACAGGCCCAAAAGCCGAGGCCTAAATTAATAAGCCAGGCTGCAGGAGAGGGCCGGCGCGGAGCGCAGCGCCGGAGACAGAGCGCGCGCAGGAACCCCCAGGGAGACCCCGGAGGACAGCGCAGCTCCTACCTGAAGACGGCTCCCCACCCTGGAGCCCACAAGGGACAGGGGCACAGACCTCTATCCCAGTGCAGCTCCATCTTTCATGCTGCTGCGGCCAGAGGGCCAGGGAGAACCTCCTACAACCCAGAGTCCCAACTGTGGGGACTGGGGAGGGATGCTGCAGGAGCCTGCCAACACCTACAACTCAGAGCCCCAACTGAGGGGACTGAGCAGGTATGGTGCAGCGGTCTGAAGGAAACTCGATGAAGAGAAAATAACAAACAGTGTCTACGTCCTAAGACACTAAGCAAAAAACTGGCTGGACTGTGCCAGTCAGGGGGTTACATACTGCTGGGAGGAGCCACTGTGCTTCTTTTTTGTTTGCCTAGTGTCACCTCCTAGAGATGAACATAAGGAAAATGGCTACAAAGGCAGTGCATGCACAGAATGAGATCTCGAAAAGTCTACATCTCAATCTGCGTACACACCACAGCCATTTTCCTCAATCTTCTGCATGCGCTGCCTCCACATCCATTTTCCTTAGTTCCTCGCGTTGCCGCTGGAAGATCAATGCCACCCAAACTACTCTACTGTGATACCGCCTCTTTCCGTGCCCCGGCCCACAGCATCGTCTCACTGGTGCCGCGGCGTCCCTTCCTCCTGTAATCCTACTCCTCTCATGCCTGTCCTGTGCCCGGCCCTATAGCACGGAGCATCTTATAAAACAAAAAATACAGTACATATGACTTTTTAATCACGTTTCTTTATGCTTTTTTGTTGGCTGTATGATGAAAAAAGTTTTCTTACAGTCTTTGTTGGGACGAGCAGCCTTCTGCTGCCCCCTTATCGTCAGAACAATCAGGAAATTGACGGAGGATAGGGAAATGAGTATGGCTGCTCTGCAATTATACTGATTATTGAGGAACTTGCCATGAAGGAATGTATATATATATACACTAGTACATCTCAATGAATTAGAATATCATCAAAAAGTATATTTATTTAGTCATTCAATACAAAAAGTGCAACACATATATTATATAGAGTCTTAACAAACAGAATGATCTATTTCAAGTGTTTATATCTGTAAATGTTGATGATTATGGCTTACAGCCAATGTATACCCAAAAGTCATTACCCAGTGTTCACTGTGGGGGTTAAATATTGTGACCATTTTATAGATCAGGTCATTATAGACAAAGCAATAACAAATGTGTACTTTTTTTTTTGTTTACATTTGTCTTTACACATACATTTTTTTCACTTTGTTTTACTTTTTTTTTTGTACTTAGTCCCTCTATGAGACTAACTTTTATTAATCTGATCACTGGTCTAGTGCAATGCATTAGACTTGTCAGTATTACACGGACAAAACGTGGCATGGTCTAACAGGCCACTGTAGATGGCATACCCAGAGATCATGATTTGATTTTGGGTTGCCATGACAACGATTGACAACCTGTGGGGTGGTGCTGATTGGGTGGGAGAGGGCGTCGGCTGTCCTGTCTACACAGCAGAGCAGATGAGATCCCACTCTGTTGGCATATCAGTTAAAGCAGCTGAATCGTTGGCAGGTGCTGTCTGTGACCGCTCTGTGCTAATGAAGAATGGTGCCGAGGACAACAGGCAGGTGAATAGCAGCTACCAGCCTGTTAGTGCTTATGTGGATGAATAATCATATAATAGAAAGTGCAATAGAGTCTTATCTGATAAAAATGGTGACAGGTAAGCTGAAGGTAAACTGCTCACCTTAGAGGGTTGTGTCACACACATCCTGTATAAAAGGCTCCAAACAGCTGCTGCAGCATCCGCAGGCTGAAGCAATAATAGAAAAAAATAAGAGGAAATATGTGGAATCCAACTGCTCTGCTGCACAATCGTCAATATGCCAAGGAAATCGAAGACTGCAAGTGGCTTTATTCAACACATTACAGGGGGTATTCCTCACCCCTTCATCAGGACAACCACCAATACAGTCTGTTTGCAGTGAAACAGCTAATATACACTCAAACACATTTCCTCTATTTTTTCTGTTTGTACTTAGGCAATTTTTTTTAAAGTCCCAGTTATAGCCTTTAAAGTGTAACTGCCGTTTTCATTTTTTTTTTTTTTTAATAATAATAATGTAGAACAAGTGATTTTAATAAACTTTCAAATATATTTTATGAGTGAAATCTGTTGGAAAACCATTCATAGACCTTCCACAAGGTGTCCCCACTAGACTGTGTGAAGCAGACACATGTTCAATATCAGTTAGATCCGCCTTCACGCTGAATGTGGCAACATAACCATATAAGGGAGGGGCGGGGCCTACACTGTGTGCGAGCTGCAGCTGGTGAGGAAACAATGTATCAGATTAGCTCACATTACAGCATAGTTGCTTAGCAGTGTCAGTGTCAGGATCACTGCAAACTCCTTTTTCCTTGGCACAAGCTTATGATATGTCATTTGGCTCCATACAGCTCAGTCACAATCTCTGTTATCCTCTTCTCTGCTGGCACATGACACTGCTCCCTATCAGTCTGCTCTCAGAAGTTGTGGAATTACACAGCTGAGATCAGCTGAGATGTCAGATGCTTGATGTGAGCGCCGCATTAGAGCTCACATCACACACCAGGACCCGACCCATGACGTTGTATTACGTCAAGGGTCGGGAAGGTGTTAAAGCATACAAAGAAAGTTGAGAAAAAAGTTATATGGCACAAAAAATGCATTATCTTATCTGCTATGTGACCCATCATTAACAACCAGTGCAGTATTTTTGTTTTTTTCTTCAATGAAATTAAATTTACACTTTAAGTTCAGCTTCCAGCAGCAATTGTGAGGGATTGCGACACACCAGTACATTCATTTGTGGAAAGTACCAGCAAGATGTGCAGTGCTGGCACATCATATGTCGAGAAAGGATTAAGGCCCAAGCAATTATTAGTTTCTACACTCTTGTTTTATCCTCCCCTTCTTACAATAGCCATAATTTGTTTAATTATTTTACCACATAATATACCGAAAAGTGGGAAAAACATTTCCAAGCGCTGTGGAAGGGTGACGCAAGCAAAATTCCACAATCATTTTTGTTGTTTTTCTGTAAAAAATCATCAGGCTCGAGAACACCTAACCCTAGTTCTGGGAACTGGCTGCATGTGGGTGCACTGAAGAAGTTGACTACCTTTTTCCTCTGGCCATCCTACTCCCTCTTTCTGCCTATTGATGTGCTGTGGATTTCGCCCCCAATGGCACTGTTGTGCTCGAACTACATGCCACCTTACCAGGTTGGGTCGGTGGCTTCATCATTAGTGTGATAAGTAAGTAGTTTGGCTAACCAAATACTTGTCCCAAATAGTGAACATAATGTAACTATGGGGAACTCGGGTATTTATGAGGCAAATCTTCCATACAAACATGCGAGTTGCCCATTGACTTGTATTGGGGTAGACTTGTCCGAATCAGAATACCGAACTACTCGCTCATCATTATTCATCATCCATCACCTCATCTTCTACTTCCTCATTCTGGTCCTCCTCCTGACTTGTTGGCAACTGTGTCTCCTCATCATCCACCTCGAGACAGTAATTGCCATTTCCCAGCGTCGGCTTCTTGTGAACGAGGCTGCTCATCACACATAATCTCTCATGTCCTACTTGAAGCGTGTATGTCGAGAGGCCAGAAGAAGCCATAAAAGGAAAAGTAAAGAGCTTCTAGGAGTGTCCAAGTGTGGCTTCACTTGTCTCCTGTGACTCGCCATGGTAGGAGAATAATGGTTTGGAAATATGGTCCAGACTCTTACTAATTGAGACTGGACCTTGTAGAGGACAGGGTGGTGCTGGCAAACAATCTAGAGGCATTATCTGCCATTGAGACCACCACCTGCTTGCACTGTTCTGCCCACATCTTCCTGCAAATTGGAACAGGAAGGTAGGTCTAGATCAGGGATCTCAAAATCCATGCCTCAAGGGCTGCTAACAGTGCAGGTTTCAGGATTTCCCTAGTACTGCACAGGCTGATAATTGAATAACCTGCACACGTGATGATTCCAACCCCTGTGCAATAATAAGGTAATCCTGAAAATATGCAATATTGGTGGCCCTTAAGGCCTGGATTTTGAGATCCCTGGTCTAGATGATGACTGTTTGGTGTGCTCCTGCAGCAGGCTCAATTTGCCTTGCCCCAAGGCCTGTGCGTGCACCACCATCAGTAGGATGTACACTTTCTCGTCCTTTATTGCACACCTTTGCACATTGTACATTAGGTACACAGAGCAATGTTATTATAGAATACAATCTATTTAAGTTGGCCCTGAAACAACTTTTGGTTGTACGTGGCAGCATCAAGAACTATCAGGCAATATTCCCTAACTAGTTGCCTCTAAAATGCAGTCCCTTCTCTAGTAGCTCTCTCAAACACTAGTTATATCTAAGAGTGATATTATTACAGAATAGAATCAATTTAAATTGGCCCTGAAATGTTATTTTGTTGTACATGGCAGCAGCAATGTATGGAATGGCAACCCATGCCTCTATTATGCCATCCCTTCTTTAGCAGCTTACTCTAAAGTTAGAGTCTAAACTAATTATAGCGCTGTGGAGTCGAAGTCTGTAACCATTTTGTTGGAGTCGGTATAAAGGCCACGTTACACACACAGATATCTGTTCAGATATTGGTCACAGATCTCTGGTTGCAGTGAAATCATGGACACATTGTTACATTTGTATACAGCCACAAAATGTAGCAATGTGTCCATGATTTCACTGCAACCAGAGATCTGCGAACAATCTCTGCACAATTATCTGTGTGTGTAACTGGGCCTTAAAATGGGCTGACTCAGACTCCTAGAATATATCATGAATTGGGTATAGTAGTTCAATGCAGTATGTACTGAATATTATTATTAAAAATTATTATGTTCAATCTAAATAGCTTGATTATTATACCACAATAATGATTAAAAGCCTGATGTTCACATTGTACTACAATAAATGTATCACTTATACATAAGTCATGTATGAAAGTGTTGAAGTCAAAGTCAGGGAAATTGAGGAGTCAGATTTGGTGGTTTGGCTTACCGACTCCACAGCCCTGCTAAGAGCAATATTATTAGAGTACAGAATATATTTAAATCGGCCATGAAAGTAATTTCTGTTGTACATGGCAGCACAAAGGACTGTAAGGTAATAATCCCTGGATAGGTGACTGTAATACACTATCCCGACTCCAGCATCTCTCTCTAAAGCTATGAGCCATATTATTAGAGAAAAGAATCTATTTAAATTGGCCTTGAAAGAACTTTTGGTTGTATGTGGCAGCACCAAAGACTGTAAGGCAATATTTCCTGAACGCAAATGCGTCTAATACACTATCAATCCGGCAGGTCCTAGTATCTCAAAAACATGCGGGCGGGGGATCGAGCATGGCGCATGAGTACCTGGATTGAGTATTGTCTCGAGCAGCCGGATACTTGATCGAGAAATGAGCAGTGCCGAGCACGCTTATAAACACTTAACAACTGTCCGTTCCTCTTGCAGTTTCTTGCTACAGTATCTATGTTAAGCACTTAAAGGGGTTGTTCATTTCATGTGAATGAACTGCCATAGATGAGAATTTCACTAAATCCTTTGCCAAATTCTGCTGTAACCTGAGCTGCTCTCCTGGTCTCATGATCTCTAGCTGGGAATCTCTTGGCTTCCTGTGATGTCACGTCAGATTCTCTATCAGTTCCGGGTTCTTAAAACGGACACGTGGGCATTGAATTATTCAGCAGAGCTCACTTGGCATCTGTAAATGCTGCCAGCTCTCCCTTGCCCTCTCCTATCTGTATGTATACAGTAGAGTGTATATACATGTACACACACTGCTATATACCCCTTTGTGATATATATTCTTTTGTACACATGAATACATTCATACATCTTTCCCCATCCATTTAATTTCACTCATAGCTATGTAATCTATCCCAAATATCCATTTTATGTATTCATCCTATATATCTATCGTACATATTTTTCTCACATACATTCATCCTATCTATCCTAAACATGCATTCTATCTATCTAACTATGTAAAGTGCTTTGTGAAAGTATTTGGCCCCCTTGAACTTTTCAACCTTTTGCGACATTTCAGGCTTCAAACATAAAGATATAAAGTCTAATTTTTGTGGGAAGAATCAACAACAAGTGGGACACAATCGTGAAGTGGAACGAAATTTATTGGATATTTTTAACTTTTTTAACAAATGAAAAACTGAAAAGTGGGGCGTGCAATATTAATCTACTCTCCTTGAGTTAATACTTTGTAGAGCCACCTTTTGCTGTGATTACAGCTGCAAGTCGCTTAGGGTATGTCTCTATCAGTTTTGCACATCGAGAGACTGAAATTCTTGCTCATTCTTCCTTGCAAAACAGCTCGAGCTCAGTGAGGTTGGATAGAGAGCGTTTGTGAACAGCAGTTTTCAGCTCTTTCCACAGATTCGTGATTGGATTCAGGTCTGGACTTTGACTTGGCCATTTTATCACCTGGATACGTTTATTTTTGAACCATTACATTGTAGATTTTGATTCATGTTTTGGATCATTGTCTTGTTGGAAGATAAATCTCCGACCCAGTCTCAGGTCTTTTGCAGACTCCAACAGGTTTTCTTCCAGAATGGTCCTCTATTTGGCTCCGTCCATTTTCCCATCAATGTTAACCATCTTCAATGTCCCTGCTGACGAAAAGCATGCCAAAACCACCATGTTTGACAGTGGGGAAGGTGTTTTGAGAGTGATGAGCTGTGTTGCTTTTACGCCAAACATATCGTTTTGCATTGTGCCCAAAAAGTTTGATTTTGATTTCATCTGACCAGAGCACCTTATTCCACGTTTGTTGTGTCTCCCAGGTGGCTTGTGGCAAACTTAAACTAGACGTTTTATGGATATCTTTGAGAAATGGCTTTCTTCTTGCCACTCTTCCATAAAGGCCAGATTTGTGCAGTGTACGACTGATTGTTGTCCTATGGACAGACTCTCCCTCCTCAGCTGTAGATCTCTGCAGTTCATCCAGAGTGATCATGGGCCTTTTGGCTGCATTTCTGATCAGTCTTCTCCTTGTTCGAGATGAAAGTTTAGAGGGACGGCTGGGTCTTGGTAGATTTGCAGTGCTCCTTGAGATGTTTAAACTTGGGAAATCTTTTGTATCCAGATCCGGATTTAAACTTCGCCACAACAGTATCTTGGACCTGCCTGGTGTGTTCCTTGGTCTTCATGATGCTCTCAGAACTTGAAACAGAACCCTGAGACTATCACAGAGCAGGTGCATTTATACGGAAACTTGACTACACACAGGTGAATTCTATTTATCATTACCAGTTTTGGGAAAGGAAGGTGTGTCACAGTCCGCGCTGCTGAGGAAGACGCCAGGAGGGCGTTGAACGCGTTGGATGAATAAAGAGGATAAATTTGGATACTGACTACTAGCGTTATTACGAGCGGATTTCTTGGCAGCGCGGACTGTGACACACCTTCCTTTCCCAAAACTTCAAGTTCGTCTACCCGAGTGGAGACCGGTGGAAGTCCAGCAGCAGCCATCAGGACACTTATCATATCAGGCCTATGAACCAGTTGTGGGTGGCACAACTGGACTAGGTGAGTGAACCTTTTCTCACCTGCTTTGTTTAGTGTCTAGTGATAGGGGCACTGTTGCGCCTCTTGTCCCCCCCCCCTCTTTTCTTATTTATCATTACCAGCCATTTAGGACAACATTGGATCATTCAGAGATCCTCACTGAACTTCTGGAGTGAGTTTGCTGCACTGAAAGTAAAAGGGCCAAATAACATTGCACGCCCCACTTTTCAGCTTTATTTTGTTAAAAAAAGTTAAAAAAAGAGCCAATAAATTTCGTTCCACTTCACGATTGTGTCCCACGTGTTGTTGATTCTTCACAAAATTTTTTTATTTTTATATCTTTATGTTTGAAGCCTGAAATGTGGCAAAAGGTTGAAAAGTTCAAGGGGGCCAAATACTTTCACAACGCACTAGATCTATCATCAGCCAGTGAGGGGAGTAGGTAATATTCTTTATTTATTGGAAAAGGCTGGTGTGTTTGTGCAGTACTGCTGGTTTTGCCATAAACGCCTAAGGATAATGCTTCTAAAGATCCCATATGCATTTTCTGCCAATTTTCATATAAAGTGAAAGTACATCAACTGATCCATTTTAGTTGGTTAATAATCCTGAACACTTTGACTCTGTGTTGTATGTTTAAAGGTAGCTTCACACGCCGCAACTTCGGCTGGGAATCCTACAGGCGATAGGTCGCCCCGAAGCAATCGCCGTGAAATTGCCTCACACTTGTGGCGTGTGATTGGGGAATTTCGTGGCGATAAATCGCCTCTCGCCTGTCTCCTGAGCACTGCTCTAAAATCAGCCGCAATCACGAAGGGGAGATTTCCGGGGTTTGGCGTGTGATAGGGCCATAGTGATGGAATCAGCGTCGCCTATGATTTCCCATAGGCGTGCCACAGCGTGCTGGAGTCCGCGCCCCGTCTGCGATGAATGGTGGTGGTTACTGTGTTCCCATTGGCTGTCAGTTCACAGGGCACCATATTTGAAGAGCTATCCGTTCAGCAACATACACATCTACAATGGCGTCATGTATTAGCCAGCCTTCCAAAGGAGGCTGACCAATCTTAACGCTGTTGTGTTGTCCAATGAGCGCGTATGGGGCGCGGTGTAAACCACTGTGGTAGGGCTGGGCGATTTTGGAAAAAATCAAAATCTCGATTTTATTTAAACCGATGGACGATTTTCGATTTAAATCTCGATTTGTTTTTCTATTTTTTTTTTGCTTTTCTTTGATGAATAAAGAGAAAAAACTAAGAGGTAGTTTAACAATTTTTATTCAGATAAATAACGTTAACATAACTATGTTTTAAACAACTTCACAGTTTTTTAAATTGTGTAAATATCATGTCATAAATACAACAGAAAAATTTATATCGAACCATGTCTCTTTAAAGGGACTCTGTTAACAGATTTTAAGACTAAACTACTGAGTCTCACAGTGATCATGACAGTGAGTATAGACATGGGGTTTATGTGTCTATACTTACTGTCTATGCCCCGCTGTGCCTATATGAATATCTGAATTATATTCCCTGACATGTGACTGGGGGGAGCTCAGATCTCCCCACGCACTGCTGTGAGTGACACTGGCCCTGCTGTGATGTCACAAGCAGGGCTGCTGTCATTCCCTGTGCATGGAATTTCTGCACAGGAAATGAATCATTTTTGGAAAGGTAACTTGGTATATCCCTGTGCACAAGTCCAGGGAATGATGGGCGCTGGGCATGCTAGAGATTTGCATTGACCCTGCTCGAGATGTCAGAGCAGGGTTGTTGTCAATTACAAGGAATTGGCAGAGATATCCACTCCGCATTATAATATCTAGTACCAGTCTGAACTATTTTCATGATCTTCTACAGAGTACAGGGGGCTGAAAACTGAGTACAGGCATAAAATCTACATTTGTACTCACAGTAATCCCTGTTTGTACTCACAGTAATCCGCCCTGTGAGACTGTCAGGCTGTCGGCAGTGTTTACCCTTCAAAAACTGCTGACAGTCCCTTTAGAAGAAACTATTTATAAAGTAGTGCAATAGTTCTAAATGCTGCCTTAACTGGCAACCACAGTACATTGTTAAAGTGCTGGTCATATGTGCTGGAGGCTGGAAGAAAGGTCCAGAATACACAATGTAAAGCCTGGAGTTAACTTAAACGAAACCACCTTCCATGAAACTGGAGCAGCAAAATTGAGCTGAGACTGAGCTTACAAAAAACAGATGCAATGTAACTTCAACCGCTTCTAGATGCAGCTCATCCTGGCTTGTTGTTAAAAAGCCTACAAAATCCCTCTGCCTCTCATACTTGTCAACTGCTTTTAAACAACCAGCCAGGATGAGCCACATCTACAAGCATTTCATAGCATCGCCACTGCACCTGCTTTGTGTAAGCTTTGGCCATTGAGTCACTTCCCATGAAAAAAAAACGAACGAAGAACAAAACAGTGCTTTTCAATTTTTTACAGGTTTTTAGCAAGAAATACAAGCCTGTCTACTGTCTCTGGCTTCAGGCATGCCCGGTGACACGTCAACAATGTTACCACTTGTACTGAAGACTCTTTCAGAAGGAGCACTAGTAGCAGGAATGCATAGGTATTTTTTGGCCAGGTGACTCAACCTTGGGAAATTTTCTTCATGCAGCTTCCACCACAGAAGTGGATCTTGTCTGGTTCTACATATTGGGAACAATAAGTAGCTTGAAATCTCAGCTTCAATACTAGCCACTGCTGATTGGGTTTGTGCTGTAGAGGTTGATGGCACTGGTCTTTTTAAGAAGCTGGCTAAGGATTTTTTTTTAGGTACAGGTCCACCTTCTTCATCTACTTGTGACTGTAAACATTCTTTCTGCACAGCTGTGTCAGTTAGATCCGGATGCATATATTTCTCAGAGAGAGATATCAACTCAGTGACAAGTGTTTTCTTCATTGCCTCTATTTTTTTATCTGCAATGTAAGTTGACCCAAATCGGGGGTCTACCATCATTGCAATGTCCAGGAGGTTATCTGTGTTGGAGTCACTATACTTATTGTTTAGATACTCCAAAATGGTGCATTTAATTTTTTGGGTGAGTTCACTGTCATCCTCAGCGGGCTGCAGAAGGCTGTTATTAAATAAATGAAGTACTGGTTTAAGGTATGAGACAGTCACATACGACTCGGCAGACAGTGCATCAATGAACTCTTTTAAAGGACTTAAAGCCCTGTTTATTGACTCCAACACATCTATATCCTGCCAAGTTGGTACTAGGTGCCTGCTCTTTTTTTCGGATCCCAAGACTCGTGCAATTGCCTTTTCCTGCTCTAGAACACGCTCAATCATTTGTTGTTTCGAACCCCACCTTGTTGGAGACTCTGTAATAAATTGATGAGTGGGTAATCCCAGTTCTGCCTGCACCAGAACCATATCTCTTCTCTTCTTCTAACTGAAGGAGAAGGCACTAACAATTTTTTTACACACTCCTACAGCACGTTCAACCCGTGAATCTTTCAAACCATTCTCTGTAATAAAATAAACAAAAATTATAGAATTGTTTAAACAAAATGTGTTCCCTTTTTTGCACCAAAAAAAATTAGATTCCTAAACTAGGGAGAAGAGGTAAAAGTTTATTGCTTCTAGTTCTAGCGTGTTCAGAGTTCACAGTTTACAATACACTTTTGATGTAAGTATCATTATAATACAATGTGAACACAAAGTGAACTAGAATTAAGGTCCCCTCACACTAAGCGATTAGACGGCTGTCATAGGACGGCCGGTCTAATCGCTGTACCACCCTATTATATGTCGGTGTGTGCTTGCACACATACAGATATATAGCAAAGCTTTAGACAGCTGAGCAGAGGACGGCATCACATCATGACATGGCGCCGCCCTCCACTATTAGCATATAGGGGAGGGCGGTGTCGCATCATTATGCGGTACTTCCCTCCGCTATACGCGAATAGGGCCGCGCCTCGTCATAAGGGCAGTGTCCCTGCACAGGAGCGTAGCTCCTATGAATGGATGCCGCCCCTAAAAGTCTGCCGTGGCACTTACACGGGCCGCCGAGCGCAGCCTAGAATAGAGTGTGGCCGATCAGGCAGGGCATCGACAAGTCGGTCGGTGCCCCATCTGTGGCCACGCTCAAACGGACCGACACGCACCGACATCTCGGCTGTGCCCACAAACACGGCCGAGATGTCGGCTAGTGTAAGGGGGCCCTTACTTTTCTCCCTGGCTCTTGCATTACTAGAATCATTCATTACCTGTACTTATCAATGGCATTGTGAAGTCTGTGTCCAAAGCAATGCAGGTGTGTCCACCCATTCTGCCTTACAGCCTTTATCATGTTTGTCCCACTGTCGGTTGTGATGCACACTTGTTGTTCTTCCCTGAGCTTCCAGGAAACCAGGGACTCTTTCAGCCCCTGAGCTAGAATTTCTCCAGTGTGGTCATCCTGGAAAATAAGTTGTCTGGAGGCAGATACTTTGCAGTTTCCAGTCTTCATAAATGAAATGAGCTGTCAGACTTAGGTATGGCTGCATGGTTCTGCTGGATCATAGATCAGAGGTTGTAGAATATAATTCTATACTCTGCACTTTATTTGCAACACTTTGTTTTGCAATATTGTACAAATGAGGCAGAGCTATTTCTGCAAAATACTTCCGGTTTGGCAGCTGATATTTGGGATCTAGTGTGTGTAGCATCTGAATAAATCCAGGCTTCTGGACTGTGTAGATAGGAAGCATATCTTTAGCGATATGATATGTTACTGCATCCGTTATTGCTTGCCACCTAGGCCCTTTCTTGTCATATGGCATTACACCAGAAAACGATGCCTCTATTGTTAACTGCTTTGTTTTTTGTGTTTTTGGAGTTGGACTGCCTCTTCCTTCTGCATCTCGCACAGCGACACACTCTTCCCATTCAGCAGCATGTTTTTGTCGGAGGTGCTGGAATAAGTTAGTTGTGCTGCTACTTTTTGTTGCAATACTTTTTCTACACAATTTGCAGAGCACATTGCTTTGTTTAATATCATTACGCAAAAATCCAAACCACTTCCAAATGATGGATGTCACATTGCCTTTTCGAGGAATGAACTCCTCTCCCTCAACCTCATCATCCTCGATGTTTCTTAAAGAGTTTGTTGCCATTTCCGAGTTTTATTCGTGGGAGGGTGGTGCTTATTTTTGGATTCTTCTGACTATAGATGAGGGCCTGCCAACATCAAACAATAATTAAGAGTCTCTCTCCCTCTTTTTCTCCCAGTGCCTGTCTATCTCCCCTTGTGGCCGTTCATCCCTCCCTCCCCTTGTGGCTGTTCATCCATCCCTCCCCTTGTGGCCGTTCATCCATCCCTCCCCTCCGTCCGTTCATCCATCCCTCCCTTGTGGCCGTTCATCCATCCATCCATCCCTTGTGGCGTTCATCCATCCATCCCTCCACTCCCTTGTGACAGTTCGTCCATCCCTCCCTTGTGGCCGTTCATCCATCCATCCATCCCTTGTGGCGTTCATCCATCCATCCCTCCACTCCCTTGTGACAGTTCATCCATCCATCCCTCACTCCCTTGTGACAATTCATCCTTCCCTCCCTCCCTTGTGGCAGTTCATCCATCCATCCCTCGTGACAGTTCATCCATCCATCTCTCTCCCTACCCTCCCTTGTGGCCCTCTCCTCTCTCTCTGTGTGCGTGCCTGGTAAGAACGCGCACACCGGATATTTAGCTACGGCACGCTCCTCCTGAAGCCATACCTCTGCCCTGCCTCCTGGCTTTAAACACAGAATGCTCAGTGCGCACCGGAAGTACCAGGTGATGCCGGACCGGAAATGCACCGCTCACATTAACACTACTAGCCGCCCGGATCTTCTAAACAGCGCTCCGGACGCCATTTTAAATCGAATTACACGATTTTTAATAAAACCACAATCGTGGCCACAGCAGGGGGCGAATTAATCGAATTAATTCGATTAATCACCCAGCCCTACACTGTGGCATACCTATCTCCTCGCCACGCTGAACATGTACACCCACATTGCCTTTGGGATTGCGGCGTGTGAAGCGGCAAGGGAAGTCGACCGGATTGGTTCTGCTGTGGGTGAGGCGATTTCCGGAGCGACACATCGCCTTAGGTTGAGAGCGAAATTGCTTTGTGTAATTCCGCCATCGGCGATCTGAGGGACCATGACAAACATGCACGCGCACGTTAAATAGACTCATATCACCTACCGAAGTTGCGGCGTGTGATGGTGTCAACTTGATTGCCACAATCTCTTCAGAGCTGTTGATTGGCTGAAAGGGTTCATGTAACTTATAGATAATGATGAGACTGGGTCAGAAACAGTAATGGATTGGTGAAGAGTTATAGAAACACATATATAGTTTATTATTTTTGTATAAAGGACAGTGATTTTTAACATTGAAAAAAAATTCAAATTAGTAAAAAAAAGAAAAAACTCTACATATGGTTTATGGTAAGTAGCACTTACTTCTCCTCTGAAGCCATATGTAGAAATACTCGCTAAGTCTTCAAACGACTGCAATTTACTTGTGGTGAAGCGTTCACAAACTATCTCCATGTCTTCTTTCTGCAACCAAACATGACATGTTTCACAGCTTAAAACTGCCACAGCTAAGTCTAAACCATCAAAAGTGGCTGTCTGGAGCAAAACAAGTGAGCGAATGTCTACAGGATAAAGGGCCCGTCACACGCTACGATATCATCGGTATCTCACAGCTTTTGGGGCGGTGCAGTGGTCCAGCAATCATTGAACGTTGTTCCCGCGATGTAGGTCAAGTCGGATCGTTGGTCAGTTCGCCAACACATTAAAGCTTGTAACAGGCCATTAAGTGAGATATTATTAATCTGTTTGGTGTCAAGCTCAGGGAATGAATGGGGAATGAGGAACCATTTTCCCTTTAGAATACAGCTACACAACACTGACTAGATGGCTCCTCCATTCATTCCCAATGTGGCTGTCGAGCGCTGTCGAAAGGACAGAGCCGCAGCCGGGCGCCGCACTCACAGGACAGAGCCGCAGCCGGGCGCCGCACTCACAGGACAGAGCCGCAGCCGGGCGCCGCACTCACAGGACAGAGCCGCAGCCGGGCGCCGCACTCACAGGACAGAGCCGCAGCCGGGCGCCGCACTCACAGGACAGAGCCGCAGCCGGGCGCCGCACTCACAGGACAGAGCCGCAGCCGGGCGCCGCACTCACAGGACAGAGCCGCAGCCGGGCGCCGCACTCACAGGACAGAGCCGCAGCCGGGCGCCGTACTCACAGGACAGAGCCGCAGCCAGGCGCCGCACTCACAGGACAGAGCAGCAGTTGAGCTCGCTAATGGGAGAACTCCTGTTCTGCTGATGGATGTGGCAGGGGTCCTAGCTCCCGCCGATCAGGAAATTATATCTTATCACGATAATAGGTGATAACTTGTAATAACAGATGAGCAATTAAAGGGTTTTCCCATGAATAAGTTCATTTTGATCAATAGATCTTGGAATAATAATAATTTCCACAATTGGATGTGTTTTAAAATAATGTTCCTGTGCTGAGATAATCCTATATATGTGTCCCTGCTATGTACTGTGTAATTTTTATTTCTGACCGTGCACGGAACACTGTCTGATCATACCACATCTCCTGGACAGGGGTGGAAGGAAAGAGAATATACAGACATTACAGCACGGGGTCACAAATGATTATTTTTATGAGGTAAAACATTTCTTTGCCTGTTTGTAAAAATGTTTTACCTCAAAGAAAGAATTATTTGTGATCCTGTGCTGTAATGTCTGTATACTCTATTTCATCCTTCCCTGTCCTGGATCAAACCAATGCTCAATGCACAGTCAGAAATAAAAATGAACCTGTACATAGCAGGAGCACATTACAGGATTTTCTCTGCACAGGAAGATTTTTTTTAAACACATCCAATTGTGGAAATTATTATTATTCCAAGATCTATTGATTAAAATGAACTTTTAAATTAACTATGTTCAAGGGAAAACCCCTTTAAATGTAATAGCAAAACCATTCATAAATGTTATTTCAATCTCAGCATTTCATGGTTGGGATAGATATTGCAGATGGCAGCTGAGCTATGCTGCGACTGTATCTTCCATTTATTTCTATGGGAGTTATGGAAACAGCATTGCCCAAGCACAGTCTTTCATAGCCTGCTTCTCACCAATACAATCAGTACTCATACTATAGAAGAGAAAACAAAGAAAACTCTATTGCAAGTAATTCATAGAAGATCATTTCTCTTTTAATATGTGGTGACAGAGCTATAGTCTTACCCGGATTCCACAGCCATTGTCCTGGATCTGAATTAATTTCATCCCACCTTCTTTAACAGTCACTTGGATACTTGTTGACTTTGCATCTAAACTGCAAAAAGGAGAAGAAATTTGCACATTACACATAAGTGCATTACCCCATACCTGCATGTGGTGAATGCCATGAAGCCTGGCGAAAGAATTCCCAACACTTCATGACAGTACATTGGAACACTGAGTGTAAATACCCGGCTGTCTGTGAGCCCTACCCATTTCGTTGGAATAGACTTACACATAGCTTGGAGACTGAGACCATGGCCAACCATACACACGAGGCCTCGGTTCCACTAACGCTTACAAAGGACTAGTGCAATCCAATTAAACATCAGACTGCACTGGCACCAATGTTAAACAATGAGCCAATATCTATCTGTGAATAATTGGCGTCAGAAAAAACATGTCAGCATGCTGCGCTTGTCAGTGAGGCTCAGATCACAGGCTTATACAAGTCTATGGGTGCAAGGGAAACATCGGATGACATCAGTGCAGTCTGAGTGTAGTGCGATATATGCTGACAATGGAGAAGATGGAGATCTCCCCCTACGCCGCACCTGTAATCCAATCACAGATACATGACGCTTGGTCCCGCTCACAGCAGAGCCTTGACTCAGGGTCATTAGCATATTGCACCCGATGCCAAAATGGGACCCCAGCCTTAGGTGGCTGTCGCCATCTCTCCACATCCAGAAGCTGCCAAAACTGATGGCGGCAGTGATCAGCAGTCTGCCATATATGATGGTGATGGTAGCAGTGAACAGACAGCAGTCTGACACTCTGATGGTGGCAGTGATCAGCAGTCTGACAAGTCTGATGGTAGCAGTGAACAGATAGCAGTCTGACATCTCTGATGGTGGCAGTGATCAGCAGTCTGACATGTCTGATGGTGGCAGTGATGAGCAGTCTGACATGTCTGATGGTGGCAGTGATCAGCAGTCTGACATGTCTGATGGCAGCAATGATCAGCATGACACGTCTGATGGTGGCAGTGATCAGCAGTCTGCCATATATGATGGGTGATGGTAGCAGTGAACAGACAGCAGTCTGACACCTCTGATGGTGGCAGTGATCAGCAGTCTGACAAGTCTGATGGTAGCAGTGAACAGATAGCAGTCTGACATCTCTGATGGTGGCAGTGATCAGCAGTCTGACATGTCTGATGGTGGCAGTGATCAGCAGTCTGACTTGTCTGATGGCAGCAATGATCAGCATGACACGTCTGATGGTGGCAGTGATCAGCAGTCTGACATGTCTGATGGTAGCAGTGAACAGATAGCAGTCTGACATCTCTGATGGTGGCAGTGATCAGCAGTCTGACATGTCTGATGGTGGCAGTGATCAGCAGTCTGACATGTCTTATGGCAGCAATGATCAATCAGCATGACATGTCTGATGGTGGCAGTGATCAGCAGTCTGACATGTCTGATGGGAGCAGTGAACAGATAGCAGTCTGACATGTCTGATGGTGGCAGCGATCAGCAGTCTGACATGTCTGATGGCGGCAGTGATCAGTAGTCTGACATGTCTGATGGTAGCAGTGAACAGCATGACATGTCTGATGGCGGCAGCGATCAGCAGTATGACATGTCTAATGGCGGCAGCAATCAGCAGTATGACATGTCTAATGGCGGCAGCGATCAACAGTATGACATATCTAATGGCGGCAGCGATCAGCGGTTGACATGTCTAAAGGCGGCAGCGATCAGGAGTCTGACATGTCTGATGGCGGCAGTGATCAGTAGTCTGACTTGTCTGATGGCGGCAGTGATCAGCAGTCTGACTTGTCTGATGGCGGCAGTGATCAGCAGTCTGACTTGTCTGATGGCGGCAGTGATCAGCAGTCTGACTTGTCTGATGGCGGCAGTGATCAGCATGTCTGAGCATTGTCTGATGGCGGCAGGTGATCAGCAGTCTGACTTGTCTGATGGCGGCAGTGATCAGCAGTCTGACTTGTCTGATGGCGGCAGTGATCAGCAGTCTGACTTGTCTGATGGCGGCAGTGATCAGCAGTCTGACTTGTCTGATGGCGGCAGTGTGATCTAGTCAGTCTGACTTGTCTGATGGCGGCAGTGATCAGCAGTCTGACTTGTCTGATGGCGGCAGTGATCAGCAGTCTGACTTGTCTGATGGCGCGTCAGTGATCAGCAGTCTGAGGTTGTCTGATGGCGGCAGTGATCAGGAGTCTGACTTGTCTGATGGCGGCAGTGTATCAGCAGTCTGAGTTGTCTGATGGCGGCAGTGATCAGCAGTCTGAGTTGTCTGATGGCGGCAGTGATCAGGAGTCTGACATGTCTGATGGCGGCACTGACCAGCAGTCTGACATGTGACATCTCCTGGTATCGCACAGACGTCGTCCTCAGGGCCACGTCACACACACACATATCTGTGCAGAGATTGTTCACAGATCTTTGGTTGCAGTGAAATCATGGACACATTGCTCCATTTGTACACAGCCACAAAATGTTACAATGTGTCCATGGTTTCACTGCAACCAGAGATCTGCGAATAATATCTGCACAGATCTCTGTGTGTGTAACGTGGCCCTCATACAGATCAGTCCACCTGAGATAGGAAAGTCTGTGGACTTTGTGTGTTTGGAGTCTTATGACTGTCTTTAGAGACTAGTGAAACCCTATCGCCGGATATATTTATTAAACACTGTGTATATAGTGTGCAGCAGCCATTAGTCCTGTCTCCACACCGGATCATGGCGGTGTAGCGCAGGCATTACCAGTTCTCTATCATCTCCTTGATGGCATTGGCGGCTCTCTGGATCACCTCCCCCGCAGCGATTCTGTTCACCACAGTTTGGTCCAGGCGGCGGATGACTCCGGCCGGAGCAGCCATGATGCCGGCGCCTCCGCCTGTGTACTGACACTATGGCGCTCTACACACCGCGTCACGTGTGCACCAACCAATCAGAGCTGCCAGAGAGTAGACTGAGGATTCTATGAGCACAGCATTGGTGTCCGCGTTGGAAGCCATATTGTCGAAGCTCATAATTGCCCCACAACAGGGTACAGGACAGTCCAGTGTTATCAAACTTCTGAGACTGTAGGGCGCGTATACCTGCATAATCCCGCATTTCTATCACAATTGTCAATTGTGAAATATGTGTGTGACTGGCGGATGTGCAGGGTCCTGAGAGCAGTGTGGAGACTTCAGGTGAGTATGGAGCCAGGCAGCTGAGTATGGAGCCATGCAGCTGGGTATGGAGCCTGGCAGATGAGTATGGAGCCAGTCAGCTGGGTATGGAGCCTGGCAGATGAGTATGGAGCCAGTCAGCAGAGTATGGTCCCAGGTACATGAGTATGGAGCCAGTCAGCAGAGTATGGAGCCAGTCAGCAGAGTATGGAGCCAGTCAGCAGAGTATGGAGCCAGTCAGCAGAGTATGGAGCCAGTCAGCAGAGTATGGAGCCAGTCAGCTGGGTATGGAGCCAGTCAGCAGAGTATGGTCCCAGGTACATGAGTATGGAGCCAGGCAGCAGAGTATGGTCCCAGGTACATGAGTATGGAGCCAGGCAGATGACTATGAAGCCAGGCAGATGACTATGAAGCCAGGCAGATGACTATGAAGCCAGGCATATGAGTATGGAGGCAGGCAGATGAGTATGGAGCCAGTCAGATGACTATGAAGCCAGGCAGATGAGTATGGAGCCAGTCAGCTGGGTATGGAGCCAGTCAGCTGGGTATGGAGCCAGGCAGATGACTATGAAGCCAAGCAGATGACTATGAAGCCAGGCATATGAGTATGGAGGCAGGCAGATGAGTATGGAGCCAGTCAGCTGAGTATGGAGCCAGGCAGCTGGGTATGGAGCCAGGCAGATGAGTATGGAGCCAGGCAGCTGGGTATGGAGCCAGGCAGCTGGGTATGGAGCCAGGCAGCTGAGTATGGAGCCAGGCAGCTGAGTATGGAGCCAGGCAGCTGAGTATGGAGCCAGGCAGCTGGGTATGGAGCCAGGCAGCTGAGTATGGAGCCAGGCAGCTGAGTATGGAGCCAGGCAGCTGAGTATGGAGCCAGGCAGCTGAGTATGGAGCCAGGCAGATGACTATGGAGCCAGGCAGATGACTATGAAGCCAGGCAAATGAGTATGGAGCCAGACAGCTGGGTATGGAGCCAGTCAGCTGGGTATGGAGCCAGGCAGATGAGTATGGAGCCAGGCAGATGACTATGAAGCCAGGCAGATGACTATGAAGCCAGTCAGCTGAGTATGGAGCCAGTCAGCTGAGTATGGAGCCAGTCAGCTGAGTATGGAGCCAGGCAGATGAGTATGGAGCCAGGCAGCTGGGTATGGAGCCAGGCAGCTGAGTATGGAGCCAGGCAGCTGAGTATGGAGCCAGGCAGCTGAGTATGGAGCCAGTCAGATGAGTATGAAGCCAGGCAGATGAGTATGGAGCCAGTCAGCTGGGTATGGAGCCAGTCAGCTGGGTATGGAGCCAGGCAGATGACTATGAAGCCAAGCAGATGACTATGAAGCCAGGCATATGAGTATGGAGGCAGGCAGATGAGTATGGAGCCAGGCAGCTGGGTATGGAGCCAGGCAGATGAGTATGGAGCCAGGCAGCTGGGTATGGAGCCAGGCAGCTGGGTATGGAGCCAGGCAGCTGAGTATGGAGCCAGGCAGCTGAGTATGGAGCCAGGCAGCTGAGTATGGAGCCAGGCAGCTTGGTATGGAGCCAGGCAGCTTGGTATGGAGCCAGGCAGCTGAGTATGGAGCCAGGCAGCTGAGTATGGAGCCAGGCAGCTGAGTATGGAGCCAGGCAGCTGAGTATGGAGCCAGGCAGCTGAGTATGGAGCCAGGCAGATGACTATGAAGCCAGGCAAATGAGTATGGAGCCAGACAGCTGGGTATGGAGCCAGTCAGCTGGGTATGGAGCCAGGCAGATGAGTATGGAGCCAGGCAGATGACTATGAAGCCAGGCAGATGACTATGAAGCCAGGCAGCTGAGTATGGAGCCAGTCAGCTGAGTATGGAGCCAGTCAGCTGAGTATGGAGCCAGTCAGCTGAGTATGGAGCCAGGCAGATGAGTATGGAGCCAGGCAGCTGGGTATGGAGCCAGGCAGCTGAGTATGGAGCCAGGCAGCTGAGTATGGAGCCAGGCAGCTGAGTATGGAGCCAGTCAGATGACTATGAAGCCAGGCAGATGAGTATGGAGCCAGTCAGCTGGGTATGGAGCCAGTCAGCTGGGTATGGAGCCAGTCAGCTGGGTATGGAGCCAGGCAGATGACTATGAAGCCAAGCAGATGACTATGAAGCCAGGCATATGAGTATGGAGGCAGGCAGATGAGTATGGAGCCAGGCAGATGACTATGAAGCCAGTCAGCTGAGTATGGAGCCAGTCAGCTGGGTATGGAGCCAGGCAGATGAGTATGGAGCCAGGCAGATGACTATGAAGCCAGGCAGATGAGTATGGAGCCAGGCAGATGAGTATGGAGCCAGGCAGATGAGTATGGAGCCAGCCAGCTGAGTATGGAGCCAAGCAGATGAGTATGGAGCCAGGCAGCTGGGTATGGAGCCAGGCAGCTGAGTATGGAGCCAGGCAGCTGAGTATGGAGCCAGGCAGCTGAGTATGGAGCCAGTCAGCTGAGTATGGAGCCAGTCAGCTGAGGGACATACTAAAAAAGAATGAAGAAAAGGAATAAATAAAAAGAATGCAGATAATAACTTATGACAGAAAGATTATGTAGATGTATAAAACGTTTCTTGGGCATCTTAGAAGGTAAACAAACTGTAAGCGGTCTAATTGGAGGCGCTCAGGCACAAATGCAGCAGGCACTGGGATGGTTTTTCAACAGACCTTTATTCAAACTCCCCTCCTACTCCACAACATGTTTCAATAGATTCTCTCTCTATTGTGCGGTGACAGCACAAGCCGATAAGGTGAGTGGCCACCTATTAGTACGCCATGCTAAATAAAGCCCCCCTGGTAACCTCATTATTGCGCCCCTTTTTCTCTCTTTTCTCTTGGGTATCTTAGACATGGAATGAACACATATCCCATATAACCAGGGGTATATTATGTTACCTGAGCATTATAGGTGTGGAATGAACATGAAATATCAGTAGATAATAGAAGAATGAACACATCCGATATAACCTGGTGTATATCATGTTACCTGAGCATTATACAGTTGTGGCCAATAGTATTGACACCCCTGCAATTCTGTCAGATAATACTCGGTTTCTTCCTGAAAATGATTGCAATCACAAATTCTTTGGTATTATTATCTTCATTTAATTTGTCTTCAATGAAAAAACACAAAAGAGAATTGTCCTAAAGCCAAATTGGATATAATTCCACACCAAATATAAAAAAGGGGGTGGCCAAAACTATTGGCACTGTTAGAAAAATCATGTGATGCTTCTCTAATTTGTGTAATTAACAGCACCTGTAACTTACCTGTGGCACATAACAGATGTTGGCAATAACTAAATCACACTTGCAGCCAGTTGACATGGATTAAAGTTGACTCAACCTCTGTCCTGTGTCCTTGTGTGTACTACATTGAGCATGGAGAAAGGAAAGAAGACCAAAGAACTGTCTGAGGACTTGAGAAACCAAATTGTGAAGAAGCATGAGCAATCTCAAGGTTACAAGTCCATCTCCAAAGACCTGAATGTTCCTGTGCCTACCGTGCACAGTGTCATCAAGAAGTTTAAAGCCCATGGCACTGCGGCTAACCTCCCTAGATGTGGACGGAAAAGAAAAATTGACGAGAGATTTCAATGCAAGATTGTGCGGATGGTGGATAAAGAACCTTGACTAACATCCAAACAAGTTCAAGCTGCCCTGCAGTCCGAGGGTACAACAGTGTCAACCCGTACTATCCGTCGGCGTCTGAATGAAAAGGGACTGAATGGTAGGAGACCCAGGAAAACCCCATTTCTTACCCCGAGACATAAAAAGCTAGGCTGGAGTTTGCCAAAACTTACCTGAGAAAGCCTAAAACGTTTTGGAAGAATGTTCTCTGGTCTGACGAGACAAAAGTAGAGCTTTTTGGGCAAAGGCATCAACATAGAGTTTACAGGGGAAAAAAAGAGGCATGCAAAGAAAAGAACACGGTCCCTACAGTGAAACATGGCGGAGGTTCCCTGATGTTTTGGGGTTGCTTTGCTGCCTCTGGCACTGGACTGCTTGACCGTGTACATAGCATTGTGAAGTCTGAAGACTACCAACAAATTTTGCAGCATAATGTAGGGCCCAGTGTGAGAAAGCTGGGTCTCCTCAGAGGTCATGGTTCTTCCAGCAGGACAATGACCCAAAACACACTTCAAAAAGCACTAGAAAATGGATTGAGAGAAAGCACTGGAGACTTCTAAGGTGGCAAGCAATGAGTCCAGACCTGACTCCCATAGAACACCTGTGGAGAGATCTAAAAATGGCAGTTTGGAGAAGGCACCCTTTAAATATCAGGGACCTGGAGCAGTTTGCCAAAGAAGACTGGTCTAAAATTCCAGCAGAGCATTGTGAGAAACTCATTGATGGTTACTGGAAGAGGTTGATCGCAGATATTTTGGCTAAAGGTTGTGCAACCAAGTATTAGGCTGAGGGTGCCAATACTTTTGTCTGGGCTATTTTTTGAGTTTTGTGGGAAATGATCAATGTTTTGCTTTTTGCTTCATTCTCTTTTGTGTTTTTTCATTGAAGACAAATTAAATGAAGATAATAATACCAAAGAATTTGTGATTGCAATCATTTTCAGGAAGACAGAATTCTGACAGAATTGCAGGGGTGTCAATACTTTTGGCCACAACGGTAGGTGTGGAGTAGATATGAAATATCTGTAGATTACAGGAGAATGAACACATATCTCATATAACCAGGTGTATATTATGTTACCTGAGCATTTTAGGTGTGGAATGAACATGCAATATATGTAGATAATTAGAGAATGAACATATGTCCCATATAATCAGGTGTATATCATGTTACCTGAGCATTCTAGGTGTGGAATGAATATGAAATATCTGTAGATAATAGGAAAATGAACACAAATCCCATATAACCAGGTGTATAATATGTTACTGTGTAAAACACAAAGGAGACAAGCCAGGCGCAGAATAGTGCCCTATCAATGGTGACACTGTTAGAAACGGTGATGTGTAGTGTCCACTCACCTTGCCTTGGTTGTGTATACCCACAACTGGCTTGAGCGCCTTATACAGCTGCCGCTGGACCTCCACCGCCACTGCACGTGGAAAACGATAACTGTTGTTAGGAAGAGGTGTACCACAGTCCGCGCTGCTGTGACACGAAAGATCACGAGGAAGACAATGCTTCAATAAAAACTTCCTTTATTCCTTTCTCCTAAACGTTTCGGAGCCACATCCGAGCTCCTTCCTCAGGGATATCACATCAGGGATATCCCTGAGGAAGGAGCTCGTATGTGGCTCCGAAACGTTTAGGAGAGAAGGAATAAAGGAAGTTTTTATTGAAGCATTGTCTTCCTCGTGATCTTTCGTGTCACAGCAGCGCGGACTGTGGTACACCTCTTCCTAACAACAGGTTATCGTTTTCCACGTGCAGTGGCGGTGGAGGTCCAGCGGCAGCTGTATAAGGCGCTCAAGCCAGTTGTGGGTATACACAACCAAGCAAGGTGAGTGGACACTACACATCACCGTTTCTAACAGTGTCACCATTGATAGGGCATTATTCTGCGCCTCGCTTGTCTCCTTTGTGTTTTACACAGGTAACATATTACACACCTGGATATATGGGACATATGTTCATTCTCCTATTATCTCCATATATTCCATGTTCATTCCACACATAAAATGCTCAGGTAACATAATATACACCTGGTTATATGGGAATGTGTTCATTCTCCTGTTATATACAGATATTCTGTTCATTACCACACCTTAATGCTCAGGTAACATAATATACACCTGGTTATATGGGATATGTGTTCATTTTTTATTATACAGATATTTCCCATTCATACCACACCTAAATGCTCAAAGTAACATAATATACACCTGGTTATATGGGATATGTGTTCATTTTCCTATAACTACAGATATTTCACATTCATTCCACACCTAGACATGCTCAGATAACAACATATATACCTGGCTATATGGGATATGTGTTCATTCTCCTATATCTATAGATATTCCCTGTTCATTCCCACCTAGATGCTCAGGTAACATAATATACCCTGGTATATGGGATATGTGTTAATTCCTCTATTATCTATAGATATTTATGTTCATTCCCCACCTATAATGCTCAGGTAACATAATATACTCCTGGTTATATGGGATATGTGTTATTTTCCTCTATTATCTATAGATTTTTAGTTCATTCCACATCTATAATGCTCAGTAACATAATATACCCTGGTTATATGGGATATCGTGATTCATTTTCCTATTATCTACAGATTTTCAGTTCATTCCACACTATAATGCTCAGATAACATAATATACACTGGTTAATGGGATATGTGTTCATTCTCCTATTATTACAGATATTTCATGTTCATTCCACACCTATAATGCTCAGGTAACATAATATACACCTGGTTATATGGGATATGTGTTTCAATTTCTTTCCCATTATTTACAGTTATTTCATTCTTTTATATGTCCCGCTATAATGCTCAGGTACATAATTACACCTGGTTATATGGGATATGTGTTATAATCTTCATTCTTTTTATTTATTCATTTTCTTCATTCTTTTTAGTATGTCCCGGCAGATGAGTATGGTCCCAGGTACATGAGTATGGTCCCAGGTACATGAGTATGGAGCCAGACAGCTGAGTATGGAGCCAGGCAGCTGAGTATGGAGCCAGGCAGCTGAGTATGGAGCCAGGCAGCTGAGTATGGAGCCAGGCAGCTGAGTATGGAGCCAGGCAGCTGAGTATGGAGCCAGGCAGCTGAGTATGGAGCCAGGCAGCTGAGTATGGAGCCAGGCAGCTGAGTATGGAGCCAGGCAGCTGAGTATGGAGCCAGGCAGCTGAGTATGGAGCCAGGCAGCTGAGTATGGAGCCAGGCAGCTGAGTATGGAGCCATGCAGCTGAGTATTGAGCCAGGCAGCTGAGTATGGAGCCATGCAGCTGGGTATGGAGCCATGCAGCTGGGTATGGAGATAGGCAGCTGAGTATGGAGATAGGCAGCTGAGTATGGAGCCAGGCAGCTGAGTATGGAGCCAGGCAGCTGAGTATGGAGCCAGGCAGCTGAGTATGGAGCCAGGCAGCTGAGTATGGAGCCAGGCAGCTGGGTATGGATTTAGGCAGCTGGGTATGGATTTAGGCAGCCGGGTATGGAGCCAGGTAGCCGGGTATGGATTTAGGCAGCCGGGTATGGAGCCAGGCAGCCGAGTATGGAGCCAGGCAGCCGAGTATGGAGCCAGGCAGCTGAGTATGGAGCCAGGCAGCTGGGTATGGAGCCAGGCAGCTGGGTATGGAGCCAGGCAGTTGGGTATGGAGCCAGGCAGTTGGGTATGGAGCCAGGCAGCTGGGTATGGAGCCAGGCAGCTGGGTATGGAGCCAGGCAGCTGGGTATGGCGACAGGCAGCTGGGTATGGTGCCAGGCAGCTGAGTATGGTACCAGGCACATGACCCCCAGACCCCTGCTTCTATTCTAAACAACTCTAAGACCAAGTGGACTTAAGAAATAATGCTTATTTTCTCACATTAAGAAAACTGAGGACTCGCCCACCACAGGTCCGTACATGAAGCCAGTGTGGACCTCTAAGTGTTGGTAGTCACACCCACCATATCCATGCAGTCTGGTCAGTCACGCCTTCCATATGTGAGCTCCCTCCCATTGTGTTCATTCTCCGCCCACTCTTTCAGCTCCGCCCCCATCACAGCCTTGAATGTTGGGCTGCTTTAGGCTGGTTTCACACTTCAGGTTTTTGTAAATCAGGCAAGATCACGTTTTTCAGCAAAAACCTCATCCTCTCAGGATCCCGTTTTTTGCCCATTCACTTTAATGTTGTCGGGTAGAATCCTGTTACTTCCGGTTGCCACATGATACCATTAAAGTGAATTGGCAAAAAACTGGAATCTGAGAGGATGAGGTTTTTGCTGAAAAACGTGATCTTGCCTGATTTACAAAAACCTGAAGTGTGAAACCAGCCTTAAACTGCAAGTGTAGTCCAGCGCAGTTATTGCCCTGCCCCACTCCAGTGAATTAATACATAGTTCCTATGTCTGTACATAGGTTTGCTTGCATCTTCTTTTTTTTCCCTGTGGTCTAGTGTGGACAAACCCCGTTTTTTTTCTTCTTTACTGTATATGTCTGTACATAGGGAGGAACATGGCAATCGACTGAAGAGGTGGTAAGAAGGGGGCTGACCCGTACTAGTCAGGTCTATGCCCAAAGTCGCCATCTGGATCTTCAAGCAATGGTTTTCATTAAAACACCAGAGAGTTTCAGAGAAATGTATACCTGGCTCTAATTGTGTATACAGACTGTGATGCAGCCCAAACCCTAGGCAGCATGAATCAATCTAGCGACAGGTTTACTTCAAAGAGAATCTGTCAGCTGACTTCTGCTACCTTATCTGACAGCAGCATGATGTCGGCAAAGAGACCCTGAATCCGATGATTTATCGTTTAGTTTAATGAGTGCAGCAGTTGTGACACAATCAGAGTTTTTATATTTAGCAATGAAGCAGAGCTGAGAAAGCTGCACTTGTCCACACCTGGCTCTGTATGTATAATGACAATAGCATTGAAATGCTAACCACAGCAGAAGGTGGGTTAGACCACGAGGCAATGTAGTATAAACAATGATCATCTTCTGGTGCTGAATCAAACCTTGCAGGTAAACAACAGCACAGACCTTAATAAGAGAGGCACTGCTGAAATCTGTGTTTTAACCCCTACAGCATTCTAGCTTCAGAATTCATAGCAAAAACCTAATGACAGATTTCATTTTGGGCTGGTTTCTTACTACTGTTTCGGTATCTGTGTGAATCCAACTGAAACCACATCCAGTTCTTTGATTTCCCCATGATCCACGTGTCCACAGTTTTTGCACTGAGACTAAAAACGCATTTTTGATCGATTTTGGTCTCCAAGACAAAACCATGAACAACCAGATCAAGTGCAATGCATGTTAAATTACAATGCGGCTCTATTGAACCTGGATCTGGCGAAATCCAGATCCTGCTGGATTTGAGTTTTTGGTCTGTACATGCCAGAACCAAGTTTGAAATGACTCTCCGCTGGGGGGGTGTCATTTTCCACCGAATCCAGCTAAAAAAGGTACACATCCGGATGCAACTGTCTGCACCCGCATCGGTATTATCCCTGATCCAGTTTGTATCATTGTGGGGGATTTCGGGGGGATGCAGGTTTTACTGCATCCCTCCCGGATTCCAAAACTAGTGTTAAACCAGCCTTAAAGAGATCGACCAATTACTCTTCTTAGTGTAGCTTTCCTCATAAATTCCCCAGCATTTCTGTGTATTCAATGGCTCCTGGTGGAGGAACGTGACCAGACCTATCCGTCCTCTCCTCCAATAGTAAAACACCTCATACAGGAAAACTGCTTTTCTATTCTAGGAGCTGATGGACAGGCCTGGTCCCATGGTCCTCCACCAGCAACCATTGTATGGACAGAAGTGCTGGTGAGTTTATGAGAAGCACAACACTAACCAGAGAACGAGGCCGACCCCTCTGTTATTCCTCCACAGATGTATTAATCAGTGATCTGATTACTCTCCCTTTCTGGGTTCATGGCTGCCTTTCTGCCCCTGCTTTGCTCTTTGTTGATTGGCTGCAGTGGTAACATCACATGTATATCACACACATCACTGCAGGCAATCATTGGACTCTGCTGCGCTGCTGATGAAGCTAAGACCTAGACTGCTGAGCCCAGGGATTGGTCGCAGTGCTGTAGACGTGATGTCACTGCTATGACCAATTATAAAGAGTGGAGCAGTGTTGGGCAATGCTGGATCCATTGAGGATGAGTAAAAGGACAGCTTTCTAATATATAATTGTGTAATGGCCACTTCCGTCTGAGGCAGAAATTGCGCGCCGCAGACGGAAGTGGCCAGTATTCAAAAGAGCTGCGGGCACCTGTCGCTGATCGGTGGCAGCCGGCCAGGCAGGACCAATCAGCGACGTGGCAGCGGCCACGGGTAGATGGCAGGCTCGGCACCCCGTACCTAAGCCGCCCCCCCATCGCACCTAAGCCGCCATCGCCCGCTTCTTCACTCTTTACTTCTTCACTGTGATTTACCGGTGGCTGCAGGACCTGCGGTGATGTCAGTCATGTGATTAGTCACATGATCGTCACATCCCCACAGCTTCGGTGTTTACTATGCAGCTAATTCACTGCAGTCAGGCAAAGTGCAGAGGGGGTAGCAGAAAGAGAACACAGGGGGGCAGAGAAAGGGGGGCCAGAGAAATCACGGGGGAGGCAGAAAAGAGAGCATGGGGCAGAGAACAGGCGGGGCAGAAAGAGAACACTGGGGAACAGAGAGAGGAGGGCTAGAAAAAGGAGGGTGGGCAGAAAGAGAGCGTGGGGCAGAGACAGGGGTGGAAAGAGAACACTGGGGGCAGAGACAGGGGGCAGAAAGAACACTGGGGGGCAGAGACAGGGGGCAAAAAGAGCACTGGGGGGCAGAGACGGGGCAGAAAGAACACTGGGGGGCAGAGACTGGGGGCAAAAAAGAGCACTGGGGGGCAGAGACAGGGGGCAGAAAGAACACTGGGGGGCAGAGACAGGGCAGAAAGAGCACTGGGGGGCAGACACAGGGCAGAAAGAGAACACTGGGGCAGAGACAGTGGGCAGAAAGAGAGCACTGGGGGGCAGAGACAGGGGGCAGAAAGAGAGCACTGGGGGGTAGAAAGAGCACTGGGGGCATAGACAGGGGTCAGAAAAAGAACACTGGGGGGCAAAGACGGGGCAGAAAGAGAGCACTGGGGGGCAGAGACGGGGCAAAGAAAGAGCACTGGGGGGCAGACACGGGGCAGAAAGAGCACTGGGGGGCAGAGACAGGGGGCAGAAAGAGAGCACTGGGGGGGCAGAGACAGAGCAGAAAGAGAGCATTAGGGGGGGGCAGAACGGGGCAAAAAGAGAGCACTGTGGGGCAGAAAGAGTGCACGGGGGGGCAGAAAGAGACCACTGAGGGGTCAGAGACTAGGCAGAAAGAGAGCACTGGGGGCACAAAGAGGTACTGGGGGGCAGAAAGAGACCACTGAGGGGTCAGAGACAAGGCAGAAAGAGAGCACTGGGGGGCACAAAGAGGGTACTGGGGGGCAGAAAGAGACCACTGAGGGGGCAGAGACAAGGCATAAAGAGAGCACGGGGCAGAGACGGGGCAGAAAGAGAGCACAGTGGGGCAGAAAGAGGGCACTGGGGGGCAGAAAGAGACCACTGGGGGGGGGCAGGGACGGGGCAGAAAGAGAGCACTGTGGGGGGCACTGCCGCACGCCGACACTGCTGCACGCCAACACTGCTGAACACTTGCACTGCTGTAGGCATCTACTATATAATCGTCTAATTATGTCTGTTTGTCTGTAACCGAAAACCTGCGTCGCTGATTGGTCGCGCCAGCGGCCTGTGACCAATCAGCGACAGGCGCAGTCTGGCCACGAATTGGCGCGGGATTCGAACCACGCTTCGCTGATTGGTCGCGCCTGGTAAGTCGCGACCAATCAGCAGTATTGGCGTGGGATTTAAACCCAGCTTCGCATTGCATTATCCTTAAATCCTCATACATAAACTACATACATATTCTAGATTGCTTTAACACTCGATTGTATATAACAGGTAACAATCATGCAAACCAGTATTGTGGCAATTAATCTTTGATTTTTAGGCTCTGCTTTACGTGTAAGCAATCGAGCATTACTGCCTGCACGTCTGTCAACATGTGCGCACAGATTTCAGGATCTCCGACTTGCCGTACGTCTTGTTGGGGACCCGTGGCCGCACATAAACTGTGGGGAACCTAGACCTGATAGGCGTCCCAAGTGGCACACGCGTTGGAGTCCCTTGGCCGACCAGTTTACCTGTGTGTGCAGTGTCAGCGATCCCTGGTAAACATGGCATCATGCTGCTGTCATATTTGCCTGTCAGGTACCTACTTGCGTTGTCCTTCCGGTGCTGGGAATCCAGGGTGCCTTCACATTCTAATAAACAGTATAGGATGTAGGAACTGTGGAGTCATAACCCTGATGATGGTGTACACGCCACGAAGGGTCCAACGAAACAGCCGTGGGTTCCTTGAGTGGACCCCTCTCGTTCCTGCTCGTCTGTGAGGTACATACGATGGCCCTGGTAAATATGGGTCATATGAGCTCTGTACTATATCATGCCTGTTGAGTGAATCGCGTTACATAAGGTGACTTGCCTCCTTAACCCATGTCTGGGTTATTTTAGTACACATGTGGGCTTTCTCATTTCGCTTTACAGTGCAGATATAGGAAGTGTAGAAAACCTGCTGGTGATAGTCGTATAACCTGATGGTGGGTTTACAACCCACCTTTATCGTTGTGGCCAAGCGATCAACTCCGACTAAAAGTCTACGTGGTTCGTGAGTGGACCCGATATCGTGTACGCGGATACGTACTGTTTGAAGGTACAATACGATGCAGGAACGATGGTAATCCGATATCGGGGGTCGAATGAGCGTGCTATTCAACCGCCCGATATCGGATGCCTGTTGGAGCCGGATCGTTGCGTGTAAACAGCCAACTCCGATGTGTACTCGCACCTCACCCATTAACTCCCATGTTAAATGGTCGTTACTGGGTTGGTGGGCGTACACATCGTAGGGACGTTGTTTCCCGATGCATCGGCGGTTTACACGCTGCGATGATATCGGGAAAAGTGCTCAAAAAATGCGCGCTCCCGCGCCGTTGTATAGCGATATCGGGACGTGTAAACCCACCATTAATCCTTGTGGCCGGTAGGAGAGATTTATAAGATACCCTTGTATATAACCTATCTGTATGTGGGTCTCTGCGAAGACACCAATATCTGAATGTAACGACGGGATATGTATATATTTGTCTGGTAAATTGTACCTTATATGAGCCATTTGCTGACTCTAGACACGTGAGCACTTTAGGCTGCTTTCACACCACGATTTTTGTATTTCCGATGCTGTCCGAAAAAAATCGGACAGCATCGGACCGATTTTCGGATCCTATGGATCCCTATGGGGATTGGACCGAATCGGATGTGCACTAAATGCCATCCGATTTGGTCCGATCCGATTCTGCCCGATTTTGGCCGATTTTTTTCAGGAGAAAAAAATCGTTGCCTGCAACGATTTTTTCATCCGATTACAAAATCTGACAGAGTCGGATCGGACCAAATCGGATGGCATTTAGTGCACATCCGATCTGACCCGATCCCTAACATGGGGCCCTATGGAGAAAGGTCCGAGGAAATATGTGATGTTTCCTCGGACCCCATTTTACTGTACTGAGCAAGCTCAGTACAGTAAAAATGCTCCTGGGAGCACAAGGGTTAAAAAGAAAAAAAAAAAGTTTATTCTCACCTCTCCCCGAGCCCCCGCCGTCTTCCGCCATCTTCCTCTAGGCTCCCGGTGGCTCCCGCAGGCTGCCGCAGGCTCCGGTGTCAGCAGAGGTGTACCTCTGCTGTTCAGGACCTGCGGTGATGTCACAGTCATGTGACCGCGGGTTCACCATGGTGAATGGTGAACCCGCGGTCACGTGACTGTGACATCACCGCAGGTCCTGTGTACAGCAGAGGTACACCTCTGCTGACACCGGCAGCTTGCGAGAGCCACCGGGAACCTAGAGGAAGATGGCGGAAGACGGCGGGGGCTCGGGGAGAGGTGAGAATAAACTTTTTTTTTTTTTTTTTTTTGCAGCCTCCGGCGCCGATTTTATGCCGGAATCGGGCGCCTATTTGGCACCCGATTCCAGGCATCAGAAGGGAGCCGATGCTGTCCGATTTATATCGGACAGCATCGGCTCCCTAAAAATCGTGGTGTGAACGCACCCTTAGATCTCCCCTTCATGTGTCCTTGTTCTTTGTTAATAAAAATACATTTGATACTTTTGCAAAATAATTCAAGCCTATTCTCCTTTGCTAAGTTATGCCATAGCACATGTTGTATGGTTTGATAGGTAGCTATCGGTTGTGCTACTTAGGCTGCGTTCACGCGCTGTGTTTTTGCCGTGTTTTTTTGAGCATGGGATTTTCCAGCATTTTGAGGATCCGGTTTTTGCAGAGGTATAAAAAACGCATTGCGTTCAGATGCTGCATTTTTTTATGCTTTTTTTACGTATGCATATTTTTCTGCCTTGTGCACTTAAGGCTGCATTCACACATTGCGTATTTTGCTGCGCTTTTTTACGCGCGCTTTTCAAAATACGCAATGTGCCTTTTGTCTGCCTGCAAAGTGAATGTGAAATTCACTTTGCAGTGCAGACATTGCGCAAAAATACGCACTGCGTTTTCAGGGAGAAAGCGCAGCTGCGTAAAGAATTGATATGTCAATTGTTGACGCAGCTGCTCCTGCGTATTCTCCCAGAGGGGAGGAAGAATCCTGCTTCCTCCTCCCCTCTGTGACAGCTGTGGCCGCCCATTAGATTTCACAGTGTATTAATATACACTGTGAAATCTAAATTAAACAGAGGCAAGTGTATGAAAAATAAAAAAGAATGAAATACTTACCCTCCGACGCCTTTTCCGGTGTTCGGTCTCCGGTTCCAAGTGAGATGTGTTCTAACAGGACCAGTGGTGACGTCAGAGGGGCGTTCCCAGGCACTCACAGTCATGTGATACATATCACATGACCGCGAGCAGCCAATCAGCGCTGGGAACGCCCCGGGAACGCCCCTCTGACGTCACCACAGGTCCTGTCAGAACACCTCTCACGTGGAAACGGAGACCGAACACCGGAAAAGGCGTCGGACAGGTAAAGTATTCATTGTTTTTTATTTTTCATTCACTTGCTTTTGTTTAATTAAGATTTCACAGTGTATATTAATACACTGTGAAATCTAATGGGGCTGTCACAGCTGTCACAGAGGGGAGGAGGAAGCAGGATTCTTCCTCCCCTCTGTGACATCACTGCGCTTTCTGGGGTAAAGAAAGCGCAGTGTGTGAAAGCCCCTGCGTATTTTGTTGCGCTTTTTTGCGCGGCCGAAAAACGCAGCAAAAAGCTCGCGCAAAAAAGCGCAACAAAATACGCAAATGTGTAACACAGCCTAAAATCACAGTGATAAAGATTGTTTAGAAAACAAAAAAAATTGTTATTAATCGGTTATTTCCTGTCTTCTCAGAGGAGTCCTTTTTTTAAGTTATTAAATACCCCGCCTCACAAGAATGGCTTGTGCCCTATGTTATACTGTCTACACGTGAAAAAATTTTTTTTGGGGGGATGTATATAATGTGGGGCTGAGGGGCTGCAGGAATGGATCTGACACACCACTTTATTATAAACAATGTTAAAAGTCATGTCGGCTTTTGCCATCAAATCGTGATTTCCAATGCCATTTACATACTGAGCTGTCAAGGAGCGCAATCTTCTGACAGCTCAGTACGTAATTGGCGTAAGGAGCACGACCTGCGGTGTTGTAACCGGGGAGACAATGGGGTCACCCGAGGATAGCTCAAGTGGCATGACCTGAGCTGTCCTCGGGTGACCTGAGTTACCCCCCTTTACGATGCCGCCGCGCTTCGGGCTCTCCTTCAAGAACCAAGGGGATAGAAACTTTGTTCGTCCCCTTGGTCTCTGATGAAACAGAGGCGAGAGTGTTCAGCACAGAGATGAGGGTCGAGGGATTAATAAAGATATAGTCCCTGAATGTGTCTGTATTTATTTTTTTTATTTTTGAATACATTTGTTAAAAAAAATTCAACATGGGCGTCGCCATATTTTTGTATGCCAGTCATGTACAGCAGGCAGGTACGGGCTGCCCCCAATCCCCAGTTGCCTATTTGTACCTGGCTGGGAACTATAAATATAGGGAAGCCCTTTTATAATTATCCCATAAATTTCATGAAATAATAAAAAAAAAAAAAAAAAAAAGTGACGTGGGCTTCGCCATATTTTTGCTTCCAACCAGGTACAACTAGGCAGCTGGGGGCTGGTCTCCGCAGTACAGGGTGGGCCAAGCTTTCTGCCCCCCCCTTGTGAATTGCAGTCCGCAGCCGCCGTTCATAGAAGCGCCATCTTCTGGCGCTGTACCTGACACTTCCAGAGGCCCTGGTCCCCTATTTTTCTGGTCATCATAATGGGAGACCCAGACAATGGGGTTTAGGGCTCCGCCCTCCGGAGGTCACACTAGGTACTACAAGTTTGTAGACACCGCCTCCTCCGCTTATAAACCCCCACCGTAGGGAACATCCTCAGTTTTAAACTTAGTGTGCTCGGAGGATCACGCTTTGCTTGCACTTCACTGCATTCTCACAGCTTACGTGATGGCGTATGAAGACAAGGTAAATGGTCCCGGTCGGGACCCTCGACAGTCTCCCCGCTCACCCTTTGTGGAACACGCTGGTGGAGGTACCGGAGGGCTTTTTAGCCTGGACACTTGCTGTTCTCCCGGTACGCTGTCGAGCTCCTTCCTTTCCATCCCTCCATGGAGGCTCTGGAGAGGGGGAGCCTGGAGCCTTGCACAGCTCCGCTCCGTCCGAGGCCTCCCTAAATGGTGCTTACAGACCGGACGGAGCCAGCCCAGTCCGAGGCCTCCCTAAATGGTGCTTACACTCCGGACTGGTGCTGTACCCCCGTCCGAGGCCTCCCTAAAGGTGCTTACAGACCGGACCGGCACTGAGGCACCTGGTGTGTCTCCTGTGTGCCTGGGGGTAGTGTCTGTCACTTGGTGTCATGACACTCAGACCGCGCGGTTACCCTCGGGTCCGCGGTTCTGTCGGTGTACCCTGTGCTGGGGTCACTCTGGCTGACCGCCCTGTGTGTCTCAGGGGCTGAGGCTGTAGACTGCTGATGTTTGTTTTGTGCATGCAGTCTGTGTGTGTATGTGTATTGTTACACACTCTTTTCCCGCGCTGCGGGCTCTGGCACCTCCATTACTGAGGCTGCCTGGAGGAGGAGGAAGCAGCTCTTACGGTGACATCACCGATGGGCGTGTTTTGTGTTCTCCCGCGTGTTCCTGGCCACGCCTATGACTTTACTGTCGGCGGCCATCTTCTCCCTCTCTTCCCGGCTGGGATCTGGCTGCAGCGTGTGTCTGCACTTTCCAGGGGAGACCGGAACTCGCGGAGGTCACACACGAACACCGCTTCCTCCTACCGCTTACTGCGGTCGGTAAGCCACCGGGATCTCCGGTTTGTTTGTTACAACTTGGCTTATTTCCCCCTACTGTGGCGATGTCCTCAGTAAGGAAGCATGCTGCTAAGGCGGCAGATGGCACCATTACCTGCGCTACTTGCAATGGTTCACTGGTGGAGGGGTCCTGCAATAATTGCGGACGCCCAGAGACCCGGACAGTTACTGTTGAATCAGAATCTGCGGGTCTGTACCCTGAGGTTCGGGTGATCCCAGGGCCATGGGAAACGCAGAATAAGATAAATGAATCTCTGCTGTCCCAGATGTCCTCCATGTCGCAATCCCTGGAGGCACTTCATAGGAGGCTGGAAAACCCAGCTACTCCTTCCAGTTACCCCCGGGTGCTTCTTACTTCTTCTGTGAGACCCCCTAAGCGAGCTCGTGAGGCCTCTCCAGAGCTCCAAGCTCCCTCTGAGGAGGAGCGTTCCTCTGATGGTGAGGAAGATGATGGGGGTTCTACTCTCGGGTCAGTCTCTGAACCTCCAGATGGGGTGGAGGATCTGGTGTCCTCCATCAATGAGACTTTACGTCTGGTCACTCCTCCTGAGGAGGTGACTGTTCACCCCAAGGAGGTCTATCAATGGCTGCGGCCGGAGGCGAGACCAAGTGGGTCCTTTATGGACCACACTAATTTTGGAAGGGTGATTAGAGCACCCAGGTTACATCCTGGGCGGCGTTATGTCCGTAAACCTAAGGACCTTCGCTTCCCCTTTCCTCAGGAGGTGCTTCTGGAATGGTCACAGTCCCCTAAGGTGGACGCTTCCATGACTAGGATTGCTGCACGCTCCTTGTTTTCTGCCTCTGATAGCTCCTCATTGAAGGATGCTACTGATAGACAGGTCGAGCAACTCGCCAAGTCTTCCTATGAGGCTGTGGGGTCTTCATTTGCCCCTAATTTTGCAGCGGTCTGGACCCTACAAGCGATTACCTCCTGCTTGGATGGTATCTCTGATCTAGCTAGGGCCAGCCCAGAGGTCCTGGCACTCACCGACAGAGCAAGGGCTTATGCGGATTACGCCAGGACGGCAACTTTGGAAACTGCCACTCGCTCCGCTGTGGCTTCGGCCAATGCTATAGCGATCCGCAGGTTGTTGTGGCTGCGTCTTTGGGACTCAGATGCCACGTCTAAGAAGATTTTGCAAAATCTTCCGTTTGCTGGTGACAGGCTCTTCGGCACCGAGCTGGACAAGCTGATAAAGGATTCTGCTGAGTCTAAGATACCGCAGAATAAGCCTAAGCCACGGTATACCGTGAAAAGGAACCCAAAACAGTGGTCCTTTCGCCCCAGCTCGCAGTCATCAGCGGCGTCCGCTCGCGCGGACCGTGGGGGCAAGCCCTCCACGCAGTGGCGCAACAAAAGTCGCCAAAAGAAGCCGGCAGGGGCTGCAGCTGCCACCCCTAAACCCGCTTCGGCATGACTCGCTCCTTCATCCTGTCTCCCCACAGGTGGGGGGCCGCCTGTCTCTTTTCCAGGACAGATGGCTTCTCCACGTTCAAGACCAGTGGGTCCGAGACGTAGTCTCAAAAGGCTACAGGATAGAGCTGACGTCACAGCCGGCACACCGATTCCATCGGTCTGTTCCATCCCTAGACAAAGCTCAGGCTTTTCATCTGGTGTTGGAGGGACTCCGCAGAGACGGAGTGGTGGTCCCAGTACCCACGGGAGAGAGGTTCAGGGGTTTTTACTCCAACCTCTTTATTGTCCCAAAGAAGGACGGCTCTTTTCGTCCGGTTCTGGACCTCAAGTTGTTCAACCGCCACGTGTTGGTTCGGAAGTTTCGTATGGAATCCCTGCGCTCCGTGATCGCGGCTGTGTCACAGGGAGACTTCCTGGCGTCCATAGATATCCGGGACGCCTACCTTCACGTGCCCATTGCACCGGCTCATCAGCGCTGGTTGAGATTCGCAGTGGGGGAAGAACACTTCCAATTTGTGGCACTGCCATTCGGGCTAGCCTCGGCACCGCGAGTGTTCACAAAGGTGATGGCCTCAATGATGGCTCTCCTGCATGTGCAGGGACACGCCGTCATTCCCTATTTGGACGACCTGCTGGTCAGGGCGCCATCGGAAGACCTTTGTCGGGTGAGCCTGGAGGTGACCATGAAGTCTCTGGAACAGTTCGGGTGGCTTCTCAACATTCCAAAGTCGACCCTGATTCCGACCCAGTCTTTGACATATCTGGGCATGGACTTCCACACGGACTCAGCCCTGGTGTCCCTACCTCAAGCCAAACAGCTTGCGATCCAATCAGGAGTGCAGAATGTTCTCCTGTCACCACAATCTTCCCTGCGGGGGTTGATGAAGCTGGTGGGATGCATGGTAGCGGCGATAGAGGCGGTGCCTTTCGCACAGTTTCGCCTCCGTCCTCTCCAGTTGGAGATTCTTCGCCGATGGGACAAAAGGACGATTTCTCTGAATCGGCTGGTGACGCTGTCACAATCGACCAGGGACTCCCTACAGTGGTGGCTCCAACCACATCATCTGTCACGGGGCCGGTCCTTTCTAAAACCGTCATGGTTAGTGGTGACCACCGACGCCAGTCTGAAAGGCTGGGGTGCGGTGTTCTTGCACCACAGGGCTCAAGGCCTCTGGACTCAGTCGGAGTCGGCATTACAGATCAACGTGCTGGAGATCAAGGCGGTCTATCTGGCGCTCCTGGCGTTTCAGAAATTCCTGTCAGGACAACCCATTCGGGTTCAGTCCGACAATGCGACGGCCGTCGCCTACATAAATCATCAGGGAGGGACCAGAAGTGCTCAGGCCCTCGCCGAAGTCCACCGCATTCTAGCCTGGGTGGAGGAAAACGGCTGCCTGATCTCCGCAGTTCACATCCCAGGGGTCGAGAACTGGGAGGCCGACTACCTGAGCCGACAGGGGATGGACGCCGGAGAGTGGTCCCTGCATCCAGACGTCTTCCGGGACATCTGCAGCAAATGGGGCACTCCGGACGTGGATCTGATGGCCTCACGGCTGAATCATCAGGTACCCCATTACATGGCACGATCGTGGGATCCTCAGTCTCTGGGGCGGATGCCCTGATCCTGAGTTGGTCCAGCTTCCAGCTGCCATATGTGTTCCCACCTCTGGCTCTGATTCCCAGGGTTCTGTGGAAAATCAGGACAGAATGCAGAGTAGCCATTCTAGTGGCCCCAGATTGGCCCCGGAGGTCCTGGTACCCGGACCTCAGGCAACTGTCAGGCGGACACCGGTGGGCTCTTCCAGAACGCGCAGATCTACTCGCGCAAGGCCCATTCTTCCACCTCAATTCCAGGGCCCTCAGATTGACTGCATGGCTCTTGAGGCCTGGTTGCTGACATCCAGGGGCTTCTCTCCTACGGTGGTTGCCACGATGAATCGGGCAAGGAAACCTGTCTCCAGGAAGATATACCACAGAACGTGGAAAATCTTTTTCTCCTGGTGTGCCTCTGGTGGACGCTCACCGTGGCCCTTGTCCATCCCGACATTGTTGGCCTTCCTACAGTCGGGTTTGGAGTTGGGATTATCCCTTGGCTCTCTGAAAGGTCAAGTATCAGCACTTTCAGTGCTGTTTGACAGGCGCTTGGCGCTCCTCCCGAAGGTTCGTCAATTTCTGCAGGGGGTGTCTCGGGTGGTTCCGCCTTACAGACGACCTCTGGACCCTTGGGACCTCAACATGGTCCTGGCGGCACTGCAGAAACCGCCGTTTGAGCCACTGAGAGACATCTCTCTCTCTCGTCTGTCCCAGAAGGTGGTTTTTCTGGTGGCAATTACGTCTCTGAGAAGGGTCTCAGAATTGGCTGCACTTTCGTGCAAGTCACCCTTTCTGGTGGTTCACCAAGACAAGGTGGTGTTGCGCCCGCGGCCTGAATTCTTGCCGAAGGTGGTTTCAACTTTCCACCTAAACCAGGAGATTGTTCTCCCATCATTTTGCCCCGCTCCCGTTCATCAGGTAGAGCGCGACCTCCATACTCTGGATCTCGTGAGAGCTGTACGCATTTATGTGTCCAGGACCGCCTCCTTTAGGAGTTCGGATTCCTTATTTGTCCTCACGATGGGTCGCTGTAAGGGGTCCGCGGCTTCGAAGTCGACCTTGGCCAGATGGATCAAGGCTCCCATTCAGGAGGCATACCGGTCTTCTGGTTTGCCTCTCCCGGTGGGTTTGAAGGCACACTCTACCAGAGCTGTAGGTGCCTCATGGGCCTTGCGACATCGAGCATCTGCTCTACAGGTGTGTCAGGCGGCCACCTGGTCCAGCCTGCACACTTTCTCAAAGCACTATATGGTGCATGCCCATGCCTCTGCGGACGCAAGTTTGGGCAGGCGGGTCCTCCAGGCGGCGGTTGCCCACCTTTAAGGGGGACCGTGTATTATCCGTCTTGTTGAGGAACTCTTCCCGCCCTGGGGTATTGCTTTAGGACATCCCCATTGTCTGGGTCTCCCATTATGATGACCAGAAAAAAGAGAATTTTGTTTACGTACCGTAAATTCTTTTTTCTTTAATCATCAATGGGAGACCCAGCACCCACCCAGTTGTTCCGTTGCATGTTTGCATTTGATCTGTTCTCTGTTGAGACAGTGTTTTCCGGGTTGTTCAAACCGTCTGTGCACGGTATTCTTCCCGATGTTTCGGGTGTGGTTCATTTTTCTCCTCGCAGCTTATGGACTAAACTGAGGATGTTCCCTACGGTGGGGGTTTATAAGCGGAGGAGGCGGTGTCTACAAACTTGTAGTACCTAGTGTGACCTCCGGAGGGCGGAGCCCTAAACCCCATTGTCTGGGTCTCCCATTGATGATTAAAGAAAAAAGAATTTACGGTACGTAAACAAAATTCTCTTTTTTTTCTTCTTCTTAGTGTTTTTTTTTTGTTATACATAAAACTAAATGACTTGAGCTTCGCCAGGTTTTGTATGCCAGCAAAGGTAACCCAGGCAGCTGAGGGCTGGAATCCCAGTGTGGTAAGGCCCAAGCCCAAGAATTCTGGGCCCCCCCACGCTGAGAATCGCAACCAGCAGCTGCCCCAGAATTGGCGCCTCCATGAGAGATGCCAAAACTAGGGGCTACCCTGCTCTTCCAGCTGTCGTGTATAGTGGTAGGCTGGGTAATAATGGGGTTGGTGACAGCTTTTTTTGGAGCTGTCACCAAGCCCCTATTGCTAATGTCAGCCGTCAATAAGATCGCCGGCAGAGGTGCATTAAGCCTCCCTGCCGCCTGAGCCAAAGAGCGGGGTGGGAGGGTGCTATCGCTGGCGGCCTTGGGTGAGGAGGCTGAGGAGCGATGGGGTGGGTTGGGGGGTGCTATCGCTGGTGGCCGCGGGTCAGGGGGAGGGAATGCTATCACTGGCAGCTGTGGGTGAGGAGGGGGGGTGGGGATGTGTTATCACTGGCGGCTGCGGGTCAGGAAGGGGGGGTATGCTATTACTGGCGGCCGTGGGTGAGGAGCGGGGGGGTGCAATTGCTGGTGGCCGCGGGTCAAGGGGGT
Organism: Allobates femoralis; assembly: GCA_033576535.1. NCBI lineage: Eukaryota > Metazoa > Chordata > Amphibia > Anura > Aromobatidae > Allobates > Allobates femoralis. Next base: position 374,331,720 of record JARQOC010000005.1, read on the forward strand.
ATGCTATCACTAGCGGGAGAGGAGGGGTGGTACCTTGGTGCAGCCAGCGGCCATGAGACAGGAAGCTGCTGTGTGCAGGCGCCGCCCCCTTCAGCACTGCCGCTTGCCCTGCCTCCTTGCCACCTGATAAAGACACAGACACCCGAAAAAACATTTTTATTTAAAAAAAAAAAAACACACACACCTCATTCACCACCTTTATTAAATATCCATCAAATCCCTCCAGTGTAGTCCTGGGTTGAGGGTCCCGCAACATCCAATCCGGACCCAAATAACTTGTGATGATGATCACATGCTGTTTCAGGTTCAAGAACCTGAATCAGCCGACCGTATAGTAAAGAGATCAGCTGACACATCAGCTGATGGTTTTACTGGCCAGTTTAAATGATCAGCTGATGCTGTCACGTGACTGCACCAGCTGATTACTGGCAGGTCGATTAGAGGTGTCCCGGGACAGTCTGCGGAGAGGTGAGTATGTTTTTTTGTTTTTTGTTTTTTTTTACTGTTCACTTTTGATTTCACTTTAGCAGCGAATGTACAGGCAGCCAGAAGCTGACTGCACATACCCCCTGCTAAAGCAAAAGTACACACACGTCACACGGGAACATGAAGGATTCTTCCTCCCCTGTGTGACATCACTTCGTCCTGCGCCTCTGCTAATAGGCGCTGGAATACAGCATTATCTGAACGGCAACGCGTATTCCAGCGCTTATAATGGGGCCTATGGGAGGAAGCGCACGACTTTTGGTGCAAATAATTGACATGTTCTTTCTTTTTATGGATGTGCTTTTGGCCCCAAAAGCGCGTCTTGCAAAATGCGCAACGTCTGAACAGCAAGTCCATTCACTTTGCCAGGAAACGTAGACGCAGATGCACTTTTGCAAAAAAGCGCGGCAGAAATCTTATTCTTTGGAACATACTCCTGATATAGACTGATGCCTGGTGGTATTTTGGCTCCATCTACTGGTTAGTTTTTATCATTACACTTGCCTACTTGTTTTTATCTTTGTTTTGTATATTATATTTATACAATAATTTGATTATAATTTTATGTAGTCTTGTATGTGCTCTTTTTAAATATGCTTTAGTGTTATTTTCACTTAGACAGTGGTCTAGATAATTGGACACAGACTTACATGGTTACATATGTATGGTGACACAAGTACAGCTCAATAAATTAGAATATCATCAAAAGTTAATTTATGTCAGTAATTCAATACAAAAGTGAAATGATATAATATATAGATTCATTACAAACCGAGTGATCTATTTCAAGTGTTTATTTCTGTAAATGTTTATGATTATGTCGTACAGCCAATGAAATCCCAAAGGTCATTATTTCAGAAAATTTGAATATGATATAATACCAACTGAAAAAAATTATTTTTAACACATAAATGTTGGCTTAATGAAAAGAATGTACAGTAAATTCACTCTTTGCGTGGCATGGAGGTGATTAGCCTGCGGCATGGCTGAGGTGTTATGGAAGCCCAGGTTGCTTTCATAGCAGCCTTCAGCTCATCTGCATTGTTACGGTAGGTCTGGTGTCTCTCATCTACCTCTTGACAATACTCCATAGATTCTCTATGAGGTTTAGGTCAGGTGAGTTTTCTGTCCAATCAAGCACAGTGACACTGTGGTTATTAAACCAGGTATTGCTACATTTGGCAGTGTGGACAGGTGCCAAGTCCTGCTGGAAAATGAAGTTCCCATCTCCAAAAAGTTATCAGCAGAGGGAAACATGAAGTGCTCTAAAATTTCCTGGTAGACGGCGATGTACAATACAAAATAATATTGTAGTACCGTGTTAGCCAGAAAAATCGATGTAAATACTTATGTTCCAAAAAAAAAGGGTAGGAAGAAAGTATTCAAGAAGTGATACCGCTGACTTTGATCTTGATAAAACACAGTGAACCTACACCAGCAGATGACATGGCTCCCTGAAACTTCACACTAGACCACAAGCAGCCTGGATTGTGGCATCTCCACTCTTCCTCAGACTCTGGGACCTTGATTTACAAATGAAATGCAACATTTACTTTCATCTGAAAGCAACACCTTGAACCAGTGAGGAACAGTCCTGTTCTTTCTCTCCTTGGCCCACTTCTTGCATTGTCTAGTGATCATGAGTGGCTTGACACACGGAATACGACAGTTGTAGCCCATGTCCTGGATACATCTGTGTGTGGTGGCTCTTGAAGCACTCACTCCAGCAGCAGTCCACTCCCTGTGAATCTCCCCCAAATGGCTTTTTCTTAACAATCCCGTCAAGGCTGCGGTTATTTCAGTTGCTTGTGCACCATTTTCTACCACACTTTTCCCTTTCACTTAACTGTCCATTAATATGCCTGGATACAGCACTCTGTGAACAGCCAGCTTCTTTAGCAATGACCTTTTGTGGCTTATCCTCCTTGTGGAGTGTATCAATGGCTGCCTTCTGGACATCTGTCAAGTCAGCAGTCTTCCCCATGATTGTGTAGCCTAATGAACCAGACTAATGAACCATTTTAAATGCTTAGTAAGCCTTTACAGGCATTTTGTGTTAAGTATTCTAATTTTCTAAGATAATGGCGTTTGGGTTTTCATTGGTTGTATGCCATAATCATCAACACTAACAGAAATAACCAATTGAAATAAATCACTCTCTAATGACTCTGTATATTATAAGCATTTCACTTTATATATTGAATTACTGAAATATATTATCTTTTTGTTATTCTAATTTATTTAAGGAAATTTCTTTTGGATCCTTTTGAACTAGGTGTGATGGCTGATGTTTGCAAGCCTGTAGCTTGTTGCTTGTCAGTGATTGTGTCATGAAGTGAGCAAGTGGGACACTAAATGGATGGGGACCAGATACATCCACTGCATTTAAGTGCAAATAATGTCCCAAGGTTACAAGCTCTTAGTAATTGTACTCACGAGTATGTAACAACACCTTTGACATAAAATGGTGTACATGTACATGTCCTGATGTGGTGCAACATTCTGCATATATCCAGTTAAACCCAGAATTTTACATACACTATATAAAAGGACACATGCATGTTTTTCTCACTATCTGTCATAGAATCAGAATACATTTTTTTCATTTTAGGTCAGATAGGATTAACATATTATTTGTCAGATGCCAGAATAATGAGAGTGTGAATGTTTTAAGACATTTTGTATTACTTTCTGTAAAGTCATAAGTTTACATACATTTCATTAGTGTTTGGTACCATTGTGCTTAAACTGTATGAGTTGGGTCAAATGTTTTGGATATCCTTCCACAAGCTTCTCACAATAGTTGGTAGGAAATTAGGCCCATTACTCCTGACAGAACTGGTGTAAGTAAAGGTACCGTTACACGCATCAATTTCCTGAACGATGTTGTTAGCAATCACATTTATGTGCTATCGCTAACAACATCGTTCAGATTGCTGGTGAGCTGTCACACAGACACACCAGCGATCCGGCCAGCGAGCACGCTGAGGCACTGATGTGCTAGCACTGCTATACCACTGGCAGAAAGCGAAAGCTCCACCACCATAGCATCACCAACTAGGTACTGACCATACAACACAAACTGACATAACAGCCTAGAACGCCTGTGGCTCCACTAAAGGGCGAGCTCTTCACACAGAGACCCTTGTGCTCTGTCTCATCTATGATAATCCAGGGAAGTCTTGAATCTGAAGGGATCCCTACATCTAACCACTAGACCAGACTGAAGACGCAGCCTATCCTGCAGATCCTCATCCTATAAGCATATATCCTTCTGGACATTCCCTTCTAGAAGTATATATATCACCCAAAGCTGGCTTCACCACATGAACATAAAACCACACTGTTCTAGCTGTTTATTCCGAAGCAACCATAAGGGTGACAATGTGAACAAGGCCAATGCTTTGGCCGAAACGTCTAACTTGCCTGTCGCTTCACTCAGCACTGTATAATAAACTTTCACCTTAAGCATACCGGACATTGTATGTATACAGTGATTACAAACCATAAGGTTTATGAACATGTTCATAAACCTGTCAACTTCAACTTGGCTAATTATCGTTGTTGAATCGTTCGTTTACATGCAACGACTCCCTAACAATGTCGGTTCAACATCGTTCAACATGTCACTTTTGAACGATGTTGAGAACGATGTGGACCGTGTAACAGTACCTTAAGCCATGTTTGTAGGTTGCTTTGCTCACACCTGCCTTTTCAGCTTTGCCCACAAATTTTCGATAGGATTGAGATCAGGATTTTGTGATGGCCACAACAAAACATTGACTTTGTTATTCTTAAGCCACTTTGTAACCGGTTTGGCACTATGCTTCGGGTCATTGTCCATTTGGAACACCCATATCTGCCCAAGCTTTAACTTTCTGGCTAATGTCTTGAGTGGTACATAATCTTCTTCCCTCACGATGCCATCTATTTTGTGAAGTGCTCCAGTCCCTCCTGTGGCAAAACAACCCCACAACATGATGCTGCCACCTCCATGTTTCACAGTTGGTATGAAGTTCTTAGGCTTCCAAGCTTCTCCCTTTTTCCTCAAAACATAACGAAGTTCATTATGCCCAAACAGTTAAATTTTAGTTTTGTCAGGCCACAGGACATGTCTCAAAAAATTTAGGTCTTTGTTCCTATGTGCATTTGCAAAAATTTTTAATCTGGATTTTCTCTAGGCCCCTTCCACGAAAGCATAGGAGGTTGCTTCTCCATGCCCTATTAGGGACAGGAAACACAAGAGAGGTTAAAAGGACCCTCTCACCTCCCATTAGCCAGTGTCTTTCCTGTCCCCACGGGGCATGTAGAGGTTTTTTCTTTGTGCTGTGGTGGCCGGAGAGCTACATCATACCTTTTTGTTTTCTTTTTGATGTCGGGCAGTCTTGGTCTGGCCCTGCTCCTCCTCTGCTGCTCCCATGGCAGTGTGCTGTGGGACCGCTGCCTGGGCCTCCGGATCCCCGGTGGGGGTGATGCAGGCTGTGGTGTCCCTGGTCGGCGGTCTCCTCTGCTGGGGGAGCCTGCCGGCTGCTTCCCACGCACGCGCAGTCCCACCCGACCGGAGAGCAGCGCTTCTGGGTTCCGACTGCGGTATTCGGTGGGGCAGCATGCGAGCACGTCACTGATGAAGCGGCCTGCCCGGGATCTGGCGCGGGAGGTGGGGAATCCTCTTCTGACACTTGGCGGGGCAGGCCTTTCTGGATAAAGGCTGCCCTGAAGCCGGCTGAACCACGGTAAGCTCCTGTAAGGTGGTGTGCTGCCATGTCTTCCCCTGCATCTGCAAAGCCCAGTGTTCCCCCTGCCTCAGTAAGTCTGTGGGATGGGGGGGTCCCTTAAGTCCCATAAGGCAGCATTTGCTTACGGCCCTTATCCTGTGTGTTTTTCCTAGGGAGACAAGGCTGCCCCTAAGAAGTCTATTAAATTGCCAGTGTGTGTAAACAAACTCCCCACGGGTTGGAATAAGAAGTTATGTCAGAGCTGCATGGACAAAATTGTTAGAGCTGAACACCCTCGCTTGGTGGACGACTTGAGGTCCATGGTAAAGCAGGAAATACAAGCATCTCTGGCCTCCCTCTCGCCTGCGGCTCCTAAAGCCGGGTGTCCCATAAGAAGAGGAAGCTCCAGTCTGCCCCTTCAGGCTCTGAGGACCCTGATTCAGACTCTGATGGACCCGACGAAGCTTCATCTTCCAGACAAGCTGACCTTCGGAAATTCCTGTTTTCCTCAGATGACATGGGGGGAACTAATTGGGGCTGTTCAAAGCACTATGGGGTTCCAGTTCATTCCACTATTTTGAATCTTCTCTCTCAGGAAAGGGAATTTCCTGAGAAATGATTCAAGAGTGATCTCAGTTGCAGGTTTCCTCTCGAGACCTATGAGATCCACTGGGATATCCCAAAGGGGATGTGCAGGTGGCACGTGTGGCTAAAAAGACTGCACTCCCCTTTGAAGATACATCCCAACTTAAAGATCAAATGGACCGAAAAATTGAGGGCTTTATGAAACAGTCATGGGAATTCTCGGCTACTATACAGGTGAATATTGCCTCCACCTGTGTGTCTAGATCCCTCCTTAAATGGCTTGCCCAGTTGGAATCTCATATCTCACAGGGTACCCCTAAGGAAGAACTCCTTGATTCCCTTCCCTTTCTCAGGAAAGCGACCTGTTTTATCACAGACGCGGAATCAGTCCGTTTGGTGGCCAGGACTCTCTCCTGTCCAATTCCGCCAGACGGTTTTGTGGCTAAAAATGTGGAGTTTGCATTTCACTTCCAAAATGAGGCTCTGCTCCCTCCCCTTCAAAGGTGATTTGGTATTTGGGCCAGCTTTGGAGGAGATCCTGGAGAAGGCGACTGACCGCAAGGCTCTTCCGGAGCAAAACCCCCCCAGGAAACAGCCCTTTTGTCCCTTGGTGCCTCAGACCTCCCAGCCCAAAGGGAAGGGAAATCCGGCTGGTGGAGTTACCAGAAAGGAAGGAGAAAAAATATCCTTGTCACTTCCCATCAGCAACAACCTGACAAACAGTGACTCGGTCCTGGTGGGGGGGGGTGACTTGCGGCCTTTCTCCCCCAGTGGCGGCAGATCACCAATTGCCAGTGGGTGCTGAGGGTCATTTCAGAGGGTTTCCTCATCGAGTTCGAGTTGCCTCTCCCACTGGGTCTCCAGGTCACTGCCCTGCCTTCGCATGGTGCACAGGGTGTCTTATACGCCAAAGTACAGGAATTACTCTGTGCAAATGTCATCTCCTCCGTTCCAGGCCGGGAGGCGGAGATAGGTCACTATCTCCCTCTTGGTCAGAAAGCCTCTTGGTCGGAAAGCCATCTGGGGACCCCTGGGTCATCATCAACCTGAAACGCCTCAACCAACATGTCCGGTACCGGCATTTCACGATGGAGTCAATCAAATCAGCTGTTCTGTTGATAGAACGCCACCACCAGATGGCAACAATCGATTTGAAGGATGCAAACTTCCACGTTCCCATTCATCCTCGGCACAGAAAGTTCCTCAAATTCGCAATACTACACCATGGGGAAGTTCTCCATTTCCAGTTCAATGTCCTTCCTTTCAGAATCTCCTCCACTCCCAGAATTTTCTCGAAGATTATGGCAGAGGTGGTGCCCTTCCTCAGGGTTCGGGGCATTTGTCTAGTGCCATACCTTGATGACTTCCTTCTCGTTGCTCCCTCAGCTCAGGGCCTCAGGAGCAGCGTGGAGTCCCTGAGGGTGCTGCAATCTCTGGGCTGGATCCCCAATCTCCAGAAGTCCCATCTCCGGCCATCCTCCATGAGACGGTTTCTCGGGGTCTTGTTGGATTCTGACAAACAAGCTTCCTTCCTACCAGAAGACCACAGATTGACAGTTCTGGCCAAGATTTCGACTCTACGTCGGCAGTCGTTTCCCACCCTTCAGGCAGCGATGTTGGCTCTGGGATCCATAATCTCTTGTATTCCATCTGTCATGTGGGCTCAGGCCCACTCTCGAGTTCTTCAGGATCATGTCCTTTCGCACTGGGACGGACTACCTTCGTCTCTCAACAAACGGCTTCGCCTTCCAGGGAGCGTCTCCTCGTCTCTCCTCTGGTGGTTGAATCCCCACAACATGATGAAGCGGATTCCCTGGGATCAGTCTCCAGTCATCACTGACTACAGATGCCAGCCAAAGGGGTTGGGGGCAATGATCGCCCACACCCTGATTCAGGGGATCTGGAGTTGCGCCATAAGTTCACGGTCCTCCAATTACCGGGAGCTGAGGGCAGTCGAGAAAGCCTTCCTTGCTGCTCAAGATCTACTCAAGTGATCTCACATTCTGTTGTATTCGGACAACGTCACCATGGTGTCTCACCTCTGTCATCAGGGCGGTACGAGGTCCAGCACCCTGAAGTTTGTGTCCTCCTGGATCTTCCTCTGGGCAGAACAGTTTCTACTATCTCTTTCAGCGTTCCACCTGAAAGGGTTGTTAAAGAAGACCTGTCACCAAAACAGACATGGTGATCTAATTACAGCACTGAATGCAGCTTGTCTGCTGCATCCAGGCAAGGGGTCCCCCAGCCCTTGAGCCCCCCTGTACCCCGAGATAATACACTTTGAAAACTTACATTGTGGAGCCAAATAGGAGGTGGCTGGAGACAAAGGACAGATTCACACCCCCTGTATGTTTAATCTGCCCACCGCTGCCTCCCTGATGCCAATCATTGTCTCCCTCGTCTGCAGCATAATACAGAGCTTATTGCAGTAATGGCCGCTTAGCCCTGCCCCCTGCAGTGACGTCACCGCTTATACCCGCCCTGCTCCATGGTTAACATGGAGCAGGGCGGGGAAAGGCGGTGCTGTCAGAGCAGAAGGCCGGCCGCCCCACCTCCTGCAGTGACATCACCGCTTATACCCGCCCTGCTCCATGGTAACCATGGAGCAGGGCAGGTATAAGCGGTGACGTCACCGCAGGGGGCGGGGCTAAGCGGCCATTACTGCAATAAGCTCTGTGTTATGCTGCAGACGAGGGAAACAATGATTGGCATCAGGGAGGCAGCGGTGGGCAGATTAAACATACAGGGGGTGTGAATCTACCCTTTGGCTCCAGCCACAAGCCACCTCCTATTTGGCTCCACAATGTAAGTTTTCAAAGAGTATTATCTCGGGCTACAGGGGGGCTTAAGGGCTGGGGGACCCCTTGCCTGGATGCAGCAGACATGCTGCATTCAGTGCTGTAATTAGATCACCATGCCTGGTTTGGTGACAGGTCCTCTTTAAACCTTCATGCGAACTTTCTAAGTTGCCAGGACATCCACCCAGGAGAGTGGAGCTTGGACCAGGCAGTATTCTGCTCGCTGGTAGCAAGATGGGGTACCCCAGCCGTTGACCTGTTCGCCTCCAGCACCAACCGAAAGGTTGCAACATATTTCTCCCTGAACCCAAGGGACAACGCCGTGGGGGTGGATGCCTTCTCCCAGAAGTGGGACTTTCATCTCGCTTATGCCTTCCCGCCTGTTCCCTTTCTGGCAAGAACCCTGAGGAAGATCAGGGCAGACCATGTTTCCAACTATGCTAATAGATCCTCTGTGGCCGAAGAGGAGCTGGTACAACCTGATCGTGACACTCAAAATCGACGGGCCGGTCATTTTGAGCCCAACCCCAGCTTACTGTCTCAAGGTCCACTATTTCATCTGGATCCTCGGAAGCTCAGTTTAGCTGCATGGCTTCTGAGGCCCCGATGCTGAGAGCTCAGGGCCTGTCGGAGAAGGTAGTGGCTACCTTACAGAGGAACCGTAAGCCGGTCACTAATGCGATTTACAATAAAGTTTGGAAGAGATTCTCCTCCTGGTGTGGTTCTTGTCCTCCTGACCCACTCCATCCTGACATCTCGCAAATTTTACACTTTCTTCAGAATGGTTTGTACCTGTGACTTAAGCCCAGCACTTTGAAAGTACAGGTTTCAGCTCTCAGCTTCATCTTTGATGCAGATTTGGCGAATCGTCATTAGATTCGCTGATTTATGGTGTCTGCTAACAGAATTTATACTCGTACAAAGGTTCTTACACCTGCCTGGGATTTCAACGTGGTCTTGACTGGACTGTCCCATTCTCCCTATGAACCGCTCTCATCCTGTGATCCCCGGTTGTTATCTCACAAGACTGCCTTTCTCGTGGCAATTACGTCTGCTCGACGGGTTGGGGAGCTTCAGGCTTTGTCCATCTGGGAACGGTATTTAACAGTCTGGGATGACAGCATTGTCCTTCAGCTGGACCCTTCCTTCCTACCCAAGGTGGTCTCGGCGTTCCATCGCTCCCAGTCCATTGTCCTTCCTTCCTTCTGTCAATGTCCTCAGACTCCAAAGGAGGAAGAATTCCTTCATTGGATGTTCGCAGGACCGTGCTACGTTATCTTGAAGTGATGGCTCTCTGGCGCATTGATTACTATCTTTTTTTTCAACTCTTTGGCCAGCATAAGGGCAAGAAAGTGGCAAAAAATACTATTGCCAACTGGATCAAATGTGCCATTACAGACTCCTACCTCGCCCAAAAGCTTCCGACACCTTCTGGGTTTACTGCCCATTCCACCAGATCTACCTCGGTCTCCTGGGCAGAAAAGGCAGGGGCTTCTCCAGAGCAGATCTGCAAGGCTGCTACGTGGTCCTCCTTACATACTTTCACGAAACATCATCTAGACCTGGGATCCACTAGGGATTTGGCCTTTTGCAGGAAAGTCCTGCAGGCTGTGGTCCCGCCCTAGGTATCTATTCGTTGGTATTCCTCTTATGCTGTCATGGAAGGGGCCTAGAGAAAATAGAATTATTCTTACCGTTAATTCAGTTTCTATGGCCCTTCCACGACAGCACTTATTTCCCTCCCTATTTTCTTTTAACTTTTTCCTACAATATAATGCTATTGCTATTTTCATGCTATGGTTCTTTGTAAGACACTGGCTAGTGGGAGGTGGGAGGGTCCTTTTAACCTCTCTTGGGCTTCCTGTCCCTGATAGGGAGTGGAGAGGCAACCTCCTATGCTGTCTTGGAAGGGCCCTAGAAACCGAATTAACGGTAAGAATAATTCTATTTTTTATGTTTCTTTTGGAGTAAAGAGTGCAAAAAAACCAATAACAATTCATGAAATTGTAGGATATTAGTTGTTATCCCAAGTGAGATAGGGACTAATGTAAGAGGCTGGGCACACATTGCAGTAACCTGTGTGAACAGTGTCCTATGTGAATCCTATTCATTGTGCATGACAGCCAGTGGTTCACTGCCTTCAAGATTAAGGAGGTGTTTAGTGATTGGAGGCTGGTGTCCTGCACTAGTAATGCCTTCCTTTTTTAATTAAGGCAAAGCTGCACCTTACATGAGTGCAATGGTCGACTGACCAAAGTAATGCTGTGGTAAGGAAAACTATGTCTGTAATAACCCACACTATAAAACTATTTAATTATTTGCTCTGCATGGTGAATGATGTAAAATAAAAAATAACTACCCAAAACATTTTTTTTTAAGTTATTCTTTTGTGGAAAATTCGAAAAACCAAAAACTATAATGTTTTGTGAACATGAAAATGGAGATCTGTGTGCTAACACTGTATCCTTCCTCCTATGGGGAATCCGGTGATCTCCATAGGTGAACACAGCCGCCTTTGCCATGGTCAGGGTTTGGGGCACGGCAGCTTTTCCCTGCATTCACCCGCCAAGATCGCATCTAACTCCACAGCAATACATTGATATGCTGGGGTTTGGGAAGCCGCCTGGTATGTCAGTTTATGCTGTGGAGAAAACAAGCACAGTGGACATGGGACATCTATAAATCATCTGTGCTTGTACTGTACAATGCAGCGACAACACTGTGCATCCAAAGCGCTGCAAACACCGATCGTGGGAATGTGTCCTAAGGGTGAGGGCCCACAATCCGGATTAGCAACGCTTTGGACTTCAGCGTGTTGCTGTGTCCAAAATGCTGCATTGTACAGTACAATCACAGTGAATGATTTACAGACATCCTGTGCCTATTGTGCTAGTTTTCTCCATGGTGTAAACTGACAAGCCGGACGACTTCCCGAGCAGCAACATATCCATTTATACTTGGGGAGACACTAGTGTCCCCAGTGTGAAACTGCAAAGAAAATATGCTGTGCCCAGAATATTGATCATGGGTATGTCTCCACCAGTGGAATGATGTGTCCTGATCACAGGCACTTAGCCTAAAAATTGGGTATCATTGGAATTGTATCCACCTGCAGAATATGGTAAACATTGACTGATGCAAAAACTGTAAATGTACAATTCTCTCTTTTTTTTAAATTTTGGTTATCCGTGCTTTGAAAAATGGAATAACAATGATAAAAAAAAAAATAGATGGAATCAGTGCAACTACAGCTTTTCCCACAATTAACAGGCCCTCAAAGAGCTTAGGCTACTTTCACATCACAATTTTTTCCTGTTCGTGGGGATCCTGTTTTTTTGCAGGACTCCATGGACAGGTAACGACAGGATCGGATGTGTGCCTATGGATACCATTTCTGTGTTTGGGTGCTTGGTTTTCACGGATCCGGACACAGAAAGAGCTGGAAGGAGGCCAAGCTTGCAAAGCACAGGCAAGCAGGGCACTTTCACTTTCACAATGTATATGCATACATTGCGGAAGTGGAGCAAGGGTTAAAAAAAAAATAAATCCTCACCTCTCCGGCGAGTGTCCCGCAATATGCAGCATCTAGCTTCAAGGGCTTAAGGATCTAGATCAGCTGACCGGGCAGGGCAGGGCAACGCGGTCATGTGACCGCATCAGCTGAGCAGTTTAAATAGCCAGCCTGCCAAAACCGATCGTCGGGCGGGAGATTTAAACCACGCTGATGCAGTCATGTGACCAATCAGCTTTGATAGGGTTGCCCCGCCCAGTCATCTGATCTAGGTCCTTAAGCCCTGAAGCTAGATGCCGTGGCGCACATCGCGGGACACGCCGGTGAGGATTTTTTTTTTTAATCTTTAACGCTTGCTTCACTTCCACAATGTATGTATATACATTGCGAAACTAAAATTACATGGTAAAGAGCAGTTTTAGTGTACTGAGCATGCTCAGTACACTAATATTGGGTCCAGGAAATGATTCTGTTTTTTCCCGGACCAGCGCTCCATAGGCCCCCATGTTATTTGCTGCGGACCGCGCTGGATTTGATTGTGTCCGATTTGGTTCGCTGTACCCAAAATCAGAGCAGTTTCTGATTCTGGGTACAGCAAAAAATCGGACACAATCAGATCTGTTACAATATGGGCACAATCGGATGGCCATATAGGACCAATTCGTGCCCATAGGGGTACATGGGGGCCAAAACGGATCTGTGGCTATCAGTTTTACAATGAATAGCCACGGATCCTCAAAAATCGTGATGTGAAAGCAGCCTTAGTCTGTGTGATAATGCAAAAATAATTGCTCTCTAAATATTGCAACTAAGGAAAGAATTGTGCTATCTGTAGTAAAATATAGATATAATCATATAATGTTACTAAAATAGCAAAAAAAAACATCTGATCCAAACTGAAAACCACATAGGCAGATGTGATGCTGTGAAGGTTTGGTGAGGAGACCATCAACCTTTCCATTAGTGATGGTCAGTGATTGGACCATTGTGTGACTACAAGAATAACCACAAACTGCTGCCGTCTGACCATAACTGACCACGTAGTTCTTACAAATGGGGCTTTCCTGTTACAGAACACCAGTCAGCTGTTGAGGTAATGCCAACATATGGTCTTGATCACAGACTTAGTTGACCGGTGAATCATACAAGGAAGTGATAACCATGCGCTCTTTGTTCTTGTTTTTCATTTTGTTTCCTTTTTATCTCATTGTGTTGAGCAGAAATATTTGTCCTTTTAAAGTGAAGTTTCGTTTCTTCAAGCTTGTAAGTTTTCGTGTTGTGAAATGACAGCCCTCAGAGGTGTTTGTACAATGATGTCACATAGAAAGTTGTCTTCTCATAGTGTCAAATCTACTTTAAACAAAGGTCTTATTATTTGAGCTGGATGTACGGACGTGGCGCAAAGCTGTGAGACTGACACACATTCCGTTTTCACAAAGGTTGTTGCTACAGTTTTTAGGCTATGTTCACACAGGGTGTTTTTGGGCTCAAATTTTACCATGGTTTTATGCTAATCTATGCATGGTTTAACCTGCACTTTTTTACCATGGTTTAATCTAATCTAAACCTGTGTTTCTATTTCCCAGCAAATCCTCTGTGATTCAGGGAAATGATGTCCAAACACTTTGGTCTAAAGGGATCCTGTCACCTCCAAAACACCTCCTAAACTACAAAATCATGACCCTGCAGCATCCTATCACCATTCTCACATGACTTTTGTTTCCTAAAAGCATCCTGTCAAAGTAGATAAAAACGATTTTATACTCACTCATTAAGCATTATAATTAGTAGGGGCTATATTCTTTATAGTGCACCCAATGACAAGTGACACAGTCCTGAACATGCCATACATTGGACTGAGTGCACAGATTTGGCGTGTGTTGGTTAAATGGCAATGTTTGTATATCAGGGCGTTTGTGTTGTCAAATACAGCAGACTTCTTCTGTTGTGTGAAATCGAAACTGAAACTTAATGGTGATTTCTCTGCTGTGACATCAGAAGACTGATACCACAGAAGAGCTTTTCTAGGCATGTGCACACTCAGCAGTCCCAGTCATCTGTTACTAGACAGACAGACAGACAGCTGCTCTACTCTTTGAAGCCTTTGTTTTCCTGTGTGGATAAGGTAATGTGTTCCCATTATTACTTCTACCATAAATTATAGGAATTAGGCATCTGAAGAAGGTCATGTAGATATGCACAGCTTTTATTGCAGGAATGTTTTGGACACAACATGTTCACAGTGTTTGTAAAAAGGACAGAAATATCTTTACAATGCATCAATGTATTCACCTTCTTTGTAGTTCCTACATAATAGTTACTCATTTTAGCCACTTGTGGGGCATGCATGTAATTTGAGCAAGGTTTGTGTGACTTACTGCTTGTACATATTTCTACTAAAGGTGGAGTGAAGGGTGAGACTGCATCTTTACATCTAGGTATGCAAACAAAAAATCCAGTGAAAATACAATTTTATTATAGATCATTAAAATATCACCTCACCAATAAGTCCTAAAGTGCCTGTGCTCATAAAGTAAAAAGCAAATAACCAGCTATACTGTTTTTGGCATATGTCAATGTTAAGATCCCAGTGAAAAAAAACTTGGAAAAACTACCTATAAATCTTTGTTAGACATTCTTAGTGGGTTGGTGGAGTTGTTAAAAGGACACATGTAGAAAGTGTAACTTTGCTGTAAAACCCTGAGACAGTCAGCTCTCTATCTCAAAAGAAGTGTTTATTACATCATCATCATCTCAACATTTTATAGCATTTCTTGGACATACATTGAAGCATTGTAAGTGACCCGACTTATCAGGCTGATTTCACCCTGGCGTTTTTCACCATCCTTGTGTATGCATCTTAAACTGGATGCAACCACAGTCCTTTTCAGCCCCATTGACTTTCAATGCGGCTGGATGAACTCGCAGGTGCATCCAGTTTTACCAAAGATCAAAAACACCACTTGGTGCATTTTTTGGTCTCTGTGTGAAAAACAGTGAACACACGGATCCAGGACAATGTAAATTACTTTACACTGGAGTACTATGTAACCCAGATCCGGGGGATTCCAGATCCCGCTGGATCTGGTCCCTTGGATTCGGGATTTGGAACTGCGCATACCCGGAACATGGTTCCAAATGACACGTGTCATTTCTCCCCAGATCCAGGAAGAACAGGTACACAGCCAGAAGAAACTGTGTGCTCCCGCATCGGTATTACCACTGTTCTGTGAGACTGATCAGTGATAATACCAGTACATGAAGGCTGAGGGCATCAGTTTTTACAATTCCCTGGGAATATGGGGAGATTCCCCCCGGCTTGCAAAAAACACTAGTGTGAAACTAGCCTAGTAATGGATGGTGGCAGCCTCTCCCTCTGTCTATTCTCACTCCCTCTGTCCGTTCTACCCCCCCAGGTCCGCCGTTCCCCCCCGTCCGTCCATTGTCATTCCCTGACCCCCTGTCTGTCCATTGTCCCTCCCCCTGTCCGTCCATTGTCCCTCCCCCTTGTCCGTCTGTTCTGCCTCCCCCTGGTCTGTCCCCTCTCCCTCTCCCCTGGTCCATCCTCCTCCTCCACCCGTCCGTCCCTTTCCCCCTGTCTGTTCTCTCTCGGCCCCGTGCACTGTATGTCTCTCCTCTGTGCTCACTCCTTTGACTTGTCTGCTCTCTCTTCCCTGTGTGCTGCCTTCTCCCCTTATATGCTGCCTCCTTTGAGCTCTCTCCCCTGTGTTTGCAGCCTCTCCCCCCCCAGTGCAGTCTTCTCCCTTCGTGTGCTCTCGACTTTGAGCTGTCTCCCCCTGTTTGCAGCCTCTCCCCCCGTGCAGTCTTCTCCCTTCGTGTGCTCTCAACTTTTGAGCTGTCTCCTCCATGTGTGCACTCTCTATCCTCTGTGCATCTGCCCCCACCCCCTGTGCATCTGCCCTCCCCCCCATTCGCTGTCCGTGCCCCCCTGTGTGCAGTCTCTGCAAATCTCTTAAAGACCAAGTATGTACCCAGTACAACCTGGCATTTCTGTGGGAACAGCAGTTGTGATCGCTGCCTGGTCTCCTGCTGATGGCACAGTTGTTCAATATCCTTTTTGGTGGCTGAGAGAGGAGTGCGCTGATTCATTGCAATGGATTATAAAATTGATCAGACTTGTAAAAGTCCCTATGTGAGACATTACCTAAGTTGAAAAAAAAAATAAAAATACCGTATATACTTGAGTATAAGCCAATATTTTCAGCACAATTTTTGTGCTGAAAAGTGCCCCCTCGGCTTATACTCGAGTCAGTATACTGGCTGAGTGGGGGGGGCGGTGATCGGGGGCTGGTGGAGGTGGGGGGAGGCTGTAGTACGAGCGGGCAGTCACATGGGCCGCTCATTAGTGCAATGCAATATGCACTGCATCCCCCTGTCAATCAGCGGCAGGGGGAGCGGTGCATATTACATTACACTACTCGCCCCCCCATCGCTGCTATATGGGCCCCATGCTGGCGCTCAGCAATAAATAAAAAACTTCATACTCCCCTTCCGAGGATTTTCAACACTGTCTGCGGGCTCCGGGCGTCCTCCCTCCTGTCTGCCGGCTTCTAATCATGTGACCGGCGCTTCAGTGACGTCATTGCTGCTGCGCCGCAGTCACATGATTAGAAGCCGGCAGACTGGAGGGAGGACGCCCGGAGCCCGCAGACAGTGCTGAAAATCATCGGAAGGTGAGTATGAAGTTTTTTATTTTATGATGAGCGCCAGCCTGGGGTACTATACAAATGATGGGGCACATACTGTATATCAGGATGGGGGAGAGTGTGCAGGGAGGGGAGGAGTGTGCCATGGATGGGGGAGCAGTGTCGAGGGATGGGGGGAGCAGTGTGCAGGGATGGGGGAGCAGTGTGCCAGGGATGGGGGAGCAGTGTGCCAGGATGGGGCGCAGCGTGCCAGGGATGGGGAGTGGGTGTGCCAGGAATGGGGGAGCAGTGTGCCAGGGGTGGGGGAGCAGTGTGCCAGGGGTGGGGGAGCAGTGTGCCAGGGTGGGGGAGCAGTGTGCCCGGGATGGGGGAGCGGTGTGCCAGGGATGGGGGTGCAGTGTGCCAGAGATTGGACAGAAGTGTGCCAGGGATGGGGGCCATATACCAGCAATGGGGGCCATATATCTACGATGGAGGCTATACACCAGAGATGGGGGAGCTATACCAGTGATGGGGGTGCTATACCAGTGATGGGGGCCATATATCAGCGATGGAGGCTTTATGCAGTGATCGGGGCATATATCAGCGATGGAGGCTATATACTATTGATGGGGGCCATATATCTGCGATGGAGGCTATACACCAGAGATGGGGGCGCTATACTAGTGATGGGGGGCTATATACAGTAATAAGGAGCTATAGACCAGTGATGGAGGCCATATACCAGTGATGGAGGCTATATAACAATGTTGGGGGCTATGTACTGTGATGAGAGGCTATATACCAATGATGCAGGCTATGTACTGTGTGAGGGGTTATATACCAGGATGGGGGGTGCTGCATTTCTCACCCTAGGCTTATACTCGAGTCAATAAGTTTCCCCTGTTTTTGGGGGTAAAATTAGGGGCATCGGCTTATGCTCTGTGATCACGTGATCGGCCCTGTGCATTATCGGCTTGATCATGTGATCGGCCCGGCTCCGCGCATGCGCAAAGCGCTAATTGAAGCCGGGCCAATCACGTGATCGACCCCATAATGCACTAGTGCCGATCACGTGACCGGCCCCATAATGCACCGCACCAGATGTGACGTCGCGGCAGGTGCATAGTATATCACAGAGGGCGGGAGATTCCAAATGGTGGGGGCGGCGAGGAATAAAGAATAATGCCACCCAGCGGGGCGTGTGCTACACAATCGAGGAGTGCTGAATGGAGCGTGGGCCCGCCTTTCCAGTCCCCAGCCTCAGCAACTTCTGTAACTTAAAACTTATTTTTCTGATGTTTATTAGGGCCACTTTAGATGAGAAAGGGATAGATGGGGAGCAGCTAGGAAGGTGTAGGGACAGGAAGTGATAGTGTAGGGCCTTAGATTCAGGTGACAGGTTCCCTTTAAGGAAAATGATGCCGGTAGCGGCACATGCTCACATTGACCTCCCAGCGAGTTTTAGTAAATGGCAACAAGGGCATTATTGATCCGAGGTTTCAATCTGCACCACCATTGGTGCCATTTACTGAAGCTTGCTGAGAGGTCAACGCGCGCATGCACGTCATTTTCCTGGAGCCCGCCGGGAGATTAGTGTGCACAGGTGCCAGCATGAAATTTTAATTCATACAATACACACACCAGAGGCAGCAGGGGGACAGGGCAGAGCTGAAGACCCAGAGTATCACCCCGATGTGTGAAGAGTTTATTGCTCCCAAAATTTTAATGATCATTAAAGAGCAGCCAGGCTGTGGATTTCTATACTAAAGGGACATAGTAGAAAAGCACCTTAAAGCCCAGACCTTTAGTATGATATACCTGATCTGAATGACAGGATCTCTTTAACTAAAATATTAATAAAAAAAAAACATCACTTCTTGGACTGGCATAGTTTCAGTGATGTTAGTGTTGTGTCTGCCAACACTTGGGTGACGTTCTGTCTTATCGCTAGGCCCATCAGCAGCTGCTGATGACTTGCAGAATTCACTGTTTTTTTCCAAGGAAAGTGTGCAATCTGAAGTCGATCAATGGCATAACAATGTAATGAGAGTTCCCGCAGACGTATTATTGACATTGCTGGAATAGCCCTGGACTTGGAGGGGAGCACACTTTTTTGTGTTGCATAAGGGAGCAGGGGTCCAAAGTTATGGATAGCCTCTTTAACCCCTACATGACCTATGACACATAGGAACGTCATAGGTCGCTTTCCTCTTTGATGCAAGTTCGCGCGTTGCACTTGCATCATCGCCCACACATATCAGCTGATTTGATTAGCTGAGATGTGTAGCTAACAGTGCCAATTGGATCAGTGATCCAATCGGCACTGTTAACCGTTTGGATCAGCGTGATCCAAAGCACCGTTGCGAGGATCGCGCTATTTCCTGCCGGCATCGGAGATCCAGTGATGCAGTCACGGGGCCTCGATGCGTTGCCATGATAGCCCAGGGCCCTGTGAGGACCCCTGACGCTGTCTTGACTCACTTGCTGTGGATGCCCACTGAGCACCTGCATTTGCAGAAAGTGATCATTTCTCCTGTTCACAGCCAAATGTTTTAATGAATATGAAAAAAAAATCCCATAAAAGTTCAAATCACCCCCTTTTTCCCCAATGAAAATAAAAGCATATAAAAAAAATACACATATTTGGTATCGATTTGTTCAAAAATGCCCGATCTATCAAAATATAAAATCATTTAGTCAGATCTGTAAACTGTGGAACAGAAAAGAGTCAAAATGCCAAAATGAAATGTTTTTGATTGTCGCAACATTGCAATAAAATGCAATAACGGGCAATCAAAACAGCAAAATGGTATCATTAGAAATGTCAGCTCAAGATGTTAAAAATAAACCATCACACAGATCCTGAAAAATTAGAACTCTAAGGCCACGTGCACACGTTGAGTATTTGCTGAGTTTTTTACCTCAGGATTTGTAGCCAAAACCAGCAGTGGATGATAAATCCATAAGTGGTGCAGGTGTTTCTATAATGGTGGGTTTACACGCCACGATATCGTTTCGATATCGCAACTCAATGGCGCGGGAGCGCGCAATTAGTGCACGTTTCACCCGCATCGCATTGCCTGTTTAGACGCTGCGATATCGTAATACAACGTCCGTGCGATGTCTCCGCCTCCCAATCCAGGATCGCATAGTTAACATGGGAGTGAATGGGTGACGTATCAAATCGCATCGTAATTGGGTGTTTACACAGCACGATCTGGCTTCAATCGCTATGCAATATCGGGGCATTGAATAGCACGCTCATTCGATCCCCGATATCGCATTGACATCGTTCCTGCATCGCATTGGACGTTCACACCATACAACGCAGGCACGATATCGGGTCCAACGATTGAACCACGTGACTTTTGATTGAAATTGTACTGCGATATCGCGACGTGTAAACCCGCCATTAGACTTTTCCTCTGATTGCTTCACTCCTGGTTTTGTCTACAAATCCTGAGGTAAAAAACTCAGCAAATACTCAACGTGTGCACGAGGCCTAATGGCGGGTTTACACGTTGCGATATCGGCGTCCAATTTCAATGAAAAGTCACGTGGTTCGATCGTTGGAGCCGAGATCGTTCCTGCGTTGTATGGTGTGAACGTACAATACGATGCAGGAACGATGTCAATGCGATATCGGGGATTGAATGAGCGTGCTATTCAATGCTCTGATATTGAATGGAGATTGGAGCCGGATCGTGCTGTGTGACAGCCCAATTCGGATGTGAAGTTCAACGTCACCCATTCACTCCCATGTTAAATGGTCGTTCCTGGGTTGGGGGCGTAGACATCGTACGGACGTTGTATCCCGATATCGCAGCGTGTAAACCTCCGATGCGATGCGGGAGAAACGTGCACTAAATGCGCGCTCCCGCGCCATTGAGTTGCGATATTGCAACGATATTGAAACGTGTAAACCCACCTTAAGGATGGTGCAAAAGTGCAATTCTTTTTCTTTAAAAATGTCTGAAGTTTGTTTCACTACTTAGATAACTGTAAAAGTATATGTTTGGTATCTACGAATTTGTACTAACCTGAAGCATAATATCAACATGTCAGATTTACTATATAGTGAACATAGTGATTAAAAAAAAAAAAAAAAAAACAGTTGTGTAAATGCACTTTATTTTGCAATTTTACTGTATTTGGATTTTTTTTACTGTTTTCCAGTACACTATATGGTTAAATAAATGTCAGTCAAAGATACAACTTGTCCTGCAAAAAACAGGCCGTCATATGTCTATATTGACAGAAAAATAAAAGTTATGGCTCTTGGAAGAAAAGGAGGGAAAAACAGAAAATTGCCTGGGGGTGAAGGGGTTAAAGCTCTCCTTTTGGGAAGCTTCATAATGTAATGTCTATTTTGACCACAATTTTAGTACAAGATCTCATGTGTAAACTGTAGAACGTTCCTTGACGTTCTGTGAACTATGAACTAACATCATTATCATATCCTGCAGACATGTACTCCCCTACCTGCCTGCCCTCTCCTTTATGGTCTGTATGCCTTCTGTATTGCTAAATACAGAACGTTCATTCACCAGATGGTGCTGTACCATCGACTCATTTGCTTAGGACAGTTGTTCAGCATAATCTCTCACACTTTGTTGTACATGATGTAGGGGCAGAGCCTTGATTCCAGCAATATATCATCTGCTGCAATTTTGATGAAAGCCCTGTTTTATCTGCTGCAGATCTTCCAGTTCCCTGTGCATATGCAGAAAGATGCCAATCAGTGGGGGGGGGGGGGTTATACATAGTTCATAAGGGTGGATTACATGGAAGCAGTCTACTATGCCTACAGTGATAATCATTACCTGCTAATAAAATAATGATTTTAAAATGACAGAAAAGAGCTCAGTAAGTGACACATTGCTGGAATCAGGGTCTCTGTCTCTGTATTATGCTGCTCTCAGATGGGATGGCAAAAACCTGGTAAAAGATTCCCTTTAAGGGTTTGACTTTCTACACCATTGCTATACTTTGCTTCTTTGGGCCAATGCTCCACCTGTACACATGAGAATCCAAAACTGTATTCAAAATGCTGGAATGAATCCTTTATTTCTTCACATCACAAGCAAAACACAAAATAGTGGAGTTTTGGCAGCACAGTGCTCTGTATCAAGTGAGATAAAAAAAACAACTATTGTATCAACATGTTTCAGGGCTATTTGTAAAACCTCATATGTTCCGTTGACACTGAGACTATAAGTAATTAAAAGCAACATTATTTAACTCGCATCAAATTAAAGTTCACATTAAAAACATAGCTGTGTAGAGGTGAGGGCTATTATATGCTCTACATGTGTTGTATTGCAAATGAATGAAATAACTAAATCTTTTAAACATGCTTTTCTTCAACAGAATGGATCCTTTTATGTGTTCAAACATGTTAAAGTTGCAAGGAAATGAGCACTACAAAGCAGGCCGCTATGTGCAAGCTCATGAGAAGTATCAGCATGCTATAGGTGCTTTATCAGAGATCTTCTTCTATTCAGGGTACGTTCTTAAACATAATTGAATCTGTGTATGTATTTATAGATGTTTGTAACATATTACACATTCTACATTCTCATATAGTTTCCTTTTTCATAGAAAGTTATTTAGTGTCTCATAAAGATTAAAGAGCACCTATCGCATGAGCCAGTAAAAATCATGGCCTTCTATAAACACCATCCACAAGCTGATTTTCATAGGAGGAATCTTGAGATGGCAAGAAAAAGGGACTTCAAAGCTGGCTGCCATAAAACTCATCGATATCCTGCGATTTTAGTTGGGGGACGGGACAATCAGCATGTGGATCCCTCAGTTTGCAAACATTAAATGAATCTATCAGAGATTGACAGTGGCATTTAAAGAAGACCTGGCACCCCCCTTGTTCTTTCCAAACTGAAAGCACCCCTGAATGCAGCGTGTCTGCTGCATTTAGGGAAGGGGTCCCCTATGTCCCTAGCCCCCCTGTGAGTTGTACAAAACACTTTAGAAAGTGTACAGTTAACGGGTCTGGAGGGACTTACTCAGTAATGAGTCCTCGCTGCTCCCTGGTGTCCCCCCACATCCAGACCTCTCTGTGCCTCCTTCTTTATGTTTCTCCCCTCCTCGGCCGGCCAATGCTCCTCTGCATCTGAAGTGATGCACAGCGAGCAATGGGCGGGATCGGTCTTGGCAACTGAAAAGCCTCCTGCTGGTGACGTCAGTGCCTGACCCTCTCTGCTCCAGATTATGTACGTACAGCAGGGTGGGCTCTGGCGCTGACTTCACCAGCAAGAGGCGTTTCAGCTGCCAGGACCGCTCCCGCCCATTTTTCGCTCTGTGCCTGCGTCACTTTAGATGCAGAGGAGCATTGAGCGGCTGAGGAGGGGAGACACATAAAGGAGGCGTCACAAAGGGGGCTGGAGGTGGCACAAGAGGGCTGTAGGCGGGGAGGACACCAGGGAGCAGCGAGGATTCATTACTGAGTAAGTCCATTCGGACTTGTTAACTGTACACTTTCTGAAATGTTTTGTGCAACTTACAGGGAGGCAGTAGAGACATGGGGGACCCATTCCTTGAATGCAGCAGACACGCTGAATTCAGGGGTGCTTTCAGTTTGGAAAGCACCAGAGGGGTGACAGGTCCTCTTTAAATAGTTAACCGTAGTAGGTGGAGATTAGCCCCTCTCACTGCTGTTCCAGGTGGATGATGGCTGTGTAACACAGCCATAATCTGCTCAATTCTTGAGTCTGCATCAAAGACATCTCACATATAATTAATAGTATGTCATACTCTACTCACAAAAAAAAAAAAATTAGGGATATTTGGCTTTTTACAGGAGACTTAATAAGTTCACGATACCATGATATTTTATGAAAGTAAGACATTTACTAGAAGCATGCAATGGTGATTTCCTCATCTCAAACAATTTATTTAAACATTAGATGGGAGCCCAATGCTCTTGCATTGGGTTTGTGGTGACATGAAGATGGGAGCGGGCTCTGTGGCACTGGGGGCAGCGGCGTCTCACCCCTGTGTGCACGGTCTGCCTTCCCCCCTATGCGCTCTCAGCCTCCCGCGCCTGTGCGTGTGCTGTTCCCATCGTGCATGCTCTGTGCCCCTGCCCTGTGGTCATGCACGGTTCATGGGCCTTGAGGACTGGAGTTACGGAAAACTGTCATAGGGTCTTTGCAAATGATACATGGTGTCTATTCCAGCCAAATTTACACTCCAAGTCACTTTATCTTTCCGAGCCCTGCTATGTGTCCAAACAAATGTTTTTGACTACATGTGGGGTATCGATGTGCTCAGAAGTAAGTGGGTAAAAAACTCTTGGGTCTTGCTAAAGTGAAAAATTTGGGGCTAAAGGATCATTTTCAGGAAAAAAAAGTTTTGTTTTTTTTTCTTTTTTTACTATAACATCTTAATGTTATCACATTTTGAAGTACCTGTGGGTTCAGAATGCTTGTTATAAGCCTGTATAAAACCCTTGAGAGATATAGTTGCCAAAATTTGGTCATTTGGAAGGGGGGGTTGCGGCTTCGGCACCTTGGGGCCCTGTAAATGCGACAGGGTGTCCGCAGTCTATTTCAGCCATATTTGTTTTTCAAGATTTCAAAGATTACCTCCCGAGCCCTGCCTTTTCTTGAAACAGAGGTTTAGGACCACGTATCAACACGCTCAGAATAAATAAATTGTGGGGTTCGTTTTCTCATGCTGTCTTTTGTAAAAGTAAAAAAAATGGGGCTAAAGCAACAATTTAGAGGAAAAATTTTAATATTCAAATTTTTTTCATTCCACATTGTATTAATTCCTGTGTTGCACCTGAAGGGTTAACACATTTTTTTAAGGGATTTTTAAAGCATTTGAGGGATACAATTGTTAAAATGACATTCCTTTTGGGGGTTTTCCAATATATAGGCCCCCCAAAGTCCATTTCAATCTGAATAGGTACCTAAAGGTGAAGGTGGGTTTACACGTTGCGATATCGGCGTCCAATTTCAATGAAAAGTCACGTGGTTCGATCGTTGGAGCCGATATCGTTCCTGCGTTGTATGGTGTGAACGTCCAATACGATGCAGGAACGATGTCAATGCGATATCGGGGATTGAATGAGCGTGCTATTCAATGCTCCGATATTGAATGGAGATTGGAGCTGGATCGTGCTGTGTGACAGCCAACTCCGATGTGAAGTTCAACTCACCCATTCACTCCCATGGTAAATGGTCGTTCTGGGTTGGGGGGCGTAGACATTGTACAGACGTTGGATCCAGAAATCGCAACGTGTAAACCTCCGATGCGGGACAAACGTGCACTAAATGCGCGCTCCCGCGCCATTGAATTGCGATATCGGAACGATATTGCAACGTGTAACCCCACCTTAACAGGTTTTGTAAATTTCTTAAGAAAATGAAAAATTATTGATAATATTTTAACCCTTCTAATATCCCAACAAAATAAAATGTTTGAAAAATTATGCAGATGTAAAGTAAGCATATTAGAAATGTTTATTAATTATTTTGTACAACATGATGGTTTAAGTATATAAAAATTGAAAGTTTGAATATTGCAAAATAAAAAAAAGTTGGCAAAATTTTAATGTTTTAAAAAATAAGCACCAAAACTTAATCAACATTGTTTTAGCAATAACATAAAATACAATGTGTAGCATAATAACTATCTCCGAATCACTGGGATATGTTGAAGCGTTCCAGAGTTATCACCACTTTGTGACACTGATCAAATTTCAAAAATTGGGCTTGGTCATTTGGAAAGTGTTTAAGCTATCATTTTGTAAGGGTATATGGCCTACTACAGTGTTACGGCAGCCAGGTTTTTTTTAACCTGAAACCCTTTCCCACATCCCTACAATATTATAATCCACAAGTTTTAATCTTCCTAGTCTTCCACTAACATTTTCTTAGCAAGTAACCATTCAGTCAATACAAAGGGAGCCACGATCTTACTAATTCCTCTCCAGAGAACTGTTTGAGCAGAAAATCGTCTTTAGGCTGCCTTCACACTTGCGGACCCCTCCACAGCGTCCTGTGGAGGAGATCCGCAAGCTGACCGCAGCCCCTATCTTTATAATGGGAACGCACGGTCATGCGCAGGTCTGCTCATGACCGTGCGCTCCCATTCACTGCAATATGTGATTTGTAGGCAGGCAGATGCCCGCGCACAAATCACACACTCCCCTCCGCACCAGGAACGCAACATGGTCACGTTCCTGGTGCGGACGAGAGTGTGTGATTGTGTGTGATTTGTGCGCGGGCATCTGCCTGCGTACAAATCACATATTGCAGTGAATGAGAGCGCACGGTCATGTGCAGACCTGCGCATGACCGTGCGTTCCCATTATAAAGATAGGGGCTGGCGGTGGCTGCGGTCATCTTGCGGATCCCCTCCGCAGGACGCTGCGGAGGGGTCCGCAAGTGTGAAGGCAGCCTAACACCTCTTTCTTTATTTCACTCTGCCTCTATCCACTCCAGCTGAAACAAAGCCTTGGTTTGGTCTATTGTCATTTTCTGACTTAGGACTGTCTCTTGCAGCCACTGCCTTCGTATAACACCCCTTAGCTACAAGACATATAGTTCTGCTGATTGTTATTGGCACCCATGAGGTTTAAAGAGGACCTGTCACCCCCCTGGTGCATGGCAAACTAAATGCAGCACTGCTGCATTCAGGGAAGGGGTCCCCCATGTCTCTAGCCCCCCCTGTAAGCTTTAAAAAAAGAGATTAGAAAACTTACAGATAAGAGGTCTAATGGGTGGGATCTTATTAAAAGGCCTTCACTGCTGACACAGTCCTCCAGCCTTCTCCTTGTGTATTCCGCCCCCTTCTATGTCTCTGCGCTGCCTCCTGTACTGCTGACTCTGCCCTCCTCCTCTCCTGCTTTCTGTCACTGAACCTGTCGCACACAGATCGGTCATAGCGGCTGCAAAGCATTAGGCCTGACATCAGCGCCAGATTCCCACCCTGTTTATGCTTTATTCAGACAGCAGGGCGGGAATCTGGCGCTGACGTTGGGGTAAATGCTTTGTATCTGCTCTGACCAAGCTCTATGCGCATGTTGAGTGACAGAGAGCAGGAGAGGAGGAGGGCAGAGCCAGCAGAACAGGAGGCGGCGCAGAGACATAGAAGGGGATGGAATACACAAGGATGAGGCTGGAGGACTGTGCCAGCAGTGAAGACCTCTTAATAAGATCCCACCCATTAAGACCTCTTATCTGTAAATTTTCTAAAGTATTTTTTAAAGCTTACAGGGGGGCTAGAGACATTGGGGACCCCTTCCCTAAATGCTGCAAACATGCTGCATTCAGTGCTGCATTTAGATTGCCATGCACTAGGGGGTGACAGGTCCTCTTTAAATGCATAATATGGAATATCTCTTGAAAAATGAGCACTTTTGTTAAATACAAAAGAGCAAATGATAAACCACAATTTAAAAGAAAAAACAATATGAGGGAAAAATGGAAAAACCTAAGCTTGCTGTATCATGAGTATTGACATCCTTAACATTAAATTAGTATGGAGACACATTTTGACTCGCCTGTGGTAAATCAAAAATGAGAATAACCTGTGATAAACTGTCGGTGCCCCGTGACATGAATTATCCAATGAATGATGACTTCAGTGTTTTAAAAAGCCATGTTAGGTCCTGCTCCTTTTGTCATAATTGTGAAGACAAAGGAGCTGTCTGAGGACATGAGAACTACTGTTATTAGCAAGCACAAGACTTCTAAGGGGTATAAGGCCTCCAAAGACCTTGGTATAACAGTTTCAAAAGTGTGCAATGCTATTGGAAGTTGGACGAGCATGGAACAGTCAAGAACTTCCCTGGGAATGGGGAAAAGAGGAAAATTGACAAGAGATTTCTTCAAATATTGGTGCGAATTGTGGAAAAAACACCACATCAAATATCCAGAGACCTAAATGCCAACCTGGAACAGTCTGGGGTAATGGCACTATACACCGTACACAAAACCAAGCAGAGCTTTATAGGCGAAGGCCAAGGAAGAAACCATTGCTAAAGAAAAGACCTAAAAGGGAACGACTGACCTTTGCCAAAGAGTACCTTGAAAAACCACAATCCTGGGAAAATGTTCTGTGGACAGATGAAACAAAAATAGACCTTTTTGACAGTTCAAACCAACAGCATGGATTCAGACGGCGCAATGAACTTTAAAAAAACACTCTACCAAAAGTTAATCATGGAGGAGGATCCATAATGCTGTGGATTTGCTTACCTGCGTCTGGTACTGGAGGCCTTGACCATGTCATAGGACTCATCGAATATGAGAATTATCAAGAGAGAGTGCACGCGCACAGGGGAGAGAGAGTGTGCACGTGGTGAGAGAGCATAGGGGAATAGAGCTCAAAGGAGAGAGCACATAAGGGGAGAATATGACACAGGGGAGAAGACAGCACATGGGGAGAGAGACTGCACATGGGGGAGACAGGTCAAAGGAGAAAGCACAGGGGGATAAGAGACCGCACACAGGGGGAGACAGGTCAAGGGAGAGAGCACAGGGAGAGATGGCATGGATGGGGGGAGAGCACACAGAGGGGAGAGTGAGACACCACCTCCAACGCCACAGAGCCCGCCCCCATCATGATGTCACTGCCCTCCCAGTGCAATAGCATCGGGCACCCATCTCATGTTTTATAAATGGTTGAGATACCATTCTGAGCAGTTAATAGGAACCCACCAGCAGGATTTAGGACTATAAGGTGAAGCCAGGGCCTTACAGGCTCTGGGATACTGAGTGCAATCATACCTTTAACCCCTTCAGGACCCAGCCTATTTTGACCCTAAAGACCTTGCCATTTTTTGCAATTCTGACCAGTGTCACTTTGAGGTTATAACTCTGGAACACTCCAACGGATCCTAGCGATTCTGAGATAGTTTTTTTGTGACATATTGGTCTTCATGTTAGTATTAAATTTAGGTCGATAATTTTTGCGTTTATTTGTGAAAAAATTAAACATTTTTAAAAATTTGGCAATTTTCAAATTTTGATTTTTTTTTCTGCTAAACCAGAGAGGTATGTGGCACAAAATAGTTAATAAATAACATTTCCCACTTCACTTCAGCACAATTTTGGAACAAAAACATTTTTTTTGTTAGGAAGTTATAAGGGGTCAAAGTTCATGAGCAATTTTTCATTTTTCCACCAAAATTTACAAAACCATTTTTTTAGTGACCACATCACATTTGAAGTCCCTTTTGAGGGGGGTACATGACAGAAAACACCCAAAAGTGATACCATTCCAAAAACTGCACCCCTCAAGCTACTCAAAACTACATTCAAGAAGATTATTAACCCTTCAGGTGCTTCACAAGAACTAAGCAAAGTGGAAACAAAAAATGGACATTTTAATATTTCTAACTAAAATGTTCTTTTAGCCTCAATATTTTCATTTTCACATGGGCAACAGGATAAAATGGATTCTAAAATTTGTTGGGCAATTTCTCCTGAGTATATTGATACCTCATATGTGGTCATAAACCACTGCTTGGGCGCACGCAGGGCTCAGAAGGGAGGGAGTGCAATTTGACTTTTGGAGCTAATTTTCCATTCAAAAAGTGAAATTGCGCTCCTTCCCTTCTGAGCCTTGCTTTGCCCAAAACAGTGGTTTATGACCACATATGAGGTATCGTGTATTTAGGAAAAATTGCACAACAAATTTTAGGATGCATTTTATCCTGTTGCCCATGTGAAAATGAAAGAATTGAGGCTAAAAGAAAATTTTTTTGTGAAAAAAAAAAAAGTACTTTTTCCATATTCACAGATCAATTTGTAAAGCACGTGGGGGTTCAAAATATGTATTATGCATCTAGATACATTCCTTGGGTGGTCTACTTTCCAAAATGGGGTCACTTGTGGGGGAGCTCCAAAGTTTAGGCACACAGGGGCTCACCAAACGCGACATGGTGTTCGCTAACAATTTGAATGGAAAATCAGCTGAAATTGTTAGCTAACATCATGTCGTGTTTGGTGAGCTCCTGTGTGCCTAAACATTGGAGCTCCCCCACAAGTGACCCCATTTTGGTAAACTAGACCCCCCCAAGGAATTTATCTAGGTGGGTGGTGAGCACGTTGAACCCCAGGTGCTTCACAAATTAATCCGTAAAAATGAAAAAATAAATATTTTGTGGGGGAAAAAAAAAGTACTTTTTCATTTTTACGGATCAATTTGTGAAGCACCTGGGGGTTCAAAGTGCTCTCTATGCATCTAGATAAGTTCCTTGGGGGGTCTTGTTTTCAAAATGGGGTCACTTGTGGGGAGCTCCAATGTTTAGACACACAGGGTCTCTCCATAAGCGACGTGGTGTCTGCTAACAATTCCAATTGTTAGCGGACACCATGTCGCGTATGGGGAGCCTCTATGTGCCTAAACATTGGAGCTTCCCCACAAGTGACCCCATTTTGGAAACTAGACCCCCCCAAGGATCTTATCTAGATGCATAGTGAGCACTTTGAACCCCCAGGTTCGAGATCGTGTTTACATGGGTTTCTTCCAGGTACTCCAGTTTCCTCCCACATTGTAAAGATATACTGTTAGGATATTTAGATTGTGAGCTTCAATAGGGACAGCATTACTGATGTATGTAAAGTGCTATGGAATTAATAGCGCTATGTAAATGAATAAATACTATTTTTAAATTATTATTATATGATTGAAAATGGAGCTTCACCTGTCTAGGGATTGTTGTTCCAGCATATCTTCCCGTGTGAATACAGAGCAGGATCAACCACCTTCTGAGGTGGCCCTGGATCAGTGTAAGCAGCGTGGCACCAAGGGCAGCAGTGGCAGTCACTCTAAAGGGAGTGACACTACCGAAAATAGGAGTGAGATGAGTCAGCCTGGTTCCACATCCTCCAAAAAATGCACAGTATTTCCGCCTCCAGAACCAGTACCCACTATTGCAAGCTTCAGATGGTGTGTGATCTACATGTAAGACACCCAGTAAGCTAAAATCCCTCTCTTGTGTGTGTACACTTGTAGGTTTTGCCTAGGAAGCAGTTAACCAAAAAAAGCACACAAAGAATGTTCCCTGTGTGGCCAGTTTTTCTATGTTCCTATACGAAGAGGCTGTGCGAACCCTGTATTAAACAAACTGCAGAGGAAGAAAGGTGGTTTTTAATTGTTTTTAACTCTGGGGCTCTGTTTAGCCTGCACATGTTCCTTAAATAAACTTCACCTTGCATGAATTGTTTTGGTTGTGAACCAAAATTGTCTTCAGTCAGATTGTATGTTTAAGTCTGAAAATTTGCTTCCCTGATGGTGAAGGATCGAAGGATCGTCTGGATGTGGTAGACACTCTGCAGATACCATGGGAATTCAATCTAGCATATGCATTTCCTCCTATGATGGTGACTCCTATAGTTCTGAGGAAGTAATAAGTATACCGGTCTATTGGTACAGCGCTTCCACAGGAGACCCGGAGTTCAAATAGATTTTCCTTTATTCTTAAAATGTATATCACAGTGGGCAGTACAATGTGTTTCGACCCTTTTAATGGGTCTTCCTCAGGTACAGTTGTATAATTTCATAACACTTACATGTGTCTCCTTATATAGCTCATGCAGTGTCTGGTTCAAGGAAGTGAGGGTTATCTCATTATCTCATGTTGAAATTTAATTACTGCACTAGAGTTGCGCCGGGACTTTTGCCTCTTTTATACCCCCCTAGAGACTTCCAGCGAAGTTAATCTAACTTTAAGCAAAAATCACCGAATTGGTACTAAGAAATATATAGAAAAACTCACCGAAGTTTTGACACTTTTTTCTACCCCTTGAATCTAGCAGATGGCTGCAGATTCACCAGGAGGTAACACATGCGTCCAGACATCGGTGCACAGTCCCCTGCAACCCATAACATGGGGCGGTTTGTGGCAACCAGGCGACCAGCCATGTTAACAAGGAGGGGCTGGTGGTGAATGCAGACACATGGACACCATTAGGCCTCTGCCACTCACATCCAGGTGATACATAGTGTCTGAGCAGCCTATTGGTAACGCCCCCAGACCGGGCGGGCCGCTCAGCACTGAGGACATGCATCACTGTGACAGACGCCCCCTAGAGGAAAACAACCTCAACTGCAATGGATAAAAAGATGCAAGTTGACACTATAATAAATGATGTAAGGTGTCAGTTTGGTATTATGGCGCCAGAATATCGTAAGCTCGTAACCCATCGTCAAGGGCCCTTACACTCACGAGTACTAGCCACATGTATAACACATGTATAATTTAGCTTTAAGCAAAAATCACCGAATTGGTACTAAGAAATATATAGAAAAACTCACCGAAGTTTTGACACTTTTCAGGTCCTCAGTTTCGATTTCTATTTTGGGACCCGGCTATATGAGGTGGGGAGGAAAGAGACAGTGAGAGAGGTGGGGATTAGCAGCGCTGCTAATGCGCAGGCGCCGTATTTGCCGCCCCGCAGTGAGGTTGATGAATAATCCACTGCGGGGCCTGCGGACTGCACAGGTGCCAAGTCACAAGGAAGTTGTCGGGCAGCGCGCACTGCGCATGTCCGGCAACCTAACTGAGAGTGCAGGTGCGGGCTACGGAGCGTGGAGGGGGTGGAGGCATCACGCAAAGGATGTGACAGAGATCGGACAACACAGGGGCGGCACAGAGACGCTGCAAACCCCGGCTCCCGGTCATCGGTCATGGTAACTGATAAATGTTATCTAAGTGCATCTTTCTGTATATGTAGGGCTGCTAAATAGTATAGACCCCTTCTCTGAATGCAGCCTTAGTGCTGCAGAAGGTGGATAGGTTAGCTTTTGATGTCCGGGGGGGGGGGGTGACAGGTTCGCTTTAAGGAGGTCTATCAAGCTCCCTAATCGAAGTCCTTTATATATAGCCCATTCACTATTTCTCTGAACCTGACTCTCCATCAAGCTCCGCCAAACCCAAAAGTTCTACACAAATTGGCTGGTGATGACCTATGCAACCCTTACCAATCCCCCATTTCTTCAAGATGGCTGTACCATCATTGTAAATAAATACCTGTATTTTTGTGTAATTGCCATCTCATTGTGGATTGTAAGCTCTTATGAGCAGAGTCTACTTTTGCTTTAATTATTGTACTGTTTTTTTTGGGGCACTGTCTCCTTGCAGGACACATCCCCTTGAGGAAGCTGTGGTTACCAAACCAGTACAGCAAAACGCCACGTTGGGGCTCCTAGCCGTGACCAGGCTTAAGGGACCTTATTAAGTGTGCATATGGGTAATTCTTGATATGTGATTATTGATTCACTCTTTGCTGGTTTTCACCCTATACATGTGTTGGGATTTTGTGCTCCCCTAGCATTGGCAGCCTTCTTTGCTAGTTATGTCTAGCTTAACCGCACTGCACTAGGCACTTTATTGCTGCATCTGTGTTAGGGTGCAAACATCTAGATGTTACTATCTGTATTGTTACCACCAATATATGTATTTGATTTGTGGCACCTGCAATGATTGTACTCTAAGACATTTTGGTTATATCTTGAAAATGCCCTG
This sequence comes from Allobates femoralis, assembly GCA_033576535.1. Lineage (NCBI taxonomy): Eukaryota > Metazoa > Chordata > Amphibia > Anura > Aromobatidae > Allobates > Allobates femoralis. Next base: position 374,364,968 of record JARQOC010000005.1, read on the forward strand.
TACATATGACTGTCGTACTCCCTGAAAACCTGTAAACGGCTCTTTTTTGTATGCACCTTAATTTGCCACTTCAAGATTTTTAATGCGTCATTCTAATAAAATAATTTAGTTTTGCATCATATTCAGTCGTCTTTTGTATTATTATCCCTGATGAGTGCAAGTTTCATGGTGTAGATATTAGAAGGGCAATCTTAGAGTACTTAGATAGGACTAAGCCTTGGAGACAAAGCAGAGCCTTATTCGTTTCCTTTCAGGGTCATAGAAAGGGATTTAGTATCATCAAAAATACACTAGCCAGGTGGATCAGTAATGCTATCTGCTTGGCGTACTCAGTCAAAGGTAAAGTTCCTTCGGAAGGGGTGAAAGCCCATTTAACTTGGACAATGGCGTCCTTCTGGGCTGAGAATGCGGACAGCTCTATAGACCAAATATGTAAGGCTGCTGCATGGTCTTCGTCTTCAACCTTCTATAAACAATATAGTCTTGATCTGTCCTCCTCTAACGATCTTGATTTTGGGAGATCGGTGCTTCATACAATTGTCCCTCCCAGGTGACGGATTCTCAGAAATTCGCTCGTGGCGAAAGGAAAAGACTAAATTCAATTATTGGTAATGGGATTTTCCATAGTCCATGATAGCACCTGCACATTCCCTCCCTTATTTTTTCACTATTTTTACTGCACTCTAAGAGGGAAAATGTATTTATGATTTTTTTCATGTTTATGTGGTGATGATATTTAATAGATGTTTTGCTATTATCACGTTTCTCATTCTGACAGTTCCTCTCGTGCTCTGTAAACCAACTGGTACTGTGAAAGGGGTCGCCCTTTTTATCTGTAGGTTTCCTCCCTCTCTCTCGTGTGGGTGCTGTCATAGACTTCAGAAAATCCCATTACTGATAAGTATTTTAGACTATTTGAGTCAAACCTAGACAATGAATTGTAATACTAATAAACTGTTTTTTGTATTCTTTTGTATTCTTCGGCTGGCTTCACACAGCAGTCTTTTCCCTGATCAGTGTCCATCCAGTTTGTGAGCCAAAACCAGGAGAGGAACTTGCAGAGAAAAACTCTAATTGAAAGATTGACACCTGTTCAGAGTTTTGGAATCACTCCTGGTTTTGGCACACAAACCGGATGGAACCTGATAAAGAATAAAACTGCAGTGTGAAGCCAGCTTACGTCTATTCACTGCTGATGTAAAAAATAAAACAAAACGATAGATTTACTATAATTTTTTTCTTGTTGTGTATTGGATCATTTTCCTGTGCTCTTGTGAACACAGAATTAGGCTGCCTTCACACTTGCAGATGCATCTGCAGCGTTTTGCAGATGCATCTGCAAGTATCAGCATGCAGACCGCGGTCCCTATGTTTATAATAGGGCGCACCGCGGTCTGAATGCTCTCATTGATTCCTATATGTGAGCCGTAAGCAGGCGTATGCCTGCTGACAGATCACACACTCCCGCCCCGCACCTTGGACGCAACATCTCGCGTCCATAGTGCGGGCGGGAGAGTGTGATCTGTCAGCAGGCATACGCCTGCTTACGGCTCACATATAGGAATCAATGAGAGCATTCACACCACGGCCGTGGTCTGCATGCTGATACTTGCAGATGCATCTGCAAAACGCTGCAGATGCATCTGCAAGTGTGAAGCCAGCCTTAATGTTGTAGTATCATTATAGACCTTGCCATAAACGTTCCAAGGAAATTTAGAAGGACTCGTGACTGCAAACGTCAGTCTCAGCCTTTGGATGGGAAAGATATACAATCCAGTCCTACTGTGAGATGAATGTCTTTGTCATACAGTATTACCTTTGAGACCTCTGAGTCACAAATTTTCTTAATTTTTTTCTTCCAGAGATTTTAGTAGTGAAATGGCCATACTTTGGAATAACAGTGCCAATGCTCTATTTAAACTCCAACAATGGGGAGATGCATTTTTGTCTGCACAGAAAAGTATACAGTTGTGTCCATCTTTCGAAAAGGTGAGCTTTTAAGTTGACAACCAGCTTTGCACTGATCTTTATCACCCCCACTGTCTTTAGTGTATACAAAAGCTTGGCATGTTAATATTGTTCAATGTACAGTATATTACGTCTTAAACTGTTGGGAAGAAAGTACCTGACTTGTGATTGCATTTTAGTGAAGATTCTCATTAGGCTCTGCCATTGTGATATAATATGTGATTGGATTGTTGAAATAAAAACCTTGGTCTATATTAAAATGTAATGTTCCTATTAATGAGATCATCTTTACTCTGTGCATTGGCGTATAAAGTATGGCAACTTGTTAAAGAAATGACATAAGACAGAACATGTACATATCGATGTCATTTGGACATTGCTATGCAGTATATTTCAGTGGATTCCGACAGGCACTGATGTTGAGGAGTCTTGGTGAAATTTTCATGTAATAGCAAATTATAATTTTCTGCTAGTATATAATTTGAATAAATAACTGAGTATAAGTATAAGAGCTTTTTTATACTGGGCATTAAACAGGCAAAACCTAAGATAAAAATTATATGAAAAAATACGCTGCTGTCAATAAGTTAAAAGCAAGTACATTTAAATAACATGGGGTACATGGTAAAAACTATATTGATTAAAAAAAAAAAAAAAAGCATAAAGCCATCCTACCACGACAAGGTGTACCAAACCGGGACACTGCTTATCACTCCCTAATGTTAAAAACCTTAGGTTTTGTAGTATGTAATCTGAAGTAAAATAAATAGCTTAGGCTAAGAAATAAAGACATGTTATTATATTTTAAATTCCAAGATAATTCAGTTATAAACATAGCAACGGTATTTACCAGTCAAAGTGACAGAAACAAATGCACAGAGAGGATACATACCATATTTTGCTGTCTACAAGATGCACCGGACCACAAGACGCACCTCAAATTTAGAGGAGAAAAATGGAGAAAAAATCAAAGGAGGCCGTGTTGCTGCTGCAGGAAGCCGGCTGTGGCAGGAATAGGCTAATGCTGCCGGCTGAGAGGAGGGGGTGTCCCATCGGTGCAAGACATGAACCAATGATCTCACTGCAGTGGGCTTCAGGGAAATGTTGGCGGTGCAAGACAGAAGCCATTGAACTTCTGGCAATAGTGTTCAGGAATATGGTGCTGAAGTCGGCGAATGCGCGCATTGAGATCTTAACTAGTCACTGAGCTGAGGTCTAAACCTGTTCATGCACCGCCTCTGGAGCCATTTCAATGACATCCACAGCCAGGAATTCAATAGCTCCTTATTAGCACAGCCAACTTTTTCCTGAAGCCAACCGCTAAGAGATCAGTGGCTTCTGCCTTTCACCACTGGGTCACCCCCTCCTCCCAGCCCAGGGCTTACAGCATCACCCCACTCCTGCCACTGCCAGCATTCTGCAGTGACAGTCCTGTCTCATGTGACCCCACGTAACCACTGCGTACCCCCAGTAAGATAGATTTGAACTATAAGACACACCCCCATTTCCTCCCAAATTATTTTGGGGAAAGGTGTATCCTATTGTCTGCAAAATACAGTACGTCCCACTTAATAAAGGAGGTAACACATATGCAAAATACTGACAAAACAACCACACAACATCTGCCAGTTTATGGAGGGGGTGATTGCTCAGTATTAAATTTGCACACTTATGACACTTGCAATTGGGTGCAAGTCACACCCATGTGAAGCACAGTGCCTAGCCAACAGCCTATTACACACCTACTATTCGATGAGACAGGCTGCCCAGTACTCTATGTGCTCCACAAAGGTACATGCCCCTAATTTACAAGGTCACAATTGATGGGCCTGGCTGCACCCTGTAAAAAAAAATATAAAATGTGCACAATAAGAAATATGAGGAATTTTGTTTAGATTTTTGCCAAAATACTCAAGTTCGCAACTCAACCTCAAAGGTTGCAAATCTCTATGGTACAGTAAAATAAAAAGCATGCTAGTTTATAATCTGCCCAACATAATATACCGTACCTCTTATTAGTAAAGTGTCAGGGAAAAATAGTGATTGGGCAGACAAAAGTGGGATGAAACACATTGGAGGAGAATGTTTTCTAGCTGTGTGTTCTGCTCGTGGACATCCATGTGTCCTGCCCTGCCAACCGATCCGTTATGATTTACAGCATTTGTTCATTTTGACATTTCTTCTCTTAATGACCCCTAAAACCTTAAGTCATATCACAAATACTTCCAACGACTTGACTGCGTTCATTATTTCCATAATTTTTAATTTTACAAATTAAATTTGATATATTTCTCTAAAACAATTTGTTTTAAGAGCTTTCTGAGTTGAAGAGATTTTTTAAGACCTTTGCTTCCAGTCGCTGAATAGATACTTGATGTGATCTGTTTTGTGCCATCCAGGCTTATTACCGTGCTGGCGTTTCGGCTCTGAAGCTACGTGATTTATCTATGGCTTTGACGTGCCTTGATGCTGGCATCCAGAGAGCTAGTCAGGGATCAGAAAACAATAATGTTGTAGATTTTCTACATGGAATCTTTATGTGTTTTGAAGGTAATTATTGTATTTTACAATAGGATTACAACTTTCAGTTTTTATTTTAAAAAATGCTTTTAAGTGAATCTTTTCTTAGAAGCACAGAGTAGATTGTTATTTGAGATGCAACAGAAGCCCTGGAATAAATTATTTCACTTTCATGAGATTCTGTCCTACATGAAGACTATTGAATGGTACTTTCATAGATTTCGTATAAGTGACAATGAAATGGAATGCAGATGGAGAAACAGCAATGCAACTCATGTAAGCATAACATAAATATTCAAAATCACCATACACCTTATATCAAATAATCTCATGGTTAAAGATGCATCATCCCTTAAGGTGTGCGTGCATAGGAATAAGTAACACTCCTCTCAATCATTAATTAAGTGGAAACCACTATGGAGTTTTTGTTACATAAAATATAACTTTTATTAAATATATAAAAGCAGACATATAAACGTTATGAACGAAGTACAAGGGAAACCCACAAAAGGCTGCAGTCAGGTGGTAACTCCCTGAGCAAGCACTGCACATATAAGGTACAAAATTCACATCAATAGCAGAATGCACAATGTAATTGGGTATGTTAGCCCACATAAAAGATAGTACCAATGCAGTGCTTGCTCAGGGAGTTACCACCTGACTGCAGCCTTTTGTGGGTTTCCCTTGTACTTCGTTCATAACGTTTATATGTCTGCTTTTATATATTTAATGAAAGTTATATTTTATGTAACAAAAACTCCATAGTGGTTTCCACTTAATTAAATCATGTAAGCATAGCGTTGGCTCAAAACCAGTGGAAGGAGAAAAGTAACTTAAAGCAAATAATAGCAAGTGGTATACTCAGGGTCGGCTCCAGGTTTTTGTGGGCCCCGGGCGAAACAGCCTTAGTGGGCCCCTTTAACATGTACTATGATTCATGAATATAATATAGAAGCTGCAGGCTGTGTATATGTAATATAGAGGCTCCTGGGTGGGCTGTATATATAATATAGAGGCTGTTCAGGGTTGTATATATAATATGGAGAAAGCCGGGCAGTATATATAATATAGAGGCTGCGGGCTGTATATATTATTTGGACGCTGTGCTGGGCTATATATACTATTTGGAAGCTGTGCTGGGCTGTATATATAATATGGAAGCTGTGCTGGGCTGTATATATAATATGGAAGCTGTGCTGGACTATATATATTATTTGGAGGCGGTGCTGGGCTGTATATATTATTTGAAAGCTGTGGCAGCCCAGCAGCAGCCTCCAAGTAATATATCCAGCCCAGCACAGCCTCCAAATAATATATATAGTCCAGCACAGCTTCCATATTATATATACAGCCGAGCACAACTTCCAAATAGTATATGTAGCCCAGCACAGCCTCCAAATAGTATATATAGCCCAGCACAGCTTCAATATTATATATTCTACACAACAGCAGTCTCCATATACCTCAGCAGCATCCCACATATACCCCAGCACAGCCTCTGTATACAGCCAGCACAGCCTCCGTATACCGCCAGCACAGCCTCCGTATACCCCAGCACAGCCTCTATATACCCCAGCACAGCCTCTGTATACTCCAGCACAGCCTTTGTATACCCCAGCACAGCCTTTATATACCCCAGCACAGCCTCTATATATAGTCAGCACAGCCTCTATATACAGTCAGCTTAGCTTCTATATGCAGTTAGCACAGCCTCTATATACCCCAGTACAGCCTCTGTATACAGTCAGCAAAGCCTCTATATACCCTAGCACAGCCTGTATATACAGTCAGCACAGCCTGTATATACAGTCAGCACAGCCTGTATATACAGTCAGCACAGCCTGTATATACTGTCAGCACAGCCTGTATATACAGTCAGCACAGCCTGTATATACAGTCAGCACAGCCTGTATATACAGTCAGCACAGCCTGTATATACAGTCAGCACAGCCTGTATATACAGTCAGCACAGCCTGTATATACAGTCAGCACAGCCTGTATATACAGTCAGCACAGCCTGTATATACAGTCAGCACAGCCTCCATGGTACACATAATCCCCCATCCTGCTGCTCGCAGTAAAAAAAACAAACTGTTCATACTCACCTTCCATCCGCTCCCCCGGGGCTGTGTCCTCCTCCGATGCTTCCCCACCACATCCTTATAGCAACAGGCTCCCGGGACTGTGGAGCTTCCTCCCTCCTCCTTCCTGCAGCAGTGTGATGAGGTCGCAGGGTGATAACTCATCACTCTGCTACAGTAGGCAAAGGATGAAGCTCCACTGCTCCCTGGAGCCAGCACATGGCTAATCTGCATCACATGCAAATTAGCCATGTGCACTGGGAGCTCAGCGGAGCACTCAGCTCCTTGCAGACTCTGCCTGATGTGCCCCTTGTTAACAGGGTTGTCTGTTTCTAATGGGCTCCTGGCTGTCAGGGCTGCCTGTCCCTGATGGCCAGTGGGCCCCTCAACTGTTCAGGGCCCCGGCACTTGCCCGGGTATGCCGGGTGCTGACGCCGGCCCTGGGTATACTACCCTGCTATCCATTAGGAGTTGTGTATCTGATGGGCACTAGTTCAATATACGCCCTCAAATCATAGTCTCGGGCTGCAAACTCGGGCTGTCTCTGTAGTATTGTTCCAACATAGTCAACTTTTTAAACATAGACATTGGAAATTGAGAATATACGTTCTCCATATGTACTACCGGCTGAATACGTACCGTATATACTCGCGTATAAGCCGAGTTTTTCAGCCCAAAAATTGGGCTGAAAAGTCCCCCCTCGGCTTATACGTGAGTCATACGGCTAGTACACATGCCGCCCGCCACCCCTACCAGTATACAGGCGCCCGCCCCATCAGTATACAAGCGCCCCCCCCATCAGTATACAGGCGCCCCCCCCATCAGTACACAGGGTACCCCCATCAGTATACAGGCGCCCCCCCCCCCCATCAGTATACAGGGCCACCCCTTGCTGCCGCAAACCTGTAAAGTAATAGATCATTATACTTATCCCTGTGGCCACCGACACTGCTCTGCACCGCGCTCCTCCAGCTTCATCCGGCTTCTTCTGGCTTCCTCCTCCGGTGGGCGCAGGCAATGACGTCATTGTCTGTGCGCCAGAGGAGGAAGCTGGATGAAGCCGGAGCAGCGCGGTGCAGAGCAGCGGCGGCCACAGGGATAAGTATATAAGGTTTGCGGCAGCAAGGGGGGCCCTGTATACTGATGGGGGGGCGCCTGTATACTGTTGGGGGTGGCGGGCGGGCGGCCTGTATACCTCTGGGGCTGCTGCTGTATATACCTCTGGGGCTGCTGCTGTGTATACCTCTGGGGCTGCTGCTGTATATACCTCTGGGGCTGCTGCTGTATATACCACTGGGGCTGCTGCTGTATATACCACTGGGGAGTCTGCTGTAACACTGCTGGGGCCTGTATATACCACTGGGGAGGCTGCTGTATACCACACTGCTGGGGGCTGTATACCTGTGCTGGGGTCCACCCTCGGCTTATACACGAGTCAATAGGTTTTCCCAGGTTTTGGGGGCAAAAGTAGGGGGGTCGGCTTATACACGGGTCGGCTTATACACGAGTATATACGGTAATTTAGATTGATACAATATCTGGGAGAAAAAATGCTTTTACTACATCAATTATATGTATGTACAAACATCCATACTAAACATTTCTGCTTCATATCAAACTCCTGATTCATCGTTCTCGATGGAAACATTGCTCAAATCCATTGTGAAAATGATGTCCGTAGTAATTTCTGGTGCAAATAGCAATATGCATTTGAGCTGCATATGGAAGCTGCAGTAAGTGGAAGGAATACAATAGACTATGCAACCAGAGCATTCATGTATTTAGATTATTGATAGTTGAAAGGAATCTCTGCTTCACTTTTACAAGGGAAAGAAACGTGGTCTATCCACGATAAAAGGTCTTGTATAGACTCCTGAATCTGTTCTAATCTTTTGTAAGAAGAGGAAAATTGCACCTACAAAATGTTTTTTTTTCCTCAGTTCCTGGAGGAAACCAGGCATGTAGAGGAATTTTGAAATACATCTTCCGAGAAAGCTACACAAAGAAAATCTGGCAGCCACTGATATTGAAGCTAATGAAAGAACACATGTATGAGGTAATATGTTGGCTGTTTATGACCCTCAGTATTTGTGACTCCTTTTCTATTGGGTTATTCTTATGTTTGGAAGTTATCTCTGTCAGTAAGGCTACTTTGACATCAGCGCTTTTTAGCAACTGAAGTAGATCAGGCAAACTTGAACTTTTGAACTCAGATTTGCCTGATTTACCGGAAGCCGGCACACTTGTGGCAAGACTGCGTTCTGCCTAATGCATTCCCTATAGGACTTGTGGACATGTGTGGCACTTGCAGTTTGCGATCCAACAAATGTGGCACTTGAGACGACGGACAAAAACTGTGGCTAGCTGCAGTTTTAAACTCGCCGCACGTGTCCTCAAGTCCTATAGGGAATGCATTAGGCAGAACGCAGTCTTGTCACTATCCTGCCGCAAGTGTTCCGACTCCGGCAGATCAGGCAAACCTAAGTTCAAAAGTTCAAGCTTGCCTGATTTGCGTGGAGTTGCAGAAAACACTGATGTGAAATCATTTTAAGATACGGAGTAACTTCTAGATGGCAGGTAGCCCAACTGCTCTCCATCGAACACGAGAACTGGGGCTTTGAAGTGACCCATGTGAATGGAGCAATTGTCAATCATGCACAGTGCCTCTCAAGTTCTCTATCTGATCTTAATGACACTGCTGGAAATAGCAGACCACAGCACTTCAACACTCCCAAAAGAACGGAGTGATTTATGAGCATGATTGACCCTTGCATGCACACTATTACTTGTAAACCGCCTGTATATACATGTGCTGACAAAATCCGCACAATTGCAGCCTGGAATAATTTTTTTCTGAAATGCTTTGGCGTTACGGAGAATGTATAGTTTAAAACGTAACCATAGTTTAAATTTTAATGTAATATTAATTTAGAGCAAGTGAATATAATCCACTTTCCCATATACTTTATTAATGAAATTGGGAGGGAAACCACACAAAAAAAACCTTCCACAAGCTATCCTCAGCAGACTGTATGTGAAGCTGACTCTCCTCACCTCCATCTTTAGGGGGCATGACCTAAGCTCTATTTACAGTAAAGAAAAGACTTGTCAAATTACCTCATACCGGGGCCCCCCCCCCCTCCCCTTCACATCACTCTGTTCCATGTTCTCACAGAGCACAGGGCAGAGGCCATGCAAACATGGAGTCATATAAGACCTCACAGGAGCTGTCACCAGCAGTGTGAGCTCAGCAGGGTGATGGCATGAGGTAATCTGACAGTGCTCTTATCTCTATTGTGAATGGAGTTTAGGTCACGCCCCCTGATGATGGAGGTGAGGAGAATAAGCTTCACACAAAGCCAGCTGAGGACAGCAGTTTTTTTTGTGGTTTCCCTCCTGATTTCATTAATAAAGTATATGGGAAAGTTGATTATAATCACTTGCTCTACATTACTATTAACTAAAAATGCAAATGATGGTTATGCTTTAATGATCTGAGCTGTTATGACATTAATCAGATGCCCTAACCGGCTTCTCACAGGGTGGCTTCAGCTGATAGGCAGAGACCTGTCAGTCACCTGGAGCGCTGCAGCCAGATCCCAAAAAATATTTATTGAAAAATCTTCAAATGTACTGTTGAGCTCTGATTAATGTTGTCGTCAGATTAGGCAGGATGCTATTAATGAAGCTAAATTCTAATGCACCAAATTTAAATTAAATGAAGATTTTTTTTTTTTATTAGAATCCATTACAAAGTGTTATCAGCTTATATAACTATACAACGAAAGGCTTATATGACCATGCAAAATAAACTATCTAATATAGATAACCTTTTTTTCTCTCTCTAGTCCTGCATCTTTTTAATGACCTGCCAAGCAAAGTTGCCAACAGACATTACTGACATGAAAGTACCACTAGGGGGCATCTTTGAGGTAATGTGCATCCTTGGAACACTATGTAGGAAATGGAGTGGAGACGACCAATACAAAATCTAAATTATGGAGAAAAAACTAAAGTCATGTGCTCATGCTGCTTAAGGCCACTTTACAGACACAGATATCTGTGTCACAATTTCTGAACAGATATCTGGTTGCAGTGAAATCATGGACACATTGTTCCATTTGTACACAGCCACACAATGGAACAATGTGTCCATGATTTCACTGCAATCAGCAAATTGTTCAGAAGTTGGTCACAGAAGTTGGTGTGTGTAAAGTGGCCTTTACTTGGTGCTGAAAGTTTCTACACCAAATTTACATCTTCTGACAGAAATACAAGTTTTTGGCTAGAATTTGTTGCATTTTCTTAATGCGTATATTTTTTTAATGAGATCAGTGTCTGGAAGGGCTGAAAAACGCACCAGAATACCGATCCACAATTGACATTACACAGATTATTCTGCATCAAAATCTGCACCAAATGTGCAAGGAGAAAATGTGCAGCATGGGCGCAGCACTTCTGAATTCTCATAGACTTTGCTGACTGCATATTTTGATGCAGAGTTCTCAAAAATTGCAGCAAAAAATTAATCAAAATACGCGGCGTGGGCACAGGGCCTAACTGATCTATATATAAAATACTGAGATGGAATATTGCTTATAGTTTTTGCTTAATGAGCCCAGTTCAGTATAATGTTATAACTACAGTTTTTTCATTTGTTAAAAAATGTTGGCCTGTCAATATGCGATTGGTGGGTTGCGACAACCTTGCGATTGAGGTGTCAGTTTATTTTTTTCTAAGAAGTGATTAAACAATAGATGAATTATTGTTTCTATTTCCTAAAATGTCATACAATTTTTTCCAGACATTTGTGAATTCCACTTTTTGCAGTGATATAAAGCGTATTAATGAGCTTATGATTTGGCTTGTGACCATGGGCGCTGACGTGGAGACCATTGGAGAGCACTCACTTCATGCTGTAATCCGGCTCTGTATGAAATCAGGTACAAGCAAACCTTTTACTTACTGCAGCTCCAAGTGTAATAATTTTAACTGCTGTATGTTTTCATTTTTCTTTTTCATGATTTAATGCAATTTAAAGGGGTTGTGTTAGTAATTTGCTTTAATTTCATAATTTAGATTAAAGGTTACTTATCAATAAAAATATTGACAGCAGTGCAATAATTGTACGTATTTCTAAATAAGGTATATTGACGATTAAAAAAAAAAAAGAAAATTTAAATAATACCAGTTTGTCTGTTTAAAAGGGTTGTCTTAACTATTTCTCTTCTGATCCTGCGCTGTTTCTGACCGCAGAGGTACATTCCTAGAGACTGCCTGGACCAGCATACTATGTATACTTATATACTTACCCTATGTTTGTTATATGTTCATATCCATGTAGATAATCCTTGATAAAGTCCTGTTGGCCGAAACGTCGGATTTATACTATGCTGGAATATGTCCAATAAAAAAATCATCTTAATTTTCAACAATTCCTGGTTTCCATATTTATTTGGTGTGCCGACGTTCTATATATAGTTATTGCCTGGACCAGCAGCATGGTTGCACCACTGGCCTGAACTATCGCCCTCCCAGCTATTAACATGGGAGAAGTGTGGAGGCAGGTTATATCCAGTGATCTTAGCTGCTTCGGAGAGGCACAGGCTGGGTATAACACACAAAGTCTGTTAGTGATGTGTACCCCTTTATGTAGATGATCAGCCAGGCTAGGAATGTAGAGTGGCTGGTTATGTAGACAACGAGAGGGTTCAATATAAAATTAAAAATCCATCTTTCTTGAGAACGCAGAGGATTTTTAATAATACATAAATTTTAAAGTTGCTTGTTTTTTCAAGGTTTTCAGAGTTTTAACCACAGATAAGCTTGAGACAACATTTTTAAAGGGATAGTCCAGATGTAGGGTTATGTATTCTCTGTCACTGGAAGCGGGCTGCTAGGTGATTGCAAATATGCAATTTGCTTACTTCCAGACACAATCCAGCTAGACTTGCCTAGTCTCACTCAGCTCATATGTATATTGAGTGCGGCTGCTCACATTTAGTCAGCTTGTGACTACATTCATGCAAATCACATCCTTGTAGTTACCTGGTCACCTGCTCCAGGCACTGTAGAATCCTGAGCAGTGTACGCCCTCTGAGGACTCACAAGTCTGCAGTCATATAGAGTGAGCGCAGACTTAATCCCCAAGACTACACTTCCCCTTCAAGGGCAAGACTTTCTAGCAGGAGTAAAGTCTGATCTTCCCGGCAGGTTGTGGGATTCTGTCAAGCTGAGCAGCTTTTCACAAGCATTCACAGCCCTTCACAACCTCTGACATGTCAGAAGGTCACACTGTGTTGACCAAGTGACTGCTAATGAGCGTTAACGATTGGTAGCGTTATCATTGCTGGTACTGGGAACTTGTTTAGTCAGAACTGCAAGGTCCTGTGTATCTGACTAATAGTGCTGCTGAGGAGAGCTGTGAGAATCTCTGCATGTTGGGAAACCAGAACCTGGAAGTTCTGTCCCCACCACTGCCGAGAGTTGGGCAGCAAAGAAGTCATGTCATTTTTAAATTTTATATTTTTATCGCGTTCTTTTCAAGTCTTAAATCAGGCTGTTTTATTTGGTGTACACACAACTCATTTTATAATGTGTGTAAAGAAACTTCAACATGAAATATGTATTTTGTCTTTATTGAAATGGTAATGGACTGGGCAGTGTCAAGAAAATATTGAATTGAATGATGCGAAATACGCATGTGTGACTGTTGGGATTTAGTGCCTATTTGCCGAGCACTACTCTCGGCTATCTCCTCCAGTCTCACATGCCTGAATTGACCAACAGCACCTATGTGTGACCATTCTGGTTCATTTACTCATAACCACAGTGAAAAATGGGGACTGAGGATTTGTATTCTATTGATTGCCAGCGATCAGGCATTAAAACATTATGGTTCCTTTTCTTTAAGCAAACAACAGCCTCTTCAAACTTGTCATAGAAAGAAAGCCAGAAATGAAGAAATGCATCAACAAAAAAGACCGGGATGGGAACACTGTTCTACACCTAGTAGCGTCTTATCAAACCAATTCACATGGATACACTGCTAAGTGTAAGTAACTGGTTATCAATCGTTCATTAGTAAGATGGGATACGACAAGTTCTGTGGAACATTTAAGTAAAAATATTTCCTGACTTATAAATATAACAGTAGAAATACAAGTGGTTTGGCTGAATAAGTGAAATTCTTGCTAATCAGAGTGAACTATTTGCCCAGAACTAACCACAGGCTGCACCATGTATATTTTTAAGCTGATTATTAACAAATTTGGATAGATACAAAAAAGACAAATCACAGAACATCACATAAAAGTGAATATACTGTAGATAAATCCAATAAAGCAATAAACCCTGCAAAAGTTGATTGGTTCATGAAGGAGAAGGGGAAAAAGAGTTGAGCTGAAAGCTGAATGTATTGGTGTCTTTGTGAGCTAACTCAAGATCCTGGATTTCTGAATTTGCTCAGCATTTCAGATGGGTACCTTGATAAATCAATGCATAAATACATAAATATATGTCTGGATATTTAATTTAATTATCTAACCACCTTTCTAATGCACTTCAATTAAAGGTTCCCTACCGTTACCTCTTTTATCCAACTTTCTGTTTATTCTTTCTTACTTATGGCGACCATTCATTTTAGTCTCCCAGCATGCACTTTATATTCTTAAATGAAAGGTCATTATTCGGATGCTAGGGTAACATACCACACCCACTGCCACTGCTGTCCCATGACGACGCCTTGTTTCAGTAGTTGTAATGTAGAAGTGACCCCAGCTTCTCTCATACTACCTAGAATGTTCAGTCCACACTGCTTCTGTCTTTTCTGCCTCATAAATTGAAATAAGACGTCCTCAGGGGCTGGTGACAGAAGCAGTGCGAGTGACAGCTGCGCTGCTCGCTTATGACGATTCGTTTGGGAGTGGTGATAGGAGTTGTGGTTGGGCGTGGTTGTCACTCTCCCGGATTTTATCACTGCTCCCCCAATGACCATTCATTTCAGGTCAATGACAGAAGCTGTGGAATGTGGCCACTGTTACTTACACTGCTTTCATGCTCGCCCATAATGATATCTTCTTTCAGTGAACAAGGCAGCACTGACAAAAACAGTGTAGATAGAGGATGCAGAGTGGCATGAAAGAAACTTTGGTCACTCCTCTATCACTGCTGCTAAAACAGGATGTTATCAAAGGTATGCAATGACAGAAACCGTAATAAGTGACCGCAGTGCGGCCTCCTGATGAGTGTTTGTTTCAGGATGGCAAATAAAGTCGCTGGATTTTCAGCAACCTTAGCCCCCTGATTATGATCTGTTTGAGAATACCAATCAACTACCAATATTAAGGGCATGAGGATGGTCCTGGGAAATGCCATGTTTTTAAAGGTTTCTGATGTAAGGGCTCAGTGGGAATTCAATAGGTCTCCATTGTAATGAAAAAAATAGGCTTTATTTATAGTATTCAGGTGCATTTATTGCTTCAGATTTTTTCAATCTTTTGTGGCTGTACTTTGATCTGCCCCTGTTCAAACTGACTTAATTTGTTTTTTAAATGAGCCTGTAAGGAGACCTAGCTGCACACCTCTATACTGTATTGCAGGCATATTTGATGTAGAAATTGAATCAATCTCAGTAGCCTAATCTGCACAGTATTTCCTGTTGAAATGTGGTATATCTATGTTCCATAGGTCAAGCACAAGATGTAAAGATGCTTCTGGAGTTTGGAGTAGACCCGTGCATCACTAACCAGCAGGGAAAGGATGCAGCAACAATTCTCAAATGGAATAAAAATTTCAAAGCAGAGGATATGATCAAAAAGCATCTAGCAAACCAAGTGTCTACTGCTGTTCCTCCAGCCGAGTCCTCTGGTACTTGTTAATTGTGCATTCCTTTTTACCTTACCTGATATGTTGGTTATAGCTATTCACATGGTTATAACATTCATTAAATAATGGTTCTCTCTTATTTAGTGGATCATTGAAACTTTAATTGTTTCCTGTATTCCACCATACATTTATGGCACATCAGTAGCAAGTTTCCAGAGAAGGCTCAGTAACTGATCTCACTCCCTACATGACAGGGGCATCAGCAATTTTGTGCAACCAGCTATTGCCTCCTGCAACAGTGGTTGGAGCAAGCTAGCATACATTGCAGCTGTTTAACGACAGATGTCACTTTCAAGCTCTAACAATGTGATTTAAGTGGTGCAATCCCAGTGGCCTGCTGATTTGGGCACTCATTGGCCTCATCCTTTGATATACCGATGATTTGGCATGGCAGCTGAGGTGGGAATATTGGGTTTAGAATACTGAAGGTCCCTGTCACTGCCATCTTTATTCTCCTATGATCTTCATAGTAGATATTTAAAAGGTTATTACCACAATAGCAATCATCGTTCAGTGGCTTAATATTGCAAAATAAACAAACTTGTCAAGTGCAATTAGTTTCCAAAAGAGCTGTCTGCTCCAGTTATCAGCCCCTGAAAATCTTCATGTGGTGGATTGTTGTTTACCTATTTGCCCATAAATACATCCTGCAGTTGTAGATCACACATTCTCAGTAGACATCTGCTATTTTTCTAGCTGTCTTATTATTCAGTGAGTGCACACATACAGTGGGGGAAAAAAGTATCTAGTCAGCCACCAATTGTGCAAGTTCTTCCACTTAAAAAGGTGAGAGGCCTGTAATTGACATTATAGGTAGACCTCAACTATGAGAGACAAAATGAGAAAACAAATCCTGAAAATCACATTGTCTGATTTGGGAAGAATTTATTTTTCAAATTTTGGTGGAAAATAAGTGTTTGATCACCTATAAACAAGCAAGATTTCTGGCTCTCACAGGCCTGTAACTTCTTCTTTAAGAGGCTCCTCTGTCCTTCACTCATTACCTGTAGTACTGGCACCTGTTTGAACTTATCAGTATAAAAGACACCTGTCCGCAACCTCAAACATTCTCACTCCAAACTCCACTATGGTGAAGACCAAGGAGCTGTCGAAGGACACCAGAAACAAAATTGTAGCTCTGCACCAGGCTGGGAAGACTGAATCTGCAATAGGCAAACAACTTGGTATGAAAAAAAATCAACTGTGGGAGAAATAAGTAGAAAATGGAAGACATACAAGACCACTGATAATCTCCCTTGATTTGGGGCTCCACGCAAGATCTCACCCTGTGGGGTTAAAATGATCTCAAGAACAGTGAGCAAAAATCCCAGAACCACATGAGGGGACCTAGTGAATGACCTGCAGAGAGCTGGGACCAACGTTACATAGGCTACCATCAGTAACACACTACGCCGCCAAGGACTCAGATCCTGCAGTGCCAGATGTGTCCTCCTGCTTAAGCCATTACATGTCCGGGTCGTCTGAAGTTTGCTAGAGAGCATCTGGATGATCCAGAAGAGGATTGGGAAAATGTCATATGGTCAGATGAAACCAAACTAGAACTGTTTGGTAGAAGCACAACTCCGTCATGTTTAGAGGAGAAAGAATGCTGAGTTGCATTCAAAGAATACCATACCTACTGTGAAGCATGGGGTGGCAACATCATGCTTTAGGGATGTTTCTCTGCCAAGGGACCTGGACGACTGATCCCTGTACATAAAAGAATTAACGGGACCATGTAGGTGAGATTTTGAGTGCAAACCTCCTTCCATCAGCAAGGGCATTGAAGATGAAACATGACTGGGTCTTTCAGCATGACAATGATCCTAAGAACACCGCCAGGGCAATGAAGGAGTGGCTTTGTAAGACGTATTTCAAGGTCCTGGATTGGCCTAGCCAGTCTCCAGATCGCAACCCTATACAAAATCTATGGAGGAGTTGAAAGTCTGTGTTGCCCAGCGACAGCCCAAAACATCACTGCTCTAGAGGAGATTTGCATGGAGGAATGGGCCAGTATGCCAGCAAAAGTATGTGCCAACCATGTGAAGACTTACAGAAAATGTTTGACCTCGGTCATTACCAACAACAGATATGTAACAAAGTATTGAGATACACTTTTGTTATTGACCAAATACTTATTTTCCACTAAAATTTAAAAAAAATTCTTTCCAAATCAGACAATGTGATTTTCAGGATTTGTTTTCTCATTTTGTCTTCCATAGTTGAGGTCTACCTACTGTTGTGGCCAAAAGTATTGACACCCCTGCAATTCTGTCAGATAATACTCAGTTTCTTCCTGAAAATGATTGCAATCACAAATTCTTTAGTATTATTATCTTCATTTAATTTGTCTTCAATGAAAAAACACAAAAAGAATTGTCCTAAAGCCAAATTGGATATAATTCCACAGCAAACATAAAAAAGGGGATGGACAAAAGTATTGGACCTGTTAGAAAAATCATGTGATTCTTCTCTAATTTGTGTAATTAACAGCACCTGTAACTTATCTGTGGCACCTAACAGGTGTTGGCAATAACTAAATCACACTTGCAGCCAGTTGACATGGATTAAAGTTGACTCAACCTCTGTCCTGTGTCCTTGTGTGTACCACATTAAGCATGGAGAAAAGAAAGAAGACCAAAGAACTGTCTGAGGACTTGAGAAACCAAATTGTGAGGAAGCATGAGCAATCTCAATTCTACAAGTCCATCTCCAAAGACTTGAATGTTCCTGTTTTTTACCGTGCGCAGTGTCATCACGAAGTTTAAAGCCCATGGCACTGTGGCTAACCTCCCTAGATGTGGACGGAAAAGAAAAATTGACGACAGATTTCAACGCAATATTGTGCAGATGGTGGATAAAGAACCTCGACTAACATTCAAACAAGTTCAAGCTGCCTTGCAGTCTGAGGGTACAACATTGTCAACCCGTACTATCCGTCGGCGTCTGAATGAAAAGGGACTGTATGGAAAGGATACCCAGGAAGACCCCACTTCTTACCCCGAGACATAAAAAAGCCAGGCTGGAGTTTGCCAAATTTACCTGAGAAAGCCTAAAACGTTTTGGAAGAATGTTCTCTGGTCAGATGAGACAAAAGTAGAGCTTTTTGGGCAAAGGCATCAACATAGAGTTTACAGAAGACAAAAAAGAGGCATTCAAAGAAAAGAACACTGCCCCTACAGTCAAACATGGCAGAGGTTCCCTGATGTTTTGGGGTTGCTTTGCTGCCTCTGGCACTGGACTGCTTGACCATGTGCATGGCATTATGAAATCTGAAGACCACCAACAAATTTTGCAGCATAATGTAGGGCCCAGTGTGAGAAAGCTGGGTCTCCCTCAGAGGTCATGGGTCTTCCAGCAGGACAATGACCCAAAACACACTTCAAAAAGCACTAGAAAATGGTTTGAGAGAAAGCACTGGAGACTTCTAAGGTGGCCAACAATGAGTCCAGACCTGAATCCCATAGAAGACCTGTGGAGAGATCTAAAAATGGCAGTTTGGAGAAGGCACCCTTCAAATATCAGGGACCTGGAGCAGTTTGCCAAAAAAGAATGGTCTAAAATTCCAGCAGAGCATTGTAAGAAACTCATTGATGGTTACCGGAAGCGGTTGATCGCAGTTATTTTGGCTAAAGGTTGTGCAACCAAGTATTAGGCTGAGGGTGCCAATACTTTTGTCTGGCCCATTTTTGGAGTTTTGTGTGAAATGATCAATGTTTTGCTTTTTGCTTCATTCTCTTTTGTGTTTTTTCATTGAAGACAAATTAAATGAAGATAATAATACCAAAGAATTTGTGATTGCAATCATTTTCAGGAAGAAACTAAGTATTATCTGACAGAATTGCAGGGGTGTCAACACTTTTGGCCACAACTGATGTCAATTACAGGCCTCTCTCATCTTTTTAAGTGGGAGAACTTGCACAATTGGTGGCGGACTAAATACTTTCTTTCCCCACCGTAGCTGTGCTATCTTCCCCGCATAGGGTGGACATGGGCACTCCACACCTTCTGCTGTCAGAGTACTAGCATCTGTTCTCTCTGAGTGAGATTGGTTGTATGATAGACAGCAGAGCGAGCACAGAATCATAGAAAGGTATAGTTCAAAGGGATTCCTGGGTCATCTGGTCCGACTCCCTGCTCAAAGCAGATTTAACTAAATCATATCGGACCGATGTCTGTCCAGCCTCTGTTTGAAGACTTACTTTGAAGGGGAACTGCACACCTCTCATGGTAGCCTGTTCTACTCGTTGATCACCCTCACTGTCAAAAATGTCTTTCTCTCTAATCTGTGTCTCTTCCCATTCAGTTTCATCCCATTGCTTCTGGTGTTTCCTTCTGCAACTGATCCCTCTACAGTGTGACAGCTCCTAAAGCGTCAATGTTTTTTTTCTTGTGAATATTTCTGTCCATAAAATGGGTGCCTCCCCATAAATACATCTGGACTGTTATCTGTACGATCTAAAAGACAAACTGTTTTTTGCAGACATCTACCAATTGGAGCTCCGCTTTAAATTTTCAGTATTGTTCTGATGTAGTGTGATTGGTTGCTATGCACAACAAAAAGCTTGTATAGCACATATATAAATTATATGTACAAGAATTCTTTTATTGAAGATCATAAACCAATACACGCGGTCGTGGGGACATAAAAGAATTACATTAAACTATTAAATATTTATTATGTTATGAAGTAAACTAATCAGAATTACCATCTTAAATATTTAATTTGTATGGTAACATTTACATAGATAAATATAGATTAAAAAATAATCAAAATGCCATAATTGCCTTGTTTGTCACTGCACCTCCCCCAAAAATGCAACCAAAGTTTCATCACACTATCCAAAATTATAACTACAAGTTGCCCCACAAATCACAGGCTTTCATATAGCTCCATCAAGAAAAAAAAAATGAACACTAAGAAAATCAAATTGTTTTCCCTTATTTTACAAAGTGCAGAATTTTATGTTTTTACCACCAAAGTCTAAAAAAAAAAATCTTAAAACATTGGTATCACAAGGACCTTGTGAGTCATGTTGGCAAGTCACTTTTACAGTACAGTGAACCCAAGCCTGACGTTGTTTCATATATCTGGACTTCATTTGGTAAAATTATTGCGTTCATTCACCACTACATCTAGTCCAGCAAGAAAACAAGCCGTCATAGGGCTGTGCTGGAGAAATAGATTATGGTCATGAGCCTTGGGTGAAGGGGAGCAAAAAACTAAAGTGAAAAAAGGATCACAATGGGAAGGGGATAAAGTTCATTTTTTTTTCCGGGAACATATATGGTTGTTTCTAGGCTTTGTTCACATTTTGGGAGATATGATTACACATTTGTTGGTATTTTTAACTGCCAGTATGAAGAACATAACATGGAGTTTTCATGTTTTAGATGAATTTGAGGGTATGCTCTATAGAGGAAAACTGATTGCAATTGGGATTGTATTAGATACTACACCATGTTCCAAATTATTATGCAAATGTTCTTTTTCTCTGATTTTCCTAAATGATCGGTGCAAATGACAGTCAGTGTAATAAAAGTCATCACCCATTTGAGTATACATCGAATTTTATTGAAGGAACCTCCCAATGATAACAGTATAATCTTCAAAATTAAAAAAAAAACTCTAAATGCACGGTTCCAAATTATTAGGCACAGTAGAGTTTCTAAACATTTGATATGTTTGAAAGAACTGAAAATGCTGATTTGTTGAATTTGCACCATTAGGAGGTCACATTCACTGAAATAAAAAGCTATTTAACTACAAAACATCTTAACAGGCCAAATTACATGGTAACATAGGAACCCTTCTTTAATATCACTTTCACAATTCTTGCATCCATTGAACTTGTGAGTTTCTGGAGAGTTTCTGCTTGTATTTCTTTGCATGATGTCAGAATAGCCTCCCAGAGCTGCTGTTTTGATGTGAACTGCCTCCCGCCCTCATAGATGTTTTGCTTGATTATACTCCAAAGGTTCTCTATAGTGTTGAGGTCAGGGGAAGATGGTGGCCACACCGTGAATTTATCTCCTTTTATGCCCATAGCAGCCAATTACAGAGAGGTATTCTTTGCAGCATGAGATGGTGCATTGTCATGCATGAAGATGATTTTGCTCCTGAAGGCACGTTTTTGTTTTTTGTACCATGGAAGAAAGTTCTCAGTCAGAAACTCTATATACTTTGCAGAGGTCATTTTCAAACCTACAGGAACCTTAAAGGGGCCTACCAGCTGTTTCCCAATGATTCCGGCCCAAAACATGAATCCTCCACCTACTTGCTGGCATCGCAGCCTTGTTGGGACATGGTGACCATCCACCAACCATCCACTACTCCATCCATCTGGACCATCCAGGGTTGCTCGGCACTCATCAGTAAACAAGACTGTTTGAAAATTAGTCTTCATGTATCTGGACCCACTGCAACTGTTTCTGCTTGTGAGCACTGTTTAGGGGTGGCCGAATAGTAAGTTTATGCACCACAGCAAGCCTTTGAAGGATCCTACACCTTGAGGTTCGAGGGACTCCAGAGGCACCAGCAGCTTCAAATATCTGTTTGCTGGTTTGTAAGGCCTTTTTACCAGCTGCTCTTTTAATCCAATGAATTTGCCTGGCAGAAACCTTCCTCATTCTGCTTTATCTGCACGAACAGTCTGTGCTCAGAATCAGCCACAAATCTCTTCACAGTATGATGATCACACTTAAGTTTTCGTGCAATATCTAATGTTTTCATCCCTCGTCCAAGGCATTGCACTATTTGTTGCTTTTCAGCAGCAGAGAGATCCTTTTTCTTTCCCATGTTACTTGAAAACTGTGGCCTGCATAATATTGTGGAACACCCAGTTTTCCTTTTATTGGGCTCACCTGCCAAACTAATTATCATAGGTATCTTTGATTGATTTCAGTGATCCAAAGAACCTTTAGGATACCATTACACGTCGCAACATTGCATGCAATTTCACTAGTCAATTTGCTGGTTGCAGTGAAATCATGGACACATTGTTCTATTTTGTTGCTGTGTACAAATGGAACAATGTGTCCATGATTTCACTGCAACCAGCAAATTGCAAGTGAAATGGCATGCAATGTTGCGACGTGTAACGGAACCTTTAGACACAATATCATCAATGGGTTTCATTGACAAAAAAAACAAAAAGACCTATGACACTTAAAACCAATTTGAATAATAATTTGGAACATGTTGTATAATTGGATGTAGCATGACATGAGTCCACACAAAAGAAAAAAGAAATCCTTATGGCGCTCATTTTCTCATTACTAAGATCACTGCTGAGGCAGCAGGAATGAGAGGCATCACTTGAGGAAAGATAGATGTATTTGGCATTAGTCTGAATATGTTCTGTAACTTTGATTTTTATCCTGGTAATGTTTTTTATTAGTAGTAATATTTACAATACAAGGAGATGACCAACCTGATCTTGTGATGTCAGTACTTTTAAGTTACTCTTCTATTTTCTTTCTCTGTATGTAGAGACGGCTAATTCCATTAAATCTAAGTCTGATTCATTTGGTTTTGCACTGGACCAGTTTATCAACTTGTGCAAGCAAGAAGATCAAGTGAAGAACCTATGTGGGCACAAAATTGTCCAACATTTTCTGCGTATTCTGTCATCTATGAAAGGTAAGTCATGGAAGCAACTCCTACAATAAAGCCTTCAAAATAAAACTTCATTTCTGATTACTATGCTAGGCACTATTGTTCTCTTGTACTGCTTATTGTCTTATTTAACAGAATCTGTCACCATGTTTTTGTTACACTATCTGGTGGCACCATGATGTAGGGAAAGCGATCCTGATTTCAGTGGTGTGGAATTTACTGTGCTGCTTGCTGTCGTTTTGATAAAATGACAATTTTATCTGCTGCAGATCTAGTTCTTCTCCGAATGATGAGCTCCATATAACCCTGCGCACACCAATTGACAATGTCCTGTGTACACTTTGCATATGCAGAAAGCTGACAATCAGTGGTGGAGGCTGGGTTGGAATACTTGACAGAAGGTTTACTGGTCCTCTTTAGCTTATCCACCCCTGATAAAAGAGTGATTATACCTAAACTACAGCAAGCAGCTCAACAACTGACATATTGCTGGAATTGGGATGTCTGTCTCTACACTGTGTGCAGAATTATTAGCCAAGTGAGTATTTGGACCAGATCATTTTTTTGCATATTTTCCAACTCCAAACTGTATAAACGTACTTCTTGGATGAAGCATGTTTATTGGTGTAGAGAGTGATGGTGTGGCATACAGATATCAACACCCTTGATCAACGTGTGCAGAATTATCAGGCAGCTTGATTTTCTCAGGTAAAATGGGTCAAGTGAGAGATTTAACAATTTTTACTTTTCAAAGTCGGTTAGAAGTCTTATTGAAAATTGATAAAATATTGCGGTGCGATCACAGAACCATCAAAAGTTTTGTTGCAAATGGTCAAAATGGTTGAGTAAAAAAGACACATGTTAATGACCAAAGATTTGAGAATAATCCCATTATCCTCCAGTGCAGTCATATTCCAGTACTGCAGCCTCCCTGGAGTGCCCAGAAGTACAAGTTGTTCAATCCTCAGAGACATGCTCAATATAAGGGAGGCTGAAATTTGACCACCACTGAGCAAGGCACATACGGTATGTTGAAGAATCAAGACTGGGCCAAAAATATCTGAAGCCAGATTTTCTGGGTTGCTTCATTGGGGAACACATAACCATTCAATGGGTGACATACCTTTTCCCATATGTCAAGTATGGGGTGGGATTGGGAAGTGGATGTGACCATCTGTTGCATGGTGGCGTAGGCTTATGTTGTGACGTGCACAGGCTTCACTTCCCTCTGGGAGGCTGCATTCGCGTTCCTGTGTGGGGACGTGGTTACAGGCTATCTTTATCATTACTGGTAACCTGGCCAATCAGCACGCTGCCCGGCTGCTGCGCTCTTTGTTCTCTCCATACTGCTTCTGGCGGCAGTAAAATTTTTCAGCATGCGCTTTTTCGGCTCACTGGGATTTACTGCAGTGCTACTGTGAAGTCCCCCCTCTACACCAACTGTGTATCGCAGTCTGGGTAAGATTGATTCTGTGTGGTTGCTGATACTGCTGCTTCCCAGT
Organism: Allobates femoralis; assembly: GCA_033576535.1. NCBI lineage: Eukaryota > Metazoa > Chordata > Amphibia > Anura > Aromobatidae > Allobates > Allobates femoralis. The sequence goes on from JARQOC010000005.1 coordinate 374,389,543, forward strand.
AGTGTTTCTTCACTGTATTATTGCTCCCTCTGTCTCTAAGATGCCTGAGTCTAGTGAGGACCTTGCTCGCCCTCCGAGAGAGGCTGCTTATTACACGTGGTGTTTGTGGTAATAAGTTTTCTTCTGGTCAGTCTATACCAAATTGTGCTGCCTGTACTCTTTTCCCTTGAAGATGCCTGATTTGGGGACCCCAGTAGTGTCAGAGGGTATGTCTCCCCCTATGTGGGCTCAAGATCTTACCCAGGCTGTTACTGAATGAACCTCGGTTGCAGTGTTCCTGAAACTTTTGCCACCCAGGGAGCTCTTGCAGACTCTTGTAGTGGGTCAGACCTTTCTGTGACTGCATATTAATATCGCAGATCTCGACTGCATTCTATGTGCCCTCAAGTATTCTCTCCTTCTAGATCTCCATCGCTGGAAGGGCGACCTGAGACCTTTGCATCTCTGAAGGAACTACATTCCCTGGAGTGCTCTGACTCTAGCTCTATCACAGAGTCTTTTCTACACTCACATCAGGTGGGAAGGCTAAGAGTTATGTTTGAGAGTCTAATTACAGCTGGTGATTCTTCCCTAGCAGTCAGATCCACAAACCCCTACAGAAGCAGGTTTCTTCAGAGGAGCCAAATGGGTGCTTAAATCTTTTGTGGACCATTTGAAGGTTACAGAAATATTACAAAAAGGTTTGGAGCATCAAGACAAATGTTTCCAGTAATGTAGTCACATTGAGGTATTGCACCCTTTCTCGGCTGAATTAGTGGTATCTAGGTCCACTTAGCAAGTGGTTGACACTCCAATATACTGCCTCTCTAAAACCACTACCTTACCCCTCAGTAAGGAGGCTGTGTTAAAGGATCCTATAGACATAATGCGTCTGTGACTATGTCCGCCTTTGAGGCGATAGGCTGTATCCTTTGTCCTCTTGCCACCACTTGGGTTGTAGTTCATAGTTTGGAGGGCAGATCTATCTTCAAAGAAGTCTTTCATGGGGCTTCCTTTTCAGGGGTCTTGTCTCTTTGGTACCAGGCTGGATAAGATTATTGCTGATGTTACAGGTGGTAATAGTACTCTTCTGGCTCAAACTAGAGTCAGCCGGCCGTGGAGGAAGAGTGGAACTTTGCAGTTTGGTCCTTTTCCCCATTATCCATCTCTAGAGGTACCTGCTCGTCGGAGCAAATCCCATGCTTTGAAGGGAGCTAGAAGAGCTCCCTTTAGGTTAGAGCCTCCTGGATCTCCTTCCAGGCCCAGAGGCAAAGGAAGGGTTTAAGCATGATTGCCTGCCACCACTTGGTGCTTTTTCCTGCGTTTGTGGTCGCCTCCTCTTTTTTTCAAGAGTCATGGTGGGGGGAAGGGGGGTCAGCGATGTTTGGGTCAGAGAAGTAGTCTCTTCTCTCTTTATTCTACAGGATAGAGTTTTTGTCCATTCTGTGAGACCAATTTTTTCGGGCCCCCCCACCTATCTCTTCCCTGCTTCAAGCAGTGGTGATTGTAGGGCTTCCCCCGTAGAAAGATTAAGGGGTTTTTATTCAAATCTTTTGAATGTCCCCAAGAAGGGTGGCTCTGTGTGGCTTATTCTGGATCTAAGGTATTTGAAATATTTGTTTGCAGGTAACATGCTTCAACATAGTCACTTTGCTCCATCATTTCGTCTATGGAAAAAGGCGAGCTTTTACCTTCAAATTCAGGATGCTTACCTGCATTTTCTGATTATTTCCAGCTCACCAGTATTATCTACAGTTCACAATATATCAGGATCACTATTCGTTTGTGGCACTACCTTTTGGGTTAGCTTCAGCGCCCAGAAAGTTTATAAAGATTTTGGCACCAATTATGGTGCTCCTCTGCTCCGTGGGTTTAATAGGGATACCATAACTGGATGATATTCTTGTCAAAGCTTCCACCCTATCTCAGAAATTAGAGAACATGCAGGTTGTTTTACACATCCTGGATCAGTTCGGGTAGATTATCAATTGAATGAAATCCACGCTAATGCCCTCTCAGCAGTTTCTCTTCCTTGGCGTAATCATCGACTTTATTCGGGCGTCTGTCTCTCTTTCTTCCAGAGGAAAAAAGGGTGGATTTGTAAACTTCCATCCAGACTCTGAGTTGTCCAGGAAAGCATCGCCTCAGGTTTTGCAGGAGGGTGTTAGGTTGGATGGGGACAGCTTTCGAAGTGGTTTCGTACAGTCAGTTTCATTCAAGACAATTGCAGAGCACTCTTCTAGCATTTTGAGACAGGCCGATACAGTCCCTGGAGTAGCCTATTTGAGTTTGATGCCGTTGGTACCTTGGATGGTGGTTGTCTGCCGCTCCTATGTTCCAGTGTTTATCCTTTTGCCCCATTCAGTGGCAGATTATGTCCAGGGATGCCAGTATTTAGTGATGGGGTGCAGTTTTTCCCTGCTTCTTGACACAAAGTACATGAAACTCTCAAGAGAAGCTTCTCCCGATCAACATTCTAGAGCTCAGGGAGACCCATCAAGCTTTACTTTATTGTCGGCATCTACTTCTAAGGCTACTAGTCAGGAATCTGTCGGACAATGCTACGGCGATGGCATTTATCTGAATCTGAAGTGGGCAGAGGACAAAATACATTCCCCGGGGTAGACAATTGGGCTGCAGTCTTTCTCAGACCTTTTGTCTGAGTTTTGTCTACCACCACAATTAACAGCTGATTGCTTTAACGGCATGGCTGATAAAGTCACAATTTTGACGAAGTCAGGCCTTTCAGAGTCAGTTATTCAGACCATGAGTAAGGCTGCAAAATCTTTTTTTCGTATTATTCATCGCATTTGGAAAGTTTACTTTTGGTGAGGCGAGTATACATTTACTTTTCCAATGTCCATTTCCTTCTTGCACTGCTTTATTTTTTGCACTCCGGACTCGACGCAGGGGTAATGCTTAGTTCACCTAGTAAAAACCTTAAAACAGTTTTGTACTTTGACTATTTTGCTTAAAAAAGGAATTGGCCGCAGAACCACAAATCTGGACTTTTTTTTTCAGAATAGTAAATTGCAAATAGTTAAAGGATTTTTCTCTGCGTGTGTAGTTTATTTGAACTAAAACATGCAGACAACCCTAACTTTCCCATTTATTAACCCCAAACATACCCTCCAACGTTAAGCCACAGTGAAGTCTTACGCTCCCAGGATATGGGAGACACGTTCAGAGAATGCACCCACATACGCTGGAAGAGCAGCCACTCCGGTTGGGCCTAGACTGTATGGGCTGATTGGAGGTCCTGACTTTTATAAAGTATTCTGTGTACAGGGTCAGTCGCGGCATAATAGGTATCTTCTTAGAATGCAGCTTAAGTGCTGCTGAATTGGGCACTTTTAGTTTAAAAGCCCAAACTCTGGTGACTGTTACCCTTTAAGATCCTTTAAGATGTTTTTGGCACTTTGTAAATACCTTGTGCCCACCTAGCAGTTTGCTCACTTACGTGTAATCAATTCTCATATAACTGTCTAACTTCCTTATTTATTTGTTATAGAGATCCCACCTAAAATTAAATGCGACATCTCCGACTCTGTTGCTGAACGCTTCATCACACAGCTAATACAGGAGCGAAAGTGGGAAGTGGTTTTGCTTCTCCTGACTAGAAATGCTAATGGCAAATCTACTCAAGAAGGACTAATTCATCGATGTGCTCTTCCTAAAGTTGATATCTTCTACGTGATAAACAATCTAAGTCTTGAAATGGAGTACCGTTTGCCACTAATCAAGTTGCTTTTAGAACAAGGAGGTACATTTTTATTCTGTTTTCTTGTTTTCGTTACTTTCCTTTTTTTGGATGTTCTTTTATAGTAGTGCTTTTCCTAGAACATTAGATTTTAATTTTACTTAAAAGCTAAACTTGAAATGTTTCCAGCCAGTATACTTTTAATAACTACTTAGATTGTTCAAAAGTAATAAAAGCAGTAATACACTCCTTTTGAATTTTCAGACTTTTTGTTTCAACTTTCCTGGTCCCCACCCTTTTAAGCTTTTGGTGGATTGGGGTGGGACATTGGGTATGTTCCCCTGCTCTGCCTTACCCTTCCCTAACTCTGGTGTTTATATCTTTCTCCTGTTAAAATTCAGCACCATTCTAGCTGCGGGTGACGCTTGCGCAAATTAATCTCCCGGCAATTTTCAGGAAAATAGCAGCACATACGTGGATATAGATTGCGGCTCATTTTCCATGAAATTACACCTGTGCCTCCACCAGGGCCATTTTGTTAAAACAGGAGGAAGATACAAACACCAAAGGCAGCAGAGGGGTAGGAGCAGAGATGATGGCCCTACCAACAGTAACGCCATAATGCACCGAAAGCTAATGAAAGGCAAACTTCTAATGATATTAAATACACCAAAGAGAACACAATCAATATTGAGCAGATAGGCTTAAATATCACAAATATCAACAAACGGCAAAGAAAATAAATATAAGCCAAAAAAATAAATAAAAATATCTCTTAGGGGCCTTTCACATCAGCGTTTTTGCTGATGTGCAGCAGATCCGGCAGATTTACTGCATCTGCCGGATCGGCTGCATAGCGGCCGACTTGCGGCCCAGATCCGGCAAACCCCATGCATTGTATATGGGGCTTTTGGTTGGGTGCGGCAAGTGCGGTTACGCCAGATCGGCCGGATCCAGCATTTACAGCCGTGAAATAGAAAACCTGCAAGCAGCGTTTTTTTTTTTTGCGCCCGCATCCAGTAGAACTGCACTTGTTGCATCGGGCTGCAAGCCCCATAGACAATGCATGGGGCTTGCCGGATCCGGGCCGCAAGTTGGCTGTTAGGCAGCGAATCCAGCAGATGCGGCGCCACCTGTCAGATCGGCCGCAAACATCAGCAAACTGCTGATATGAAAGGAGCCTTAGTCATATTATTAAAAGTAGGTATACATAATAACAGGGAATAAGCCCCACACATATATATAAAAAACACAATTTAAATAGACTGGGGGACACCTAAGCATAATTAATATGAAATAGTGACAAGTATATTAAAAATACTAGAAATACAGGTAGAAAATAATAACAAGCAATAAAGGTTATAATATTACTGACTAATAGTCTTTATATCCTCAGAGGGAAATAAAATATTTCCCAAGCTCAGAGATCAGCAAAAATAAAACCACTTCACTTGGCGTGCATGTTGCACAGAAAGTCTTTGTCTAAGAGTAAAGCGTGTCCAGATTAACTGAATGAAGAGAAGAAAAGACTAGCACTCACTGGGTTGCTGGTGGACTTCTTTATTTCAACATGTTAAACATTTAAGCACAGAGACCTGAGACAGGAGGGAGGATGGGAATGAATTATGGCCGTTTCACGTGGATCTAGCGCTTCAACGGTCTCACATACTGAGTGTGGACATCATTTCCTTAACAAAGCTCAGTGGGAGCATCATCAAGATTAATCAAGGCAACACATGGGAATACACAGACACATCTACAGAATACAAAACAATTATTATACAGAACACCATAAGTGACAAAAAACTAATTTAATGCCAGTACCTTCATCTAGTATTATTAAAATATGAAATGCCAAATCATATAAAACACAGTCACATGATTTTTATCCTTAAACTGGCAGGTCCCTGTGCTCTTAACCTGATTATCCAGTTCGCTTCTGTTTGTAAGAGAATTTTGTGCATTGCCTTCTTGCTGCAGAACATCAATTTTTTCCAAGCCTGCGAAGGTCAGGATGCGGGGATCACTATTATGCACAGACCTGACATGCTCAATGAGCCTTGGGGAACCTATCCCTGATACAATAGATTTAGAATTTTTTCTGAGACACACATATAGGGGTTGTATCGTTTTTCCTATATATTACAGTCCACAAGGACAAAAAAAACACGTACACTGTATAGTTTGATTTACAGGAAGTGAATTGTTTCACCTGATGGTATACTGGAGCGACTTTTAAGGGGCTAACAGTCAAATATTGGAACAGAAAGGGCAATTTCCATATTTAGGCTGGAATCACACTGTCCGTGTAACATGTGAGAAAGTCCGCCGAGTCTTTGATCAGTCACCTGGAACGGCCTCTCCCTGTCAGGATGGGAATGTCCGCTGCTTGTATTTCTATGCAGCTCCACACTCCCTGTCCAGAGAGGTGGAGGCTGTTCAGGGTTAATGATCCGCCACTCGTCCGAGAGACTCACATATCACACGGACAGTGTGATTCCAGCCTTATAGTTCCCTACTGGACTGCTTTTTTGAAGCCAGTTTTGTTCAGGCAAAAGTCTCTAACAATCATGTCTCCTATATTTTCTATAGGTTTTTTGATGGTTATTTTCCTCAAGTCTTTGTCACTTTCAATAAGATACCAATTGTTATAAATGGCTGATCTGATTGTCTCATTCATCGGACTAAATTTCAAGTTTCCTATTTACAACCTTTTTCTTTTTTTAGACTGGCTCTAGATACCTTTTTTACTCTTTCATAAGCATCTTGATTATTTTAGCTGGATAAAGTTGAAGACCCACATCCTCATTATTTCAGGCATTGTATTTGGCCATATGGTAACAATTTTTTAATATGATGGGCATGATTAATTTTAAAATGTAATAAGGAGTTTTTTCTGGTCATCATAATGGGAGACCCAGACAATGGGGTGTAGGGCACTGCCCTCCGGAGGTCACACTAGGTACTACAAGTTTGTAGACACCGCCTCCTCCGCTTATAAACCCCTACCGCAGGGAACATCCTCAGTTTTAAACTTAGTGTGCTCGGAGGATCACGCTTTGCTTGCACTTCACTGCATTCTCACTACTTACGTGATGGCGTCTGAAGACAAGGTAATATGGTCCTGGTCGGGACCTGCGACAGCCTCCCCGCTCACCCTTGTGGCACACGCAGGTGGAGGTACCGGAGGGCCTAGAGCCTGGACACTTTGTGTTCTCCCGGTACGCTGTCGCGCTCCTTTCCATCCCTCTCTGGGGGGGCTCTGGAGAGTGGGAGATGGGAGCCTTGCACAGCTCCGCTCCGTCCGAGGCCTCCCTAAATGGTGCTTACAGACCGGACTGGAGCCAGCCCAGTCCGAGGCCTCCCTAAATGGTGCTTACACTCCGGACTGGGCTGAACCCCCGTCCGAGGCCTCCCTAAATGGTGCTTACAGACCGGACCGGCACTGAGGCACTCTGTGTCTCCTGTGTGCCTGGGGTAGTGTCTGTCACTTTATGTGTCCTGACACTCAGACCGCGCGTTACCCTCGGGTCCGCGGATCTGGAGGTGTACCCTGTGCTGGGGGCACCCTGGCTGACCGCCCTGTGTGTCACAGGGGCTGAGGCCGTAGACTGCTGATCTTTGGATGTAATTGCAGTCCGTGTGTGTGTACTGTGTTTTACACTATTTCCCGCGCTGCGGGCTCCAGCACCTCCATTTTGAGGCTGCCTGGAAGAGAGGTGGCAGCCCTTGCGGTGACGTCACCGGGGGGGCGTGTGTGTGTGCTTCCCGCGTGTTCTCGGCGCCGCCCACGACTTTACTGGCGGCGGCCATCTTCTCCCTCACTTCCCGGCTGGGATCTACGGCAGCGCGTGTCTGCACTTCAGAGGGAGACCGGAACTCGCGGAGGTCACACCACACACACCGCTTCCTCCCACCGCTTTACTGCGGTCGGTAAGCCACCGGGATTCCCGGTTTGTTTGTCTGTACGACTTGGCTTATACATCCCCTACTGTGGCTATGTCCTCAGTTAGGAAGCTTGCTGCTAAGGCGGCGGATGCCACCATTACCTGTACTACATGCAATGGTACACTGGTGGAGGGGTCCTGCAATAACTGCAGACGCCCAGAAGCCCGGACTGGCTCTGCTGAGGCAGCAGCTCCGGTGCTGTACCCTGAGGTTCAGGTGATCCCAGGACCATGGGAAACGCAGAATAGGATCAATGAATCCCTGCTGTCCCAGATGTCCTCCATGTCGCAGTCACTGGAGGCACTTCATAGGAGACTGGAAAACCCAGCTACTCCTTCCAGTTACCCCCGGGTGTCTCCCTCTTCTGCTGTGAGACCCCTTAAGCGAGCTCGTCGTGAGGAGTCACCCGAGCTCCAGGCTCTCTCTGAGGAGGAGCGTTCCTCTGATGGTGAGGAAGATGATGGGGGTTCTACTCTCGGGTCTGTGTCTGAACCTCCAGATGGGGTGGAGGATCTGGTGTCCTCCATCAATGAGACCTTACGTCTCGTGACTCCCCCTGAAGAGGTTATCGTGCACCCGAAGGAGGTCTATCAATGGCTGCGGCCAGAGGCTAGACCGAGTGGCTCTTTCATGGACCACACTAATTTTGGAAGGGTGGTTAGAGCACCCAGGTTACATCCTGGGCGGCGCTATGTCCGCAAACCTAAGGACAATCGCTTCCCCTTCTCCCAGGAGGTGCTTCAGGAATGGTCGCAGTCTCCAAAGGTGGACGCTTCCATGACTAGAATTGCTGCACGCTCCCTGTCTTCTGCCTCTGATAGCTCCTCATTGAAGGACGCGACGGATAGACAGGTCGAGCAACTCGCCAAGTCTTCCTATGAGGCTTTGGGGTCTTCATTTGCCCCTAATTTTGCCACGGTCTGGACCTTACAAGCGATTACTACCTGCTTGGATGGTATCACGGACCTGGCAAGATCCAGTCCAGAGGTCCTGGCGCTTACCGAGAGGGCAAGGGCCTATGCGGATTATGCCAGGACGGCATCTTTGGAAACTGCCACTCGCTCAGCTGTGGCTTCGGCCAATGCGATAGCGATCCGCAGGTTGTTGTGGCTACGTCTTTGGGACTCAGATGCCACGTCTAAGAAGATTTTGCAGAATCTTCCGTTCGCTGGTGACAGGCTTTTTGGCACCGAGCTGGACAAGCTGATAAAGGATTCTGCTGAGTCTAAGATACCGCAGAATAAGCCTAAGCCACGGTATACCGTTAAAAGGAACCCTAAACAGTGGTCCTTTCGCTCTAGCTCGCAGTCATCCGCGACGTCCGCTCGCGCGGACCGAGGGGGCAAGCCAGCTACTCAGTGGCGCTCCAAGAGTCGTCAGAAGAAGCCGGCGGGGGCAGCAGCTGCCACCCCCAAGCCCGCCTCGACATGACTCGCTCTCTCATCCTGCCTCCCCACAGGTGGGGGGCCGCCTGTCTCAATTCCAGGACAGGTGGCTACTTCACGTTCAAGATCAGTGGGTTCGAGACGTAGTCTCGCGAGGTTACAGGATAGAGCTGACATCAAAACCATTATCCCGATTCCATCGGTCTGTTCCATCCCCAGAAAAGGCTCAGGCTTTTCACCTGGTGTTGGAAGCACTCCGCAGAGACGGAGTAGTGGTCCCAGTGCCCACGGTAGAGAGGTTCAGGGTTTTTACTCCAACCTCTTTATTGTCCTGAAAAAGGACGGCTCCTTTCGACCGGTCCTGGACCTCAAATTGTTCAACCGTCACGTGTTGGTTCGGAAGTTCCGCATGGAATCCCTGCGCTCCGTGATCGCGGCTGTGTCGCAGGGAGACTTCCTAGCGTCCATCGATATCAGGGACGCTTACCTTCACGTGCCCATTGCACCGGCTCATCAGCGCTGGTTACGATTCGCAGTGGGGGACGAACACTTCCAATTTGTGGCCCTACCCTTCGGGTTGGCCTCAGCACCACGGGTGTTCACGAAGGTGATGGCCTCTATGATGGCTCTCCTGCATGTGCAGGGTCACGCCGTCATACCCTATCTGGACGACCTATTGGTCAGGGCGCCATCGGAAGACCTTTGTCGGGTGAGCCTGGAGGTGACCATGAGGTCTCTGGAACAGTTCGGGTGGCTTCTCAATACTCAGAAGTCGACCCTGGTTCCGACCCAGTCATTGACATATCTGGGCATGGACTTCCACACGGACTCGGCCCTGGTGTCTCTACCTCAAGCCAAGCAGCTGGCGATCCACTCAGGAGTACAGAATGTTCTCCTGTCACCTCACTCATCCCTTCGGGCGTTGATGAGACTGGTGGGACGCATGGTAGCGTCGATAGAGGCGGTGCCCTTTGCACAGTTTCGTCTCCGTTCTCTCCAACTGGAGATTCTTCGCCGATGGGACAAGAGAGCGATATCTCTGAATCGGTTGGTGGCACTGTCACAACCGACCAGGGACTCCCTGCAGTGGTGGCTCCAGCCACGTCACTTGTCACGGGGCCGGTCATTTCTCAAACCATCATGGTTAGTGGTGACCACCGACGCCAGTCTGAAGGGCTGGGGGGCGGTGTTCTTACACCACAGGGCTCAAGGCCTCTGGACTCAGTCGGAGTCGACGTTGCAGATCAACGTACTGGAGATCAAAGCGGTCTATCTGGCGCTCCTGGCGTTTCAGAAATTCCTGACAGGACAGCCCATTCGGGTACAGTCCGACAATGCGACGGCCGTCGCCTACATAAATCATCAGGGAGGGACCAGAAGCGCTCAGGCCCTCGCCGAAGTCCACCGCATTCTGTCGTGGGTAGAGGAAAACGACTGCCTGATCTCCGCAGTTCACATCCCAGGGGTCGAGAACTGGGAGGCCGACTACCTGAGCCGGCAGGGGATGGACGCCGGAGAGTGGTCTCTTGTTAAATACCCTATATGTGTATAATTATCATCAAGTGCGAATTATTGAGAAAAGACGAAAAAGTATATAAAAAATATCTTGCTGGCTTTTATTGGTCAAAATGACGCAATAATAATAATATTACAGTAAAGTAACCTATTCAGGTAGTTATAGGAAAATAGTCCGTTTATCTTTCAGTATCATACTTGCTTCAGTCAATTGGTCTTGGGATGTCCATCTCTCCAAGCCTGTATGGTTTCTTGTCCGGCATGATGGTTCTGTTCCGTCCTTCCGATGGACAGCGAGCAATGGAGAAGCCCCCGTCCCCTGCAGGGCGGCTCCCAGCAGAAGATGTCCTCCTCTCTCATGGTATGGGTCATTCTTATAGAGTGACAGCGACATACACTATACTATACATGGATACTTCTAGACACTTCTGGAATGATGCAATCTTGATGTATATATAGTCTGGCCGTGTTACAACTATGTATGGTGATCATATTTCTACTTGCTTGTATACAATTCTCCTTGTCAGCACTATGTAATGTATCAGCATATCAATAAATAAATTAATATTTAATCATTATACCCAATATTTGAAGTAAATATTAATGAAAATATTCATTTTCTTACATTTCCCCCTATGAGGGACAAGCAATTGATTGATTGGATCCCTCAAAATTGATTCATTAATATTTAAGGTTCATAATATCTATATAAATCCATGATAATATAATAAAATTAATAATAATGATAATATAACAATAATAATGATTATTGACATTTCAATAATTATCTTACTTCAGTAATATAATCAGTAATATAATGTGAAGTCATGTTATGGTAAGCCATGAACTGTAAAACCATTATTGTAATTATACTTTCCTGTTCTACTTGAAGCACTCGGATCTGTGGTCACTCGGCGTCTTCTCATCTTCATCTGATGATTCTCTCCGATATAAACAAAGTCTCTTTGATAATAGCTCTTTTGAAAGGAGTTATTGCATATTGATATTGCACAGTTCTTTATTATAAAATCCATATTTTATTAGCGTTCATTTGGTATGAAAGCAATATCTGTGATGTGACCTGTGCAGTGTTGGCTGGACTTACTCTGGTCACTTCCGGAATCCTCCGCGCTGCCTCTTATCACTTCTGGATCAGGTGACGTCTTTGGTCAGCATAGCAAGAGTTAAAGTTGATAGCCGGTAACCATACACAGAACAGTCCTTAATGCACAGAATAGGTCACACCATAGATCAGTGTAGTGAAGCTTTACACTGGATCACAACAAACCTTGGAATTGGCACAACCCCTTTGGCATTGTGGGGTCATCATCATCCCTGCAATCCTGGTCAGCACTGAATAAAAGAATGTGATGATTCAGTCTCTTTATGACTTTGTGAGAACAGTCTGTTATTAATGAAACCTTTAAACTCCTGGATTGTGGTTTTTTTCTTGCAACTTTTAAAAGTCAATTGTTATAGAAATAATGTAAAGTCATTCTTTATTAAAATGGTACAGTCTCTACTATTATTCTGGAATCTTGATTGAAGTCTTCTTTCCCTTTTCTATACCAAAAATTGGCAATTTTCCTAACCTATGATATCATAGCGTACCATAACAATGAATAATTCTCATATAATTATTATCAAAATATGAGTCTATCCTATAATTATTACCAAAATATGAATATCTCATATCATAATCAAAATATAAATATAGTTGATGTTCAGAATAATAGTACAATACTATATAATAATACATTATTAATCATATGTTTCATTTACTATGACTTATGTAATGGGTGTAATTCCCCCTTTCAACCTGTAGGTGTCAGTATGTTTTGATATGTCAAATTTACATTTTTATTTAATCATTACCCATTTAAACATGTATATATATATTTTCTCATTATGTGTATCTTAGAATCTTTGTTATTACCCAAATTTTATAATTTAAACATATATAAATATAAATATATATATATATATTTATATATATTCTTCATATATTATACTAACAATACCAATAATGTAAGACCATAAATTGAAATAAATGAATAGATTAAACCATTAAATGAAATAATTTCCATAATGAAATGAAACTTTCCTTTTTTGTATATATGAATAACCTTCCCATCTCACATAATATAATATTGTTATACGGTAATAGACATTACTCTCTTAAAATATTCATATGTTCTTCTTAATTAAAAAATATTATGAAATTTTGATTTAAATGTCAAAACTTAATAAAAATCTAATTAAAATTCATAATAAAAATATTCATAATGACAAAAATGGAAATTTTCAAAATAAAAATGAAAATAAGTCAAAATGTAAAATGATAAAAATATTAATATTAAAAATAGGCATATTCAAAAAATGAATAAAATGAAAAAATAAAACCAACAATTAAAAATAATAAAATGAAAACCTGAAATTGTGATCAATAAAATTTGATAAAAAGAATGATAAAAATCAGAAGTCAAAATAAAATAGAATTAAAATAAGATAGGGCCTTTGATTGTATGATTGACAGATTTATAGTACTGATAATGTATACCCTTAATGTATTCATACATTTATTATCACACATCTGCCCCATTATTGAATTTATCAAAATTAATTTAATAATTTTCCTAATACCTTTTATTTAAATATATATATCTCTATAAATTATTATTATTATTAATAATATAATTTCACTTTATTATCTCTAATAACTGATCATTGTATCTTGTTGCTGTTTCTCATTTGTCAAATCTGTGGAAAATACATTGAAAATGTATTACTCAGATGTAATATTGTTATCATTTGTAAACATCTATTTTTTCATATCCTGAGGTATGACTTAATGAAAACATTCTTATATAAAACCAAATTAAAAATAATTATTTGTTAAACCTTTGGATCCATTTCCAGTATCAGTCTTATATCATGTATCTGTGAGAAAATAACATATTCACCTACTTGAGTTTAATTTAAACCATAGTTTAAAAAAGAAAATGTTTATCTATGACTGGATCCATTATCTATAAAAAAAAATATAAAATCTTATAAATTTAAGAAATATCAAATAATTATTCCAATACTATGAATGAAATATCTTGATGTGTTTACTTAATTATTTCAAATATGAAAATGTATTTACTGTAAGTCATTTTTGAGTTTTCTTAAAAAAACCCCTTTCCATCTGCGCTCATCAATCACACGAGAGGCCTCACACTCACACACACACTTCAAACTGTGACAGCTGGTCTGCTCACATACATTCCTGTGTTTCTAACAAGGACACTTTTCACTTAAACATTACATATCCACTGAGAGCAATTAACTAATTTTAGATGCATCTTAAACAAATTGTTACTTTTGAATTTTCCTTTAAAACATATAACTTTAACATATACCGGTATATAGACAGACACACATGTAAGTTATCTAAGACACAAGGTTGTAATTTTACCCTAAAGAATTTTGAAGATGATCTTGTGTGCTTCAGCTTCGTCTGATCGAAGATAGCAGCTGTCAATGTCACATTGACAAGATGGCATGTAAGAGGTTAATTTCACAGCGCACAGCAAAACATCATTAGTTACATTACATGCATTTCACTAAATGTTAATAATTGAAATACTTATCCTTTCCAATGTAAAAGAAAAAAAAATATAATTAATTTTTATAAGGAGGGAATACATGTTCCACCATCTTGACTTGAACTTCTTGAAAATATAAAAATAATATTAATAACAAATAACACTATTTTTACATAATCATATATATTGATTATAATAAACTTCTAATTATTATTTTCCATGAAACAGAGGAAAAAAAAAATACTTATATACATATATATATATATAAATATATACCTATACATGAAAGTTTAACATTTTAAACCCTCAGAGATCTCATCTTTTCCTTTTGTCCAAAAGGTTAAATGAATGAGATTCTTTCCATGGCGCCTCCTCTGCCATTTGCTGTTCTAAATCAAACCTGTCAGAAACCATTCTGTTCTTCGTTTTAAATATTATTTCTTTTACTTGTATTATGGGGTAATATACTAATGAATTTAAATGTAATCTTCCATTATTATGATCATGTATATATATAATTTAATAATTTCATAGCTTTACTCATTATATCAAGTAATACATGTGTGAATATATATTGTATATCTCTACATTTACACATGTACACATACCCTTCTCAATATAATCAGGATTAGAACTATACTTAAAATATGTACATGGATAATGTCATATATTATCAATCAAATAGAAATTTATGCAGGCCATAGGTGAGATGTCAAAGAATAACATGAACCATTTGTGAGCGTTCTAATTTTAGATTTGGCAAGCAATGGGTTAACACCAGCAGTGTTCTGAATGCCAAAATTCTTATTAATCAACTTCTCTGATGACATACGAATCACATTATAGTAATTATAAGAAATATGAATTTTCCTACGTATTTCCTACATTCTGTCATGAAAACCATTTGGTTTGGACAGATTTGAAAAAGAAGAAACCATTTTGTTACTTCTTTCTGATTTGTTTGATTTTACATAATATTTCCTGTCCTGACATTTCCTGCCAGCATCCAACAATTTTGTACATTCATAGAGATTTGATCTCTGTGACGCCATGGCACGTATTCTGGGAGATAAAAATTTAAATTTACTTATAAAGTCTTGAATGATATTTCTCTGGTTATCATTGCCAACAATAGCGCGATAAACCCGCTTATAAATTGACATAAAATTATATGTACATTCTTTTTGCCCAATTTGTAAAGTTCTTAATATCTTCAGATCTGGACTTTCTTTTGTTTTGCAAAAGATAAGATCTCTTAATCTACAAACATCTGAGCCCTCATGTGATTGAGAAATATAAGATGAATTCCTTAATTCAAGTCTCCTTAGAAATAAATCAGGTAACCACATATAAAATAATTGGTTCTTCTCACTACTGGAAAGACTATATTTTTCAACAAAATTCTCGAATACCTCTGAATTTCTTGCTACGTGAAGGCCAGGGTTATACACGGGAATCATTTTACTTAACATCAGCAGATTCTTTCTAATTTTAAGCTGAAGTATTTTGTCTATTTTTGGTGACTGACCTTCACCACTCCCCTGAGCTAGGTCTCCTTCTGTGGCTCCTCCTATCTCCTTTCCTACTCCTCCTCCTTTGGCTACTCTCACTTCATTTTCTACGTCAGTTAAGCTGACTCCTCCCACTTGCCTAACTTCCTCATTTTCTCCCTTGTTTCCTCCCCCTTCTACCACGTCTGTTCCTGTCTCATCTTGAAGGTCATCTACACTGAGCACATGGTCATTAGTCAAATGGCGTCCGCCATCTTGGGGAATGACCTCTGTCATGACCTTATCACGTTCACTATCCTGTGATTTCAATGTTACAAAATCATGAAACACATTAACCATTTTTAAAATGTTGCGTATCTTACTCTTATCTTTCTTTAAAGACATTACTCGTGAATCTAATGTTACATTTGCAGATTGACATTCTGTATACAATTTTAACCATATGTTTGGTAAATCAAGACTATCTACAGAACTAAAAACTAAGTCACTATGCTTTGCATATGAAATTATTAGATCCATTGTCTTACCTTAAAAAGGATCCTGCTCGTCGCTTCTCTGACTTTCCCGCAGGCACGTCTTAACTTCTGGCACTTGTAGTCCGTCCTTTCCTCTCTTTCTTTAAAACACCGCACGTTTTACACATATAGTCCTTACTTCAGAAGATTAAAACATCTAATGGTTCTGTGCTCTGAAGATTTATGACGGTCTTGTCACTTGTCAGATTCCTGATCACTTGTACAACAGCTGTTAGACTCAACCCAGCCCCCCTTGTACAAGAGAGAGGAATATGACAAAAATAGCAGAAAAGAGGAGAGAAAAAAACTAAAAAACAAGAATGTCCGTCAAAAAAATCACATCAGAGACGACTGGAGGCTCGCCAATGTTAAATACCCTATATGTGTATAATTATCATCAAGTGCGAATTATTGAGAAAAGACGAAAAAGTATATAAAAAATATCTTGCTGGCTTTTATTGGTCAAAATGACGCAATAATAATAATATTACAGTAAAGTAACCTATTCAGGTAGTTATAGGAAAATAGTCCGTTTATCTTTCAGTATCATACTTGCTTCAGTCAATTGGTCTTGGGATGTCCATCTCTCCAAGCCTGTATGGTTTCTTGTCCGGCATGATGGTTCTGTTCCGTCCTTCCGATGGACAGCGAGCAATGGAGAAGCCCCCGTCCCCTGCAGGGCGGCTCCCAGCAGAAGATGTCCTCCTCTCTCATGGTATGGGTCATTCTTATAGAGTGACAGCGACATACACTATACTATACATGGATACTTCTAGACACTTCTGGAATGATGCAATCTTGATGTATATATAGTCTGGCTGTGTTACAACTATGTATGGTGATCATATTTCTACTTGCTTGTATACAATTCTCCTTGTCAGCACTATGTAATGTATCAGCATATCAATAAATAAATTAATATTTAATCATTATACCCAATATTTGAAGTAAATATTAATGAAAATATTCATTTTCTTACATCTCTACATCCAGACGTCTTCCGGGACATCTGCGGCAGATGGGGCACTCCGGACGTGGATCTGATGGCCTCGCGGCTCAATCATCAGGTGCCGCAATACATGGCGAGATCCTGGGATCCTCAGTCTCTGGGGGCGGATGCCCTGATCCTGAGTTGGTCCAGTTTCCAGCTGCCATATGTGTTCCCACCTCTGGCTCTGATTCCCAGGGTTCTGTGGAAAATCAGGTCGGAGTGCAGAGTAGCCATTCTAGTGGCTCCGGATTGGCCCAGGAGGTCCTGGTATCCGGACCTGTGGCAACTGTCAGGCGGACACAGGTGGGCTCTTCCAGATCGCGCAGACTTACTCGCGCAAGGCCCATTCTTCCACCTCAATTCCAAGGCCCTCAGATTGACTGCATGGCTCTTGAGGCCTGGCTGCTGACTTCCAGGGGTTTCTCCCCTACAGTGGTGGCCACTATGAATCGGGCTAGGAAGCCCGTTTCCAGGAAAATGTACCACAGGACGTGGAAAATCTTTTTTACCTGGTGTGCCTCTGGTGGACGGTCCCCGTGGCCCTTGTCCATCCCGACGTTGTTGGCCTTCCTACAGTCGGGTTTGGAATTGGGATTATCCCTTGGCTCTTTGAAAGGTCAAGTATCAGCACTTTCTGTGCTGTTTGACAGGCGATTGGCGCTCCTCCCGAAGGTCCGTCAATTTCTGCAGGGGGTGTCGCGGATGGTTCCGCCCTACAGGAGACCTCTGGACCCGTGGGACCTTAACATGGTCCTGGCGGCATTACAGAAACCGCCGTTTGAGCCTCTGAGGGACGTTTCTCTATCTCGTCTGTCCCAGAAAGTGGCCTTTCTGGTGGCGATTACATCTCTGAGGAGGGTCTCAGAATTGGCTGCACTATCGTGCAAGTCACCCTTTCTGGTGGTTCACCAAGACAAGGTGGTGTTGCGCCCACGGCCAGAATTCTTGCCGAAGGTGGTTTCAACTTTTCACCTGAACCAGGAGATTGTTCTCCCATCATTTTGCCCTGCTCCCGTTCATCAGGTTGAGCGCGATCTCCATACTCTGGATCTCGTGAGAGCTATACGCATTTATGTGTCCAGGACCGCCTCCTTTAGGAGTTCGGATTCCTTATTTGTTCTTACGACAGGTCGCTGTAAGGGGTCCGCGGCTTCGAAGTCAACCTTGGCCAGATGGATTAAGGTTTCCATTCAAGAGGCTTACCGGTCTTCTGGTTTGCATCTCCCGTTGTTGGGATTGAAGGCTCACTCTACCAGAGCCGTAGGTGCCTCCTGGGCCTTGCGACATCGAGCGTCTGCTCTACAGGTGTGTCAGGCGGCCACTTGGTCCAGCCTACACACTTTCTCTAAGCACTATATGGTGCATGCCCATGCCTCTGCGGATGCAAGTTTGGGCAGACGGGTTCTCCATGCGGCGGTTGCCCACCTTTAAAGGGAACCATGTGTTATCCGTCTTGTTGAGGAACTCTTCCCGCCCTGGGGTATTGCTTTAGGACATCCCCATTGTCTGGGTCTCCCATTATGATGACCAGAAAAAAGAGAATTTTGTTTACGTACCGTAAATTCTTTTTTCTTTAATCATCAATGGGAGACCCAGCACCCACCCAGTTGTTCCGTTGCATGTTTTGCAGTTGATCTGTTCCCTTTTGGGACAGTGTTTGCCGGGTTGTTGAACCGTCTGTGCACGGCATTCTTCCCGATGTTTCGGGTGTGGTTTATTTCCTCCTCGCAGCTTATGGACCAAACTGAGGATGTTCCCTGCGGTAGGGGTTTATAAGCGGAGGAGGCGGTGTCTACAAACTTGTAGTACCTAGTGTGACCTCCGGAGGGCAGTGCCCTAAACCCCATTGTCTGGGTCTCCCATTGATGATTAAAGAAAAAAGAATTTACGGTACGTAAACAAAATTCTCTTTGTCACAGTTACTTTACTGAAATTGTCAGTGACCAAATTACCATCTTTCACAGTGATTAGAATATCTAAACATTCCAACATTTTTCCTTCAAACACAGAAGTGAATTTCATGTTCATCAAGGCTGTCACATTCAAATACTGCACAAAATCCTTAGTCTTTCTCAGCGCCATCGCAAATCAGTAAACATTGTTCACATAGCGGCGAAAAGTTTTTATTTTTTTCAGAAATGAGTTATTAATAGAACACAAATATCTGTTCTCAAAACCCCTAGAAACAAGGGTTTTAAGCATAGTTTGTTTTAAACCGTAAAGCACTTAAATTCCTAAACAAAGGGTTTATTTAATGCCATGGAACCGCTATAGGTACGCCCGTAGTGTGTTTCCTTGCTGATTTGTTTCTAAGGGTTTTTGAGAACAGATGTGTATTAACCCATTTCTGAAAAATATGAAAACTTTTCGCCGCTATGTGGACGATATTTTACTGATTTGCGATGGCGCTGAGAAATTTTACTGATTTTGTGCAGTATTTGAATGTGACAAACTCGATGAACATGAAATTCACTTCTGTGTTTGAAGGAAAAATGTTGGAATGTTTAGATATTCTAATCACTGTGAAAGATGGTAATTTGGTCACTGAAACCTTCAGAAAAGTAACTGTGACCAACTCCCTATTACATTTTAAAAGTAATTATGCCCATCATATTAAAAAATCATTACCATATAGCCAAATGCTACGCCTGAAATGGAATTAATAACGAGGATGTGGGATTTCAACAGCAAACAGTGGATCTAAAATACCATCTTCCTGCTCGAGGTTACCCAGCTAAAATAATTGATGATGCTTATGAGAGAGTGAAAAAGGTATCTCTAGCCAGTCTAATAAAAAAGAAAAAGGTTGTAAATATGGATTGACTCTTAATTTTTAACTTTAATTTTGGTCTGATGAATGAGACAAGCAGGTCAGCTATTTATAAAGAGTGGTATCTTATTGAAAATGACAAAGACTTGGGGGAAATATCCATCAGAAAACCTACGATTACCTTATATACTCGCGTATAAGCCGAGTTTTTCAGCCCAAAAATTGGGCTGAAAATTACCCCCCTCGGCTTATACGCGAGTCATACGCCCCAGTGGTACACAGGCGCCCCCCCCCCATGAGAATACAGCCCCCCCCCATCAGTATCCAGGCCTCCCCCCCCTTGCTCCAGAAACCTGTAAAGTAAAATCATTATACTTATCACTATCCTGTCGCCGCCGTCCCCGCCGCTGCCATCGCGCTCACCCAGCTTCATCCGTCTTCTTCTGGCTTCCTCCTCTGGCGCAGACAATGACGTCATTGCCTGCGCCGACCAGAGGAAGCCAGAAGAAGACGGATGAAGCCGGGTGAGCGCGATGGCAGCGGCGGGGACGGCGGCGACAGGACAGTGATAAGTATAATGATTTTACTTTACAGGTTTCCGGAGCAAGGGGGGGGCCCTGGATACTGATGGGGGGGCCTGTATACCTATGGGGCTGCTGTATACTACCACTGGGGCTGCTGTATACTACCACTGGGGCTGCTGTATATACCTCTGGGGCTGCTGTATACTACCACTGGGGCTGCTGTATACTACCACTGGGGCTGCTGTATATACCTCTGGGGCTGCTGTATGCTACCACTGGGGCTGCTGTATACTACCACTGGGGCTGTTGTATACTACCACTGGGGCTGCTGTATATACCTCTGGGGATGCTGGGGCTGCTGTATACTACCACTGGGGCTGCTGTATACTACCACTGTGGCTGCTGTATACTACCACTGGGGCTGCTGTATATACCTCTGGGGCTGCTGTATACTACCACTGGGGCTGCTGTATACTACCACTGGGGCTGCTGTATACTACCACTGGGGCTGCTGTATATACCTCTGGGGCTGCTGTATACTACCACTGGGGCTGCTGGGGCTGCTGTATACTACCACTGGGGCTGCTGTATACTACCACTGGGGCTGCTGTATACTACCGCTGGGGCTGCTGCTGTATATACCACTGGGGAGGCTGTTGTAACACTGCTGGGGCCTGTATATACCACTGGGGAGGCTGCTGTATACCACACTGCTGGGGTCTGTATACCTGTGCTGGGGTCCACCCTCGGCTTATACAGGAGTCAATAGGTTTTCCCAGATTTTGGGGGCAAAAGTAGGGGGGTCGGCTTATACACGCGTCGGCTTATACACGAGTATATACGGTACCTATAAGAGCTGTAAAAATATAGGAGACATGAAGAAACTTTTGCCTGAAAAAAAATAGCTTAAAAAAAGCAGTCCAGTAGGGAACTATAAATGTGGACATTGCCCTTTCTGTTCCCAACATTTGACTGTTAAGCCCTTAAAAGTCGGTCTAGTATACCATTAGGTGAAACAATTCACTTCCTGTAAATCAAACTATATAGTGTACATGTTTTTTTTTTTGTCCTTGTGGACTGTATTATATAGGAAAAACAATACGACCCCTATATGTATGTTTCAGAAAACATTCAAAATCTATTGTATCAGGGATAGGTTCCTGAAGGGTGATTGGACGTCTGTGCATAATAGTGGATCCCTGTGTTTTGACCTTTGCAGGCTTAGAAAGAATTGATGTTCTGCAGCAAAGAAGTAATACTCAAAATTTTCTTACAAAGAGAAGTGAACTGGATAACTGGGCTCCATTCACACTGTGCGTTTTTGGTCTCTTTTTGCTCATCAGTTTTTGTAGTCAAAACCAGGAGTGGGTGATAAATACTGAAGTGGTGACCATTTTTCTATTACACTTTTCCTCTGATTGTTCCACTTTTGGGTTTGGCTACAAAAACTGACGAGCAAAAACAAACCAAAATCGCACAGTGTGAATGGGGCCTAAGAGCACAGGGACCTGCCATTTTTAACAATAAAAATGATGTGACTGTGTTTATAATTTGGCATTTCATGTTTTAATAATACTAGATGAAGGTACTGTCACTAAAATAGTTTTTTGTCACTTATGGTGTTCTGTATAATAATTGTTTTGTATTCTGTAGATGTGTCTGTGTATTCCCATGTGTTGCCTAATTAATCTTGATGACGCTCCCACTGAGCTGTGTTAAGGAAATGACGCCCACGCTCCGTATGTGAACCCGTTGAAGCGCTAGATCCATGTGAAACAGCCGTAGTTCGTTTCCATCCTCCCTCTTGTCTCAGTGCTGACGTGTTTAACATGTCAAAATAAAGAAGTCCACCAGCAACCCAGTGAGTGCTAGTCTTTTCTTCTATTTAATCATAAACTGGGTTTTGTGAGTATGTACCCGGAAGCATAAGTGCGGTTTCTGAAATCAAAAAACAGCGATGTCTGTGAATCAAAAAAAAAAAGGCGTTGACCGGCGGTGATGCCCGACCTTTTCTATTGTTGTGGTTTAAAGCGTGTCCAGGAGTGGACGAAGTCTTTCTGCGCAAAACGCTTGTTGAGTGAAGTGGGACCCAGGGCCCCTACATTTACTGATGACAACTTTACTACTGTTTACCTAGTAAAGCTGTGTTGGTATTCTAAGTCTTGGTATTAGTGGTTTTATTTTTGCTTATCTCTGAGATTATAGTTACAGTATAACAAAGCTATTATGGCCATATCATTACTTTAACATGCATAATCCTAATATTCTCTTTGTGTTAAGTCACTTGCCTCACCAGCAGTGCCTCTTCTGTGCTCCCCTCCAGCCTTTGTTTGACTGCAGCCATGGCTTATTATCTACACATGATGACTTAGGCCAGTGACTGGCTGTACATATTTTAATGTGATTTCATAATTTCTGTACAGTAAGTGAAGACCTGCAGAGGTGCTGGCATAGCAAGGGATTTTGCAATTACCGTATATACTCGTGTATAAGCCGAGTTTTTCAGCCCAAAAATTGGGCTGAAAAGTCTACCCCTGGGCCTTATACACGGGTCATATACGGTACTTGCGGTCAAGCACCGATGTGGTGGGGGCTGTGGAGGCTGCAGGAGGCGGGGGGAGGCTGCTGTATGAGCGGCCCCGTCACGTGGGGCCGCTCATTAAATATGCACTGCATCCCCCTGTCAATCCGCGGCAGGGGGATGCAGTGCATATGGCCCCCAAACGCTGACACTCGGCCCCCCCTCTGTGTCAGGGCCCCCCCGCTGCTTTAAGGGCCCCCCCCCCCGCTGCTTATCTTACCATCCGGTATTCTGATCAGCGCTGCTCCTCGCTGGTCCCGTCTCCTCTCCGTCCTCGCGGCTTCCGGGATCCCCGGCCGTCGCAGGTATGACGTCATACCTGCGACGGCCGGGATCCCGGAAGCCGCGAGGACGGAGAGGAGACGGGACCAGCGAGGAGCAGCGCTGATCAGAATACCGGATGGTAAGTTAAGCAGCAGGGGGCGAGTGCCAGCATTTGGGGGCAGCAGTGTACCCCTGGGGGCGGCTATATACCCCTGGGGGCGGCTATGTACCCCTGGGGGCGGCTGTGTACCCCTGGGGGCTGCTATATACCCCTGGGGGCAGCTGTGTACCCCTGGGGGCAGCTGTATACCCCTGGGGGCGGCTGTGTACCCCTGGGGGCTGCTATATACCCCTGGGGGCAGCTGTGTACCCCTGGGGGCAGCTGTATACCCCTGGGGACGGCTGTGTACCCCTGGGGGCTGCTATATACCCCTGGGGGCGGCTACATACCCCTGGGGGCAGCTGTGTACCCCTGGGGGCAGCTGTATACCCCTGGGGGCGGCTGTGTACCCCTGGGGGCTGCTATATACCCCTGGGGGCAGCTGTGTACCCCTGGGGGCAGCTGTATACCCCTCGGGACGGCTGTGTACCCCTGGGGGCTGCTATATACCCCTGGGGGCGGCTACATACCCCTGGGGGCAGCTGTGTACCCCTGGGGGCAGCTGTGTACCCCTGGGGGCAGCTGTATACCCCTGGGGACGGCTGTGTACCCCTGGGGGCTGCTATATACCCCTGGGGATGGCTGTGTACCCCTGGGGGCTGCTATATACCCCTGGGGATGGCTGTGTACCCCTGGGGCTGCTATATACCCCTGGGGGCTGCTATATACCCCTGGGGGCGGCTGTGTACCCCTGGGGGCTGCTATATACCCCTGGGGGCAGCTGTGTACCCCTGGGGGCAGCTGTATACCCCTGGGGGCAGCTGTGTACCCCTGGGGGCAGCTGTGTACCCCTGGGGGCTGCTATATACCCCTGGGGGCGGCTATATACCCCTGGGGGCGGCTATATACCCCTGGGGGCGGCTATATACCCCTGGGGCTGCTATATACCCCTGGGGGCGGCTGTGTACCCCTGGGGGCAGCTATATACCCCTGGGGGCGGCTATATACCCCTGGGGATGGCTGTGTACCCCTGGGGGCTGCTATATACCCCTGGGGATGGCTGTGTACCCCTGGGGCTGCTATATACCCCTGGGGGCTGCTGTGTACCCCTGGGGGCTGCTGTGTACCCCTGGGGGCTGCTGTGTAATCCTGGGGGCTGCTGTGTACCCCTGGGGGCGGCTGTGTACCCCTGGGGGCTGCTGTGTACCCCTGGGGGCGGCTGTGTACCCCTGGGGGTGGCTGTGTACCGCTGGGGGCTGCTGTGTACCCCTGGGGGCGGCTGTGTACCCCTGGGGTGGCTGTGTACCGCTGGGGCTGCTGTGTACTGCTGGGGCTGCTGTATGCCCCCGCAGGCTGCTGTACACCCCTGGGGCTGCTGTATATACTACTGGGGCCTGTATACCACTGGGGCTGCTGTATATACTACTGGGGCCTGTATATGCCACTGGGAAGGCTGCTGTATACCACTGGGGCTGCTGTATATACTACTGGGGCCTGTATATGCCACTGGTGAGGCTGCTGTATACTACCACTGGGGGGCCTGTATACCTGTGCTGGGGTCCACCCTCGGCTTATACACGAGTCAATAGATTTTCCCAGGTTTTGGGGGCAAAAGTAGGGGGGTCGGCTTATACACGGGTCGGCTTATACACGAGTATATACGGTAAATGATGCTTTTATTACTTATGACATCTCCCCCACTTGGCCCATTTTTACTATTGGGAGTGAAGGAACTAAACAACACCACAGTTTGCCACAAATCTTTTCCACATCTAGGTGATAATCAACTGCAAATGGGTACAATCTATCCCATGGAGTCATATGCTGTGTTTTGTTTTTTGCGTCTAACATGTGCACATTACATTTAGATTTTTTTTCCCATTGGTAGAAATGTTTTTGTAAATTGTTACAATGCAGCAATGAGCAGAACAATAAGAATCAATTATTACAAGAAAGATATATAAATCCTAATTATCTATTTTTCTAATTTTCCACTGTAGTTTCTCCTAATGGTATTGGAGCCAACTCACAACACCCAATCCAGACGTGCTTAGACAAATGTGATTATGATTTGGCATATTTCTTGCTCTCTAATGGTGGAGATCCAAAAAGTGTATCGATCACAAAGGGGGATACTCCACTACATGCTGCAATTTTTATTGCTTTAAATAAAAAGGGTGAGTTCATCATGTAGCACCAGATTGTTTTGTTATTAGGAGTGTGTTAAATATGACATTGATCTTTAAAATAATATTCAGATAGTTGAAAACATTAAAAAAAAAACCTCTTGATTGGCAAGGACGTGTTCATTTTTTAAATCAGCTTTTATCATCGACAATATTTTTAATATTAATGTTTCATAAATTAAACCTAGCAAAAATGTTCTAAATTAATTTAGAGAGCTTTTCATGAGTCTGGTTATTTAAAGTCATGATGTTTACATGTAAATGGTTTTTAACCCTTTAAGCCAGTTTCACACATATGAGAAACCTGCGTTGCACTCAAATTGGAAGACTCCAGGTCTCTGTGTCCTATTTGCCGATAAAGCAGTTTACTCAGATTGGGAGACCTGGTAGTTTGGCTGGGCTTTCCAATCCAAGGACAATGTGCTTTTACCTGATGTTGGAAACTGGTCTAAGGGGTTAGGAAAATATTTGTATGTACCTATGTATCTATCAGCAAGCATCAGATAACTAGGTTGCTTTTTTTGACAGGTAATCTTTAAAAGAAATCATGATTTTCTTTCTATAAGGGCTGTGGAGTCGGAAAGCCAAACCTCTGACTCCTCAATTTACCTGAATCCAACTCCACAACTCAGACTCCTTCATACATGGCTCATGTTTAACTGATCAATTTATTGTAGCACAATGTGAACATCAGGCTTTTAATCATTAGTATGATACACTAATTAAGCTATTTAGATAGAACACAATAATAATACCAAATCATAATATTCAGCACATCCTGCATTGAACTGTACCCAGTTTATTATATATTTTAGTAGTCTGAGTTGGTCCATTTGTACCGACTCCACAACCCTGCTTTCTATGCATTTTAACTGCTAAATGAACTAGGGACATGTTTCTCTTTGTACTGCACTTATTCTATTTCTACATTTTTATTTTCTAGACGAACATGGCGTGTCAATGGCAAGATATCTTTTGGAACTGTATTCTTCTGACCCTCATAAATACGCTTACCTTGAACCGAATGTTCAGGACACAAATGGAAACACAGTCATGCACTTGGTTTTTCAGAGCAATAATGCCAAACAATACCGTAAAATAATGGATTTGCTTGCAAGATTTGACATAAAGTTAACAATAAAAAATCATCAAGGAAAAATAGCAAAATACAAGATAAAGGATTCTGATCAGCGCTTTATTGCTTGGAATGAATCTAGAAAGAAATGCAAACAAAATCCGACAATATGTGTCCCTAAAGCTAATAAGACCGTGACAAATGGAAATACAACACAGCAAAAGAACCATGCAAAGTCAAACTGTGTTGCTCCTTCACAGCCTAAAACAATGATTAATGATAAAAATGTTCAGCTTGAGAAATGCGAACACACAACCCGTAAATTGACTGAGCAAGCTGAAGTAAGCATGAAGAAAGCAATGACTCCAAAAGAAAGCCTTCTGCAAGCCATAAGAGAGTTAATAAAATGTACAGAACCAAACAAGGGGCATCCAGTCTTTGATAATTTAAAGGAATTGACTGCTGTACAAACCACTGGAGCTGGAATCAGTGAGGCACCTAAGGACATTGTAAGAGGATCTACAGTATATCCGGACGGGTTATCGAATTGCACGGAGATGGATAGTAATGAATGTGCCATAGATGATTTAGCGGTGCTTAACGGTATTGAAGATGAGACTGAACCGCTAGAAGAGGACATTGACCCATCAAATATAGATTTCAATAATATGACCTGGGAAGTTGAATGTTCACCAGAAGCGCTGAAGAAATTGGAATGCAAGTCAGTGCCACAGTACATGAAAAATAAAATAATATTCTCAATTCAAAAGCTTGGAAATGGGGAATGGACTCGTAGTCTTCAAAAGCAGATGAAACTCAAGAGCAATATAAAGCTTTACGAAGTTAAACTAGACAAAGGAGCCAGGATGCTGTGGGAACTTGCAATTGATTTTTCACCTCGATGCAGTGAGGAGCCAGAAAAGATTCTGGCTTCTGAACTGTCAACAGTAAAAATAGGCAGGGTTTACACAGAAATTATCCGGATATGGGACATTGTGCTCGACCATGGCAAGCTCAGTCATTCCATTGAAAGCATATGCAGTGCTTACAATAGAGGCTTAACCTGTATACTCAGAAAAAAACTAAAGGGCATAAATAAGGTTTCCACCTCAAACGTGCAAAAACGTATTCCCAGATATTTCATGGAAGATACAGAATTTGAATGTGATATGGAACATATACCAAATTACTTTCCCCCTGCCAGTGCAGCGGAAACTGAATACAATATTATGAAATTTCACAGCTTTAGCACAGACATGGCTCTCAATGTATTAAGTAACATGAACTCCAGAGTTGAGTATCCCTTCAGAGTTGGTGAGTTAGAGTATGCAGTGATTGATCTAAATCCCAAACCTATGGAAACCATCATATTGATTGGCAGAAGTGGGACTGGAAAAACAACTTGCTGCCTATATCGACTCTGGAAGAAGTTTCACTCTTACTGGGCAGAAGCTGTGTCAGTTGGCCCATGGATAGTAAAACAACCTTGGCAAAGGAGGACATTTTGTGAAAATGTTGACGATGGAGACACAGATGATGAGGAGAATTCTGAAACCGAATTGTCTGACACTGCAGACGAGGAACAGGCACTTTCAGAAGTAGAGGGCATGGATGCTGAAAACGAAGCCTCAGATGAAATAAAAAATCCTCTGAAATTGGAACACTATCATCCAGTATTTATCACCAAAAACCAAGTGCTTTGTCAAGAGGTACAAAGAAACTTTCTTGAGTTAAGCAAATCCACAAAGGCAACAAGCAATTATAAACCAATTGAGCCTAATGTTTACAAATTGCAAGACATCCAAGATGAGAACTATCCATTGTTCATAACTTCAAAGCACCTCCTGCTACTTCTGGATGCATCCATGCCTGATCCATTCTTTCCCAGGAATGATGATGGAAGTCTCAAAAGAAGTATTGCAGGATGGTCTTTAGATACCATTGATGTACTCGACTTGTTGAATGAGGACTTTGAGATAGAGCCTGACACTGATAATGAGGAAGAAGAAAATGATTGTGAACAAAAAGAGTTTGACCCTCGTATTTTTGTGACGTTCGAGGTATTTTCCAGTGATTTATGGCCAAAAATGATTAAAGGAAAGTCTCTGTACAATGCTGCTCTTGTTTGGAAAGAGATTAAGTCATTTTTGAAAGGATCATTTGAAGCATTAGGCTGCCACCTGGGTAGACTTAGTGAACAGGAGTACATTAAACTTGGGAGGAAAAGGGCACCAAACTTTCAAGGAGATCGGAAGGAAATCTATCGTCTGTTTCTTTTATATGAAAAAATAAAATCCCAGCTTGGGTATTTTGATGAAGAGGATATTCTGTATAATTTATCATGCAGAGTGTCAATACTTGAAGAGTTGCCCTGGTCTATCCATGAACTTTATGGAGATGAGATTCAAGACTTCACGCAGGCAGAGCTCTTTTTGCTTATGCGATGCATTAATGATCCCAATTCCATGTTTCTTACTGGAGACACAGCACAGAGCATAATGAAAGGGGTTTCATTTCGCTTCAGTGACCTGAGATCTTTATTCTACTATGCAAACAAAAGTTGTTCAGGGAGCAAGAAGAACTGCATTGTCCGGAAACCAAAACGAGTGTACCAATTAGTTCAAAACTATAGATCTCATTCAGGTGAGTAAATACTGACCTTCCTTTTGTTGGTTGTACATGTGCCATTTTTGCCACAAGAAAAAAAACTCTGACACTAGCAATTTTACAGTAGGTTAATACAGTTTTGTAATGTAGATTTCAAATTACCAACCAGACAAATTCCAATTAAAAAAAAAATTAAAAAAATCTACTTTACCTGTTCTTAGGGCATTGCTAAATGCAGAAACCAATGAAACTTTAAGGAATCTGTTTACAGTTTTAAGTCATTCTTAAAATTACCTTAAACTTTATCCTTAGTTTTCTTCTAATCTTTACTTGCATGCTTTTTACGGGTGTATATAGCTTTCATTTTAAATACTGTGTAAAATAAACTACAGTAATATTAAAGGGACCCTGTTAATAGACATGTGCTACCCTTAGGCAGCAGTAATCAGAGCCTGGCAATTTCAGCCAGGTATGTTTTACTCTGAAATGCTGCAGAACATTTCAGAGAAAACCTTGAAAGACTGTCCCATCCCAAGGCTATTTGGAGAGACCTTATCATGCCTGGTGGGTGTAGACACACTGTGCCAAAGGACAAGGCTCACCTTGGAGGGGCGTAGCTTACTAACTACCTGGTTCTTCACTAGAGTCTCTGATAGTGAAGATAGGCTTGCTGCTGTTGGTAGCCACCAGGAACCCTTCCAGGGGAACTCTTGCCACAATAGCAGCTGACCTCATAGTTTATCAAGCAGGTTCAGGCTTAGGAGCACAGGCATGATGACGGGAGCTGGCTGATACTGACAGGCAAGCTGGTACTGGCTGGATGGCAGGTGCTGGCACAGAATGACAGGGACTATCAGATACAGGGAGGACTGCAGGTCCTGGCACAGGGTGGCAGGTACTATCGCAGGAAGGCAAGCATTGGCAGGAACACAGGTTAGAGCACAGAGTATAGGACCTGACAACTAGCAACATGCATCAAACAGAATGAACACCTTGCTCAGGTACCTGGGGTACAATTATTTAAATACTCAATACATCTGAACCCTAGACTGAGAGGCACTTCTGGCTCTTTAAGAGATGTGTGCATTCCCCAACTATCCTCCCGGGAGAACTTGTAAACCCATAATAACTGCAATCAAGCATCCATATGAAAAATAGAAATAGTTTATTGAAACTAGTGGTTGGGATAGGGGAAGTGATTTAAAGACAGTACAGCAACAAATAGGGGAACCACAGTCCATGAATTATCTAAAAAAAATAATTATCAATTTGGTTTATTTATTATCTGGTATTCCATCCATTGATGCTCATACAGCACTCCATATCAAGTTGTGTATACACTTTCAGTTTACATCATAATGGCAGTTAGACATCCCATTATATGAATGAGTGCACAATAAATATATCGCACATTTGCCCATATAGCTAAAAAAAAAATAAAATAAATAATAAGTCAATCCTACTGTATTGGCACAATTGACACTTTTTATAAAGCAGCACTCATTCCACCTGCAGACCGCAGGATCATGCTCGTAAAAGGAACATCATATCTGTCATATAGCTTGCAAAGTAAATGCTGGAGATGGAGTGAAGATAGAAAGAGGGAGATCCATTGGAATGGCACCTGTCCCACCGATTGTTTCGGCTCAGCCTTCGTCATGGGAATCATATGTAATTGGAGTGATTATCCTTAGTCCCAATTTACTTTGTATATTTTAGAATTCTAACTTGGGGTTCTTTAAATAAAGCTATACAAAGAAATCTGCTGATCCTTGTGTCCCGGGAGAACTGGGCAGGATGCACAAGCTCCGGCAGCAGGAGGCAGAGACAGGGATAGAAACCACAGCTGAGCGTCCGGGAGGGTGAGTGTGTCGAGTCCCTGCCGGGAGGAGTGCAGAGATCTGACATTGTTACTGACTTAACACGTCCAGTGACGTCGCTGGCCATTCTCTCAATGTCCTTCTCCAGTTAATTGACAGGTTTCTCCATATATGCACCCATGGCAGAGACCGGTTAGTCAAATGGAATAGGGTAGGGAAAAGCCAACTCTGGACCACACTGTACTAGCCAGATTTCTCCCTATATTCCCAAAGTGGCTTTTCAAACTATTTTCTACGAGCCCTACAGCATTTCGTGGTAAAACATACCTGTCTGCAAACGCACAGCCATGCTCTAATAAATGGCATGTATCTAATGAGAGGTTAACTTTTAAGCAATCAGATAGGAGGTAAAACAAGCTTTACCACCAAAAAGAGCCCTAAAGGGCAGATTACATACCAACATCAATATTTGCAGACCCTTATATGTGACTACTGCTAATGTAAAGTATACTTATAGCTTAGCAACTAAGGAATATTTTGAGGGCTCTTCAGAAGCATTTACTGTATTTTTCGGACTACAAGACAACTTTTACCATTAGTTGCACCCCAGATGTAGATAGTAGAATATAGGAAAAACACTTTTCCTACTAATTAAGACTTCCCTGTTGGTGTAAAATATGTGTGTGGGGTCATTGTAATGCACCAGGGCAGAATAGTAATGTTCTAATGTTAGTGTTTCTCTGCAGTGTGTGTTATAAACACACAGCTCTGTTAACATATGCACATCTACCGGCACACTGAAGTCTCTTACATCCACATTTATATACAGAGAGCTTTGCGACAGACACACTTATATACACGCATTTCTACTACATTCACATTTATAGACACAGCACTGCTAAATGTTCATATATATATATATACACACAGGTTTACTATGATATACACCGATCTGCTTCATGTACTTTAATACACACACTACTACATGCTCATATATGCGTACAGTCATGTCATGGCCGAAAGTGTTGACATCCTTGAAATTGTTCCAGAAAATTGAGTGTTTCTCTCAGAAAAATTGTTGCAATTACACGTTTTGTCATACTAGTGTTTATTTCCTTTTGGTGTATTGGAACAACACAAAAAAAAACAAGAAAAAAAAGGCTAGTTGACCATAATTTCACAAACAACCCCCAAAATGGGCGGACAATATTATTGGCACCTTTACAAAATTGTGGGTAAACAACTTTGTTTCAAGCATGAGTTGCTCGTTCAAACTTACCTGTGGCAAGTAATAGGTGTGGGCAATATAAAAAATCATACCAGAAGCCGGGTAAAAGGGGAGAAGTTAACTCAATATTTGCATTGTGTGTCTGTGTGTGCCACACTAAGCATGGTGAATGGAATTTTCTGAGAAATTGAGAACCAGAATTGTTGAAAAATAACAATAATTTCAAGGTTACAAGTCCATCTACAGATATCCTTATTTTCCTTTGTCCACAGTGTGCAACATAATCAAGTTTACAATCCTTGGCACTTTAGCTAATCTCCCTAGATATAGAGGGCAGAGAAAAATTAATGAAAGTTTGCAACACAGTCTGCATGGTTGATAAGCAGCCTTAATTAAGCTCTAAAGAATTTCAAGCTTTCTTGCAGGCTCAGGATGCATCAGTGTCCGCATGAAATATCCATGGACATGTGTATGTAATGAAAGGCTATGGCCGGTGACCTAGGAGGACTCCACTGCTGACACGAAGACATAAAAAGCTAGACTGCAGTAGGCCAAAATCTATGCGAGTAAGCCAAAATCCTTTTTGTAAAACATCTTTTGGACAGATGATACCAAGATAGAGCTTTTTGGCAAAGAACATTATTCTACTCTTTACCAAACATAGAATGAGACCTACAAAAGAAAGAAGACAGCGCCTGAAGTCAAATATGGTGGAGAATCAAAGATGTTTTGGAGTTGTTTTGCTGCCTCTGATACTGGCTGCTTTAACTAGTAATCTTGAGATTTCATGATTTCTTGCACACAAAAGATTTTGGCTCACAATGTAGTGCCCAATGTCAGAAAACTGTGTTTTCCCGGCCTGATCCCCCGACTACTGGGCGCAGCCTTGCTCCATACAAGTGTATGGAGTAAGGCTCCCACTAGCCGGACACGCCTGCTTCAAACAGGTGTATTGAGCGAGCCTGTGCCCACTAGTTGTGTTATCGTAATTGCGGTCCGTCCCGAGCTTAGAAACTGACGGATTCCCACAGCGCAGTGTGTGGGTGCTGGCAGGATTGATAAGTCTACAGACCATTAAAGTTACTGACTGTAGAATTATCAGTTTAGTCCGGATAGCCCCTTTAAAGGGATCCTGTCACCCCCAAACCACCTCCTAAGCTATTAAAAGCTGTCCCTAGAGCATAGTAACACTTACCCTACACTCCTTTTAGCTCCTAAATGCATATATTGAAACTGAATATAAACGTTATAAAAGTACCTCATTACTGATGTTAATGAGTGACTATGGTATTCATAGTCACCCAGCCAGGCTGTCCCTCTTCATAATATCACGCCTCAATAGGCGTGATCTTCATCATACATTCAAATGCGTGCCTCCCTGCGCGCCTCCCCGCTCCCTTTAAGTTGAGGGTGCCAAAAAATTTGGCCATATAAACTAAAAGAAGGAAGCAAGCGCAGATAGGGTCTTATCTTTTTAACAATCAGCGGCTAAAGAGCCGTAATGAACACTGCTCACCTGGTCTAGTTGTGTAACACACAACCAGTATGAAAAACATGTAATGGCGGCTGCTGCTGGACCCACACCTCCACTTGCTATGTGGTCAAATTCCAGAGTTTTCCAGGGACAATGTGTTGTCGGTCCGCGCTGCCACAAATGACTGAATCAGAAGTTCACTCTATACCTTTATTTGGATCCAACGCGTTTCGGAGCCTGCTATGCTCCATCATACACTCCCTGATGAAGGAGCATAGCAGGCTCCGAAACGTGTTGGAGGGATCCAAATAAAGGTATAGAATGAACTTCTGATTCAGTAATTTGTGGCAGCGCGGACCGACGACACATTGTCCCTGGAAAACTCTAAAAAATTTGGCCATGTCATTTTTGAGGTTTTGTGGGAAATTATGTCAAAGTTGCCTTTTTCTCCTTCGCCTCATTGGGGGACACAGGACCGTGTGTTATGCTGCTGTCCACTAGGAGGCGACACTAAGCAATCTGCAAAAGAGTAACAGTGGCTCCTCCTCCTCAGTATACACCCCTGGGGCAGGCACTGCCTCCTCAGTTTTTGCTTAGTGTCGAAGGAGGCACACGACCATTTTTACTCTCATCTTTTTTCTTCCGATGAAGAAAAGTGGGTCCGGTGTGACCCCCGGCATGCTCCCTCCTCGGCCACCCACTGTTGGGGCGCTAGGTTGAGGTTGAGAATCCATACATATGCCGTACTCCTTTCTCGGCCTCCCACTGTTGGGTTGCTGGGTTAAAGTTGAGACAGCCCAGCATATCACCCTCCTTCCTCGTTCCCTTCGGTCTGAGGTGAAGTAGAAGCTGACGGCCTGCCAGATGACGTCCCCCTAATCACCCCTGGGTGTTTTAGGCAGTGGCACCACAGGTATCAGCAGCCCCTGGCTGCAGGGGCTGGAGATGTACGGCTGCCTGCAGCAAGGCTAGCAGGATATACAGCTTCAAGATGCTGAGGCTGCATGGAGGGGGCTCTTGCAAACCAGCACATGCTTCCAGTGCTTATGCACAGCCTGCACAGCTGAGGGGCACACAGCACAAGGACGTGCAGTTGCATCCACTGGAGCAGCTTGCACATACTGTGCAGCACCCCCCTGATATACTGGCGGTTCCCTTGCCAGTACCTTCATCTATACCCCCGGGACTTTCTTGTCCCGTTTTTCTGGGCCCCCCAGCGCCGTTTTCGCGCCTCCGCGCCGGCCCCTCACTATTTCCGGAGGCCTCAACTAATTGAGGCCCCGGCTCGGGCCTAGCGCGGAGGCCGCAACCCCTGCACCGCCCCCGGACGCGCGTCATACTGGGGGCGGAGCCGAGAACGGGCGCGTTTTCCAGCAAGGAGCCCGCCCGTTTAGCTACGCCCCTTCCTCCTTCTCCTGCACGGACGCCATTAGCCCTGCACGTGGACCCGGCCTCAGCCATCCGGGGGGACACAGGATCCAGGCGGCCTGTCACAGCGGCGCTGGGGGCTGGTAAGACCTCTGCAGGGATCTCCTCTGCAGAGGTTTCTCTGTCTCTCTCTATCTCTCCCCTCTGTATCCCCCTGCAAAGGCACCGTTAGACCACAGTGACCCTACTCAGCCCCTCAACTAAGGGCCCAGGCACCTAGCTGGACAGCTAGACAGTGCCTGATTACACAGGGGACTCCTGGTTACCTTATATACTTCTCACTGGCCCATACCACAATGTCTGGCAATAAGAGTAAGAAAGGCTCCAAGGCAGCCAGCACTTACTATGCTACCTGCACTATTTGTCAGGCTGACCTCCCTGCAGGATGCACCTCGCCACATTGTGAGAGCTGCACGCAGGCTGCGGACACTGAGACCCCCACTACCCGGGCTTCTAACAGTGCCCCTGACCCTACCCCTGCGTGGGCCACGGTCATGTCTCAGAATATGACGCAGTCCATGGACAGATTGTCTGACACACTGCTGCAGTTTATGCAAGCCCGTTCGCCACCTGCAGCCGCTGTTCAGGCTTCTGCGTCGCAGCAGGAAGTCCCAGAACCGCGACAGACTGCTGACCCTGACCCGTCAGCCTCCGAGTCTGGCCGTAAGAGACCACCACCTTCTCCAGAGTCCAATGCAGGCTCTGCAGCCTCTGCTTCCCGAAGGCGTCAAGATGACGCGCAGGACTCCGAAGGTCTCTGCTCTTCGAGCTCGGAGGATCACTTAGATGACTCCCTAGATTTGGATACGACCGATACGGTCGCGTTGGTGGAGGATCTAATTACTTCCATTAACCAGGTTCTGGAGGTGTCAGACCCTCCGGCTGATACTCCAGAGCATAAGGTGTCCTTTAAAAGGGCCAGGAGACCACATAAGCATTTCTCGGACCATCCAGAGTTCCAGGAAATCCTCAAAAAACATAGGTTACACCCTGACAAAAGGTTTGGTAACCGTAAGGCGCTGGAAACGCGTTATCCTTTTCTGCCTAACGTCACCCAGGATTGGACAGATCCGCCACAGGTGGACCCTCCTGTTTCTCGTCTCGCTACTAAGACCCTCCTGTCCTTACCGGACAGTTCATCCATAAAGGACGCCACTGACCGTCAGGTGGAGCAGATGGCGAAGTCCGTCTTTGAGGCCTCAGGCTCTTCTCTAGGGCCTGCCTTTGCCTCGGTTTGGGCCTCAAAGGCTATTATGACTAGAGCTAATTCCGTACACTCGGCCCTACGGTCTTTGCAGGTCGATCCAGCCTTGTTAGACCAGGTTGCCCAAATAGCGGTGACCGCCGAATACTCCATGCACGCTGCCTTCGATTCAGCTAACTGTGCCGCGGCTGCGGCTTCCAACGCCATAACCATCAGGCGAGCCCTCTGGTTGAGAGAGTGGAAAGCAGATGCAGCGTCTAAAAAGTCGCTCACCTGCCTTCCGTACAACGGTGGACGTTTATTCGGCGAAAAGCTGGATCAATTGATTTCAGATGCCACTGGGAGTAAGAGTACCTCTCTTCCACAACGTCAGATTAAGCGACCCTTCTCTCGTCGCCAACAAACCCGTTTCCGGTCCTTTCGGAGCTCCTTTGGTTGGTCAGTCTCGAAACCCCCGACGACGGCCAATAGGTCCCCCCGTAGGGAACGCTCCCAGACGACACGGAAGACTGGTGCAAACTGGCAGTCCCATTCACGCCAGTCCAGATCCAAGGGCTCAAAGCCCAGCAGATTTTCTTCTTCCTGACTCCCCCCCTTCGGGAGACACTATTCAGGTTGGCGGCCGACTTTCTCGCTTTCGTCAGGTCTGGCTCGCTTCTACCGACGACAAGTGGGTACACACCTTGGTGTCTTCCGGATACGCCATAGAATTCACGGCCTATCCTCCAAATCGTTTTTTTTCTTTCAATCCCACCTGCTCATCCCCCAAAGCTCGCGCCTTCTTTCAGGCGGTCGATTCCCTTTTGAAAGCCGGTGTCATCATTCCGGTACCGCCAGCCGAACGCTTCCAAGGGTTCTACTCGAACCTGTTTGTGGTACCCAAAAAAGGAGGGGCTGTTCGCCCCATTCTGGATCTGAAACAGTTAAACTCCTTCGTGAAGGTTCGGCATTTCCGCATGGAGTCACTGCGCTCCATCATAGCGTCCATGGAGAAGGACGAATTTCTCGCGTCCATCGACATACAGGACGCTTACCTCCATATCCCGATCGCGACAATTCACCAGCGGTTTCTCCGATTCGCCATCGACCGGGATCATTATCAGTTTGTGGCCCTCCCGTTCGGCCTAGCGACGGCCCCCAGGGTGTTCACCAAGGTCATGGCGGCTGTCATGACCATACTGCACACAAGAGGAATGGTAGTCCTACCATACCTAGACGATTTGCTCATCAAAGCTCCCTCCTTCAGGGAGTGTCAGCAGAGTGTTTCCATCACGGTGGACACCCTGCGTCGGCTAGGTTGGTTGGTGAATCTGCGGAAGTCATCGCCAGTTCCGTCACAATTTCTAACATTCCTCGGATTGCTTTTCAACACCCCCGGGGGTCTGGTCCTCCTCCCTCAGGACAAGGCGAAGGCCCTTCGACAGGGGGTCCACAGTCTTCTACGGCCGTGTCCTCATTCACTTCGGTTCGCCATGAGAGTCTTGGGAAG
This sequence comes from Allobates femoralis, assembly GCA_033576535.1. NCBI lineage: Eukaryota > Metazoa > Chordata > Amphibia > Anura > Aromobatidae > Allobates > Allobates femoralis. The sequence continues at coordinate 374,427,427 of JARQOC010000005.1, forward strand.
GATGGTTGCCTCTATGGAAGCGGTGCCGTTTGCTCAACTTCACCTCAGGCCTCTCCAACGGGCAATTCTGACTTCGTGGAACAGGAATCCTTCTGCCCTGGACAAGTTATTCCGTTTGTCACCTGCAGCAAGGAGTTCCCTCCATTGGTGGCTCAAACCTCGTTCCCTCACAAGGGGGAGGTCCTTTCTACCGGTTTGCTGGAAGATAGTCACCACCGACGCAAGCCTCAGCGGATGGGGAGAGGTACATCGTCGTCACACAGCACAGGCAACATGGTCCCCAGCAGAGTCGGCCGAGCCAATCAATCTCCTGGAAATCCGGGCCATATTTCTAGCTCTGAAAGCCTTTCATTCCATGCTGGCAGGCACACAGGTACGGATTCAGTCGGACAATGCCACGGCCGTGGCATACATCAACCATCAAGGCGGAACACACAGTCTCCAGGCCATGCACTAAGTGCAACGCATTCTCCACTGGGCAGAATCGACGAACTCAACGCTGTCAGCAGTTCATATCCCAGGAGTGGAAAACTGGGAAGCGGATTTTCTCAGCCGCCAGGGCATGGACTCGGGAGAGTGGTCCCTACACCCCGACGTGTTCCAACAGATCTGCCGTCGCTGGGGGACCCCGGACGTAGACCTGATGGCATCTCGCCTCAACACGAAGGTTCCCAGGTTTATGGCCAGATCTCACGACCCGCAAGCACTAGGGGCGGATGCCCTAGTTCAGAACTGGTCCCAGTTCCAGCTGCCTTACATCTTCCCTCCTCTGCCTCTCATTCCCAGAGTCGTGCGGAAGATCAAACAAGAGGGCATTCAACTCATTCTCATAGCCCCAGACTGGCCCAGACGGGCATGGTACGCCGATCTCGTCCAGCTCGCGGCGGACGTTCCTTGGCGCCTCCCTTGTCGTCCCGACCTTCTGTCGCAGGGACCGTTTTACCACCAGAATTCAGACGCCCTGAATTTGATGGCGTGGCCCTTGAGACCTGGGTACTAACCCAAGCGGGTTTCTCCCCTGCCGTTATTCAGACCATGATCAGAGCTCGGAAGTCGGCATCGGCAAAGATTTATCATCGCACCTGGAAAGCTTTCTTCGCATGGTGCTCTTCTCGAGATCAACCCCCTCTTCCCTATTCCTTGCCGCTAGTTCTAGGGTTCCTTCAGTCGGGGTTGGAGTCTGGTCTCTCACTAGGTTCCCTTAAGGGTCAGGTCTCGGCTCTTTCAGTACTCTTTCAATGTCGCCTTGCTGTTAAGCCGCAGGTTAAAACTTTTCTCCAGGGAGTTAATCGCATCGTCCCTCCGTACAAACGACCGTTAGATACATGGGACCTTAACCTGGTACTTACGGCTCTGCAGGAACCTCCCTTTGAACCTCTTCGGGATATCTCCCTCCACTTTCTGGTTCTGAAGGTGGTTTTTCTAGTGGCTATCACTTCTCTTCGCCGAGTGTCCGAACTCTCGGCGCTTTCCTGTAAGCCACCCTTCCTGGTGTTCCATCAGGACAAGGTCGTCCTCCGCCCGGTGCCGTCATTCCTGCCTAAGGTTGTCTCCTCTTTCCATTTGAATGAGGATATTTCATTGCCTTCCTTTTGCCCTGCTCCGGTTCACAGGTTTGAACAGCCCTGCATACTCTGGATCTCGTCAGGGCGCTTCGCATTTATGTCTCCAGAACTGCACATTTCCGTAAGTCAGACACTCTGTTCATTCTGACGGAAGGCCCCCGTAAGGGTATGCCAGCTTCCAAGGCTACACTGGCTAGATGGATTAGATCAGCTATCCAAGAGGCCTACAAGATGAAAACTACTCCTCTTCCAGCGGGGATCAAGGCACATTCTACCCGAGCCGTGGGGGCCTCCTGGGCCATTCGGCACCAATCCTCGGCTCTCCAAGTGTGTAAGGCGGCCACCTGGTCGAGCTTACACACTTTTACCAAGCACTACCGTGTTCATACCCAGTCCTCGGCGGACGCTAGTCTGGGTAGGTGCATCCTTCAGGCGGCGGTTGCCCACCTGTAGGTGTTTCTCTGTTCACTGACTTGTTCAGTATCATTAGTTCCATTGTCTTTCCCACCCAGGGACTGCTTTGGGACGTCCCACGGTCCTGTGTCCCCCAATGAGGCGAAGGAGAAAAGGAGAATTTTGTATACTTACCGTAAATTCCTTTTCTCTTAGCCTCTAATTGGGGGACACAGCACCCACCCTGTTGGCCATATGGCCTTGTTTCTAGTGGTTTTTGTTACTCTTATATTGTTACGTTATGGCCTTGCCAGGCTTTGTTGGTATTGGTTAACCTTGTTACTTCTCCTACTGCTTTAGCACAAAACTGAGGAGGCAGTGCCTGCCCCAGGGGTGTATACTGAGGAGGAGGAGCCACTGTTACTCTTTTGCAGATTGCTTAGTGTCGCCTCCTAGTGGACAGCAGCATAACACATGGTCCTGTGTCCCCCAATTAGAGGCTAAGAGAAAAGGAATTTACGGTAAGTATACAAAATTCTCCTTTTTTCTCTGTTTTTGTGTTGTTGCAACATTCACAAAGGAAATAAACATGTAATTGCAATAATTTTTTTGAAATACACTTAATTTTCTGGAACAATTTCAAGGGTGCCAACACTTTCTACCATGACTGTACATGTCTGCTGTATGCACATTTACTGTATATACACAACTCTGCTGCATGCACATATACATACACACTACTGTATACACCACATTTTACAATTTCTTCCAAGTATCTGCATGATTACATAAGATGAAATGTCCTGGAACTAGTCTGGTTGAAGGTCTTTCATGCAGTCTGTGTAGGTCCCGGTAGCTTCCTCTCTTGCACCGATCACATACCAGTGTGAGGCAGGGGTAGAGAGCATTTATATCTCATTGATTGGGAAGGACGCTTTGTCGGCATTCTCCTCCATCACAGAAAGCTGCCACCACACCGACCAAAAGATGCATGCACTTTTTAGCAAGAATTTGTCTTGCATCAAGTGTGTCTTAGGGCCCTTTCACATCAGCGTTTTGAGCTGATCGTGGCAGTTGCGGTGAAAAAAACGCGGCAAGTGCGGTACAGTTGCAGTTTCGGCACTTGCAGAAACCGCACTTGCCGCACCTGCCGCACACTTATCGCAAGCCCCATAGACATTGCATGGGGCTTGCCGCAAGTGAACCGCAAGTGCGGCTGTTATGCGGTAATCGCGTCAGTAGCGTTTTTTTCACCGCAACTGCCGTGATCAGCGCAAAACGCTGATGTGAAAGCAGTCTTCTAATCTAAAAAATATAGTTAGTACACATTATAATAGCTAATGCCATTTTTTTAATGGTAACAGACTCCCATTAGTGATCTCTGTACTTATTCCACACTTTCCAAAATTTCTAGCTGCTTATTTTATGTTAACAGTTGATCTTTTTTTCCCCCTATCATAATAGGCATTCTTCATTTGGCATCTGGAGTTGTAGATCTGCTGCAGTACTTTTTCCCAGAGTCATTTGATCGATTGCCACGTGACTGTGGTTTATTTGATGGTCCAAAGCCAACAGTGCTTGATTCATGCTGCGTTAGTGACCTGGCAATATTGTTACGCGGTAATAAAAGGAAGACCCAACCGATTGAATTTGGAGCACATCAGGTTATAAATGATTAATATTAAGTCTTTTGTTGGTAAAATAATGTCTATAGATTGTCATTTGTATTAATTAATAATTCCACAAAACGTCCTGCAATGTGGTATAAAAGGGCAAAGAATAATATAAACCTTTTTTTTTATAAATATTAAATATCTATAGTTGAACACACACAGAGTAAATGATCTCCCGAGAAAACAAGCAACCTATAAACCCACAATATGAACATATAAATTTATATTGAAAAATAGATACAGAATCTAATATATAAATCGTAGTGTACGTATGTATATGTGTGAGTATGTACACTAAAGGATTCTCCACCATTGCATCTACAATCACCAAATCTCGCACACACACCCCATCTAACTCAGGGAATGTCAATCACTATGTTTTGGGGGGAAATTTTAACTCCACACCTTAGTTATTCACCAAAAAAGGCCTATTACCTGTATGACCACACATAGTTCTGCCCACTTTATAACCACACACCCTCATAGCTCCTCCCCTTTATAGCCACACCACTTTATAATTACACCCCTAATTTGTGACTTTAAGCTGCAAAATAATCATTTTATTTTGCTATAACTAAGAACACTTCATTGCCAAGTCGGCCAATGCTGGCAATGAGGCAGTGTGTACACACTTTGGAGGACATACACACTCTGTTAGGTTAATAGTTAACATTTCAGCTGAATTTCAGAAGATCCTGTGTGATGTGACGATCATGTGACTATAATAGGCGGAGCTAGCTCTACATAATTTGCTTGCTTTGCTCCGTCCACTATGGTCACATAATTATGACATCACACAGGTCTTTTTACACACAGATCTTTTAGCTCAGACAGGGAAGCTTAGAATATGACTATGAAGCTACAGGTACATACAGTGATAGCTGGGGGTGGGGGGCATAAAATAACTGACCGGTTCCCTTCATTGTAATTACACCTAAGCATAATTATATGCTCCTGTATACAGGGGGCTGTGTATGGCAGGTTGTTAAAAGACTAGCAAAGAGGTGTCTTAGACGATTTGGGGTTTATGTGGCTGCTGCTGCACTAACAGTCATGTCCCAGTGTGCGCCATTGTCTACTATCATTACTTGGCTAATCATTTAGTTAATTTGTGTTGTATATCTGTAGTGTTGAATATCTGATGTGAAATGGATTTATGTGCAAAATAATCACTCTATTTTGTTATAACTAACCACAGTCCGTTACTATATTCGGGCAACGCTGGGCTCTTAAGCAAATGTAAAACAATGGCTACAATCACACATAGAGCCTCTAAAAAGTTAAAATATGACCACAAACATCAAAAATAATTTAGATCACAAATCCCATTGTTGAAGTTCAAAGATGTGTACAGTAACATAAGGTCAAATGGCAGGACACAATCAGTATAAGCAGATCATTGTCAATGTCATAGGAGTACACAGATAAAGTGTAACAAAAAGGGTTAACTGTGGAAATCCTACAAAATACCTAAGGATTAGAGATGAAAGCGAATGACCATAAGAACAAAGTAAATGGGGAGATCAAGTGCTAGAAAGATGCAGAATGAATTAGGTTGTTTTTGTCCTGTGAAGCATCATGTTTGCAAGCCAAGAGAAACATTCCTGATGCTCGTTTTTCATGTATCTTCTTCTAACGGGACGGCGTCAAAGCCAAAACATAAGTTATTTAAAGGAGACCTCACCAATAGTAGTGCATCTGTTCAACAGTGCCCCCACCACTCGTGTAAAAAACTAGAAAGACAAGCGATGGCATTTGACCTCACCACTTTCCCACCCACACCAGACACGTGAAGATGTGGATGAGGAGTGTCAATGCCCACAAAACGCATGCCTTGGAGGCTGGAGGCGGTGCAAGCAACGTGAGCACATGAATAGAATAGAATTTGAGTATGGATCTATCACACTCCACAGGCAGCGAATAGTCACATTGCTAGAAGGAGTGGAGGACTGTAGCTTAAGACTAGAGATGAGCAGACCCGTGGAAGTTTGGGTTCAGCCAAACTTTTAATAAAGTTCTATAGTTGATCCGAACCTCATTGGAAGTCACTGATTGACCAGTTCGGCTCTCTGCCCACATACAGCCAACCATAGACAAAGCGTGGGGAGGGAAGGTGGGGCTTTGTAATTTTCTTTTTTTTCTTACACACTACATCCAATATGAAAAACATAACATTAGATAGTAATAAAAGAGATAAGTTTACATGTCAAACTCTGAAAGCTCGATTTAACATCATGCTGCAGGGACCACACCATTGTCTGCCGCCATCGGCGGCCCCGTGATGCACACACTGGGTGCCCTTGTATTGCCATGACAGCAAGGGATCAAATGATGACTGCTGGGGTTCACAGGAAATGACCATTTCTGCTGTACAGAGCCGTACTGATGCACATCTCTGTACTGCAGAAGGGTTCAGACACTGCAGTGTTAAGGCGCCCTTAGGGGCCAAGTGAAAATAAGGGAAAAGTTTAAATAACCCCCTTTGCCACATTGGAAATAAAACTATTACAAACAAAACACATTTGGTATCTCCGCGTTCTGAAATGCCTAATCAATCAAAATATTACATAAATGAATCTGATTGGTAAACTGCGTAACAGAAAGAAAAGTCAAAAGGGCAAAAACATCACATCTACCCCAAAATGGTATAATTAGAAACGTCAGCTTAAGATGCGAAAATAAGCCATCACACAGATCCCAAAAAATGGGAACACAATGAGTCTCAGAAAATGGCACCAAAAGAGCAATTTATTATGAATTTTTACAAGCTTCTGATTTTTTCTTACCACTTAGTTGAAAGTAAAACTATACATGTTTGGTATCTAAAAAATAAACAAAAATCTTAAAAAATGCACTGTTTTTGCAATTTCACTGCACTTGAATTTTTTTAACTCTTTTCCACTCTGTGGTGAAATGAATGATGTCCATCGAAAGTACATCTATTCCCGCAAAAACAAGCCCTTATATGGCTATATTGACGCAAAAGTAAAAAAGTTATGGCTCTTGGAACAAAGGGAAGGAAAAACGGAAAATCTCTGGTTAAGGGGTTAAGACCTTGTGGCACTACAAATCCCAAAGGACAACTATCTCTGTGATACATACTGGCCATTTACAATGCAGTTGGTTGACAACATTTAATATATATATATATATAACATATTCATCATAAAAGTTGTAATTTATTTCAGTAATTCGATACATAAAGTGAAATGCATATTCCGTATATACTCGTGTATAAGCTGACCCGTGTATAAGCCGACCCCCCTACTTTTGCCCCCAAAACCTGGGAAAACCTATTGACTCGTGTATAAGCCGAGGGTGGACCCCAGCACAAGTATACAGCCCCCAGCAGTGTGGTATACAGCAGCCTCCCCAGTGGTATATACAGACCCCAGTGGTAATACAGCAGCCCCAGTGGTAATACAGCAGCCCCAGTGGTAATACAGCAGCCCCAGGGGCTATACAGCATCCCCAGGGGCTATACAGCAGCCCCAGGGGTATACAGCAGCCCCAGGGGTATACAGCAGCCCCAAGGGGCTATACAGCAGCCCCAAGGGCTATACAGCAGCCCCAGGGGCTTACAGCAGCCCCAGGGGCTATACAGCAGCCCCAGGGGTAATACAGCAGCCCCAGGGGTATACAGCAGCCCCAATGGCTATACAGCAGCCCCATGGTAATACAGCAGCCCCAGTGGTAATACAGCAGCCCCAGTGGTAATACAGCAGCCCCAGGGTAATACAGCAGCCACCAGGGGTAATACAGCAGCCCCAGGGGTAATACAGCAGCCCCAGGGGCTATACAGCAGCCCCAGGGGGTATACAGCAGCCCCAGGGGCTATACAGCAGCCCCAGGGGCTATACAGCAGCCCCAGGGGTAATACAGCAGCCCCAGGGGTAATACAGCAGCCCCAGGGGTATACAGCAGCCCCAAGGGCTATACAGCAGCCCCAGGGGTAATAAAGCAGCCCCAGGGGCTATACAGCAGCCCCAGGGATATACAGCAGCCCCAGTGGTAATACAGCAGCCCCAGGTGGTATACAGCAGCCCCAGGGGTATACAGCAGCCCCAGGGGTATACAGCAGCCCCAGGGGTATACAGCAGCCCCAGGGGTATACAGCAGCCCCAGGGGCTATACAGCAGCCCCAGGGGGTATACACGCAGCCCCAGGGGTATACAGCAGCCCCAGGGGCTATACAGCAGCCCCCGGGGTATACCAGCAGCCCCAGGGGGTACCCCAGCAGCCCCCTGGGGTACCAGCAGCCCCCAGGGGTACCCAGCAGCCCCCAGGGGGTACCCAGCAGCCCCCTGGGGGTACCCAGCAGCCCCCAGGGGGTACCCAGCAGCCCCAGGGGGTACCAGCAGCCCCCTGGGGGTACCAGCAGCCCTGGGGGTAACCAGCAGCCCCAAATGCTGGCACTCACCCCCCCTTGCAAGGGCCCCCCCGGGCGCTTCTCTTACCATCCCGGTCTTCTGATCCGCGCCGCTCCTCGGTGCTGCGTCCTCGCAGCTCCCGTCCTGCTACATCCGGGATCCCCGGCTGTCGCACGATGACGTCATCGCGCGACGGCCGGAGATCCCGGATGTAGCAGGACGGAGCACCGAGGACGCAGCACCGAGGAGCGGCGCGGATCAGAAGACCGGGATGGTAATATAAGCGCCCGGGGGGGGGCCCTTGCAAGGGGGGGTGAGTGCCAGCATTTGGGGGCATATGCACTGCTTCCCCTGCCGCTGATTGACAGGGGGAAGCAGTGCATATATAATGAGCGGCCTCACGTGACGGGGCCGCTCATACAGCAGCCTCCCCCCGCCTCCACCAGCCTCCCCAGCCCCGACTACCGTATTGACTCGTGTATAAGCCGAGGGGGAGACTTTTCAGCCCAAATTTTGGGCTGAAAAACTCGGCTTATACACGAGTATATACGGTATATAACGCATTTCACTTTATGGATCGAATTACTGAAATAAATTATATATACATATATTATGTAGAGTGACTGCAAACCGAGTGCTCTATTTCAAGTGTTTATTTCTGTTAATGTTGACAATTATGGCTTATAGCCAATGAAAACCCAAAGGTCGTTATCTCAGAAAATTAAAGTAGGGCGGATGAAGGGTTAAAAACCGCACTGTCGTATTCAACAAGACATCAAAGGGTAAATATAACATTGATTTATTAGTCAATGCTTTTCAGGACTACTCTATAAGCACCACACTGGGGACTGCACCAGCTGTGATATGCTTTAATAGTGGTTTTGACTATTTAGGTAATATTTTATCTCTCAGACCATTCATTCTCCCTACTTTAATTTTCTGAGATAATGACCTTTGGGTTTTCATTGGCTGTAAGCCATGATCATCAACATTTACAGATATAAACACTTGAAATAGATCACTCTGTAGGTAATGGCTCTATACAATATATGTGTTTCACTTTATGTATTGAATTACCGTACTGAAATAAATTACCGTATTTTTCACTTTATAAGATGCACCTGATCATGAGACGCACACCCAATTTTGGTGAAGGAAAAGAGAAAAAAATAATTTTTAATGTTAAATGAGGTCCGTCTTATAATGCCAGTGTCCGTCTAACAAATCATATAGGGTATATGTCCCACATAGCCCCTCATGCTGGTACATGTCCCTCATCCTGGGATATAGCCCCCCATCCTAGACTTAGCCCCTTAATCTGGATATGGCACCCTTATATTGGAAATAGCCCCCTTGTGCTGGCACACGTCCCCCATTGATGGCATACGACCCCCAGAGCTGGCACAGGTCCCCTATTGATGGCCCACGTCCCCTATTGATGGCCCACGTCCCCTATTGATGGCCCACGTCACCCAGTGCTGGCGCACGTCCCCCATTGATGGCGCACGTCCCCCATTGATGGCCACGTCCCCCATTGATGGCACACGTCCCCCATTGATGGCACACGTCCCCCATTGATGGCACACGTCCCCCATTGATGGCACACACACGTCCCCCATTGATGGCACACATCACCCAGTGCTGGCACATGTTCCTTATTGATGGTACACCCCCCAGTGCTGGTACACATCTCCTATTGAAGACACACGTCCCCCATTGATGGCACACATCCCCCATTGATGGCACACATCCCATTGATGGCACACGTCCCCCATTGATGGCACACATCACCCAGTGCTGGCACATGTCCCTTATTGATGGCACACACCCCTTTGCTGGTACACATCTCCTATTGAAGGCACATGTCCCCCATTGATGGCACACATCCCCCATTGATAGCACACGTCCCCCATTCATGGCACATGTCCCCCATTAATGGCACATGTCCCCAATTGATGGCACACGTCCCCATTGATGGCACACGTCCCCCATTGATGGCACAAGTCCACCATTGATGGCACACGTCCCCCATTGATGGCACACGTCCCCATTGATGGCACACGTCCCCTATTGATGGCACACGTCCCTATTGATGCACACGTCCCCTATTGCATGCACACTTCCCCTATTGCAGGCAAAGGTCCCTTATTGCAGGCACAGTTCCCCTATTGCAGGCACAGGTCACCTATTGCAGGCACACGTCCCCTATTGCAGGCACACGTCCCCTATTGCAGGCACATGCCCCAGTGCTGGCACACATATATGCCCCCCCACGTCCTGTATTTACCCCCTCCATATGGCCCCCCCACATAATACACTCACCCCCTCCATATGTTGCCCCCACATAATATACCCACCCCCTCCATTAGGAAGATGGCCCCTCGCCCTGCACTCCCCCGTCACTTATATGCCCCCACGTTGGCCAGCAGCAGATAAAATTAAAAAAAGGCTTTTTACTGTGACAAACACTGTGAAAAACGGTGCTGGGAAACATGTCTTAAATATTAATTTTGCGAATAATGAATACAATTATACATGCTCTAGAAGCCTCTACACTTTATAATATACTAGCTGTACTACCCGGCTACGCCCGGGTTAATAAATAACCGCTGTTAGCTATAACAAAATAGAATTTGAATATGTCATATTAATGACCTGCAGAAAAATAAAAGCTGAACTGTGATTGGTTGCTATAGGCGGAAAAACAGTGCTGGGAAACATGTCTTAAATATTAATTTTGCGAATAATGACACCCAATTTTGGTGAAGGAAAAGAGAAAAAAATAATTGTTTTTTTTTTTTTACCAATTAACTTTTTATTGAACATTAATCATAATATACAAAACCAAACAAATGAGGGTCTGAACAGACCTTCGGGGAACTTACAAAAGAAAGGAAGGAAAAGGGGGGGGGGAGAGGGACCAATTCAGGTACAGACAATGATGATACAGTATGTAAATGAGTTCAAATAAGTTCAAAACAAGACCACGATTTCACAAAATTATACAAGTGCAATGGTTCACTGTAAAAGATGGGTATGAATATCCGAGGCGAGGGCAGAGGAAGTCCAGGGGTCCCACCACGTAAGAACCTTGTTCTTTTTAGAAAGAGAGGGCGCAGAGAGAGATTCGTAGCAGTAGTGGAGATTAAGTCTAGAAATCAACTCTTCTCTAGATGGCACCTCCGGTGACTTCCAATGCGCCGCCAGGCATAGTCTAGCAGCAACCAGAATATTAAACACAATAGGCTGCAACGGGGAGGGAACTTCTGATAGAGATATACCCAGGAGCGCGAGCGGGCCTGACAGTATCAGGGGCAGACGAGTAATCTCACATAGGAGCTTTTCTACCTGAACCCAGAAGGGCTTGATGAGAGGGCATTCCCACCACACATGTGCCAGGGAACCCGACATACCACAACCCCTCCAGCAGGAGGCAGATGAGGAGAGATGGAGCCGGGCGATGCGTGCGGGGGTCAAATACCATTGTAAGAGAATCTTTCTCGCCTGCTCCATGTGTCCCAGACAAGAAGAAAATTTTTTCGGGTGGGACAAGGCAAGGGACCAGTCCTCATGTGTAGCCGAAAAGGATAGAAGGGACTCCCAAGATAACATGAACGGGAGTTTATGGGGGACCTCATGGAGTAGCAGTGAGGCATACAGCACTGAAACCCCGTGAGAGCTATGAGTGCCGGGCTTAAAAAATCGGTCACCCGGGGAATCTCCAACCACTGGGGGCTCCTGAAAATTCAGGAAGTTGCGTAAGCAGCTTGACAACTGTAGGAAGGTGTAGAACGACGAGCTTGGTAGGGAGAACCGAGATTGAAGTTCACCAAAGGAACGTAAACCCGATGGACCAAACAAATCCACTATATGCAAGAGGTTGCACTTTTTCAGTTGTTGTAAAGATATATTGGGGATTATTTCCGACATAACATCCAGGGATATATATCTAGCCATGTAAGGGAATACTGAGGGACCCGCTGTAGCCCAAAGCTTGGAAGCTGAGATCATAGTATGAAGAAGTGTTCCCCTACAGCGGGACTGCAAGAACGACATTTCCATCAATCGCCTAAGAGAGCCTTGTGGGGCAAAATATGATTCAATGGTAAGCCAAGGCAAATGTGAGGCCTCCTCCCACCACAATTTAAGTGGTTCAAGCATCGCAGCTTTATGATATATTGCTAGGTTGGGAGCTCCCAAACCACCTTTAGAATACGGGAGTACCATCCAACGATGTTTGATTCTATGTGGCTTACCATTCCATATGAAGGAATCTAATATAGACTGAAAGAGGGAAATGCGCTTCGCAGGTATAGTTAAGGGCAAACATCTGAATAGGTAAATTAACTTGGGGAGGAGCATCATCTTGGCCGTCTGAATGCGTGCCATCCACGAAAGGGGGGCATCAGTAAATTTTTGGATAGTAGCTCGCAAGTCCGCAGCAGTTGCCTCACAGTTCAATCGTGTTATGTCCGCCAGGCGTGTCAATTTAATCCCTAAATACATAAAACCTAAGGGAGCCCAGAGGAAGTTATAGGTGGATTGGATAGTAGATTGGAGGTTAAGTGATAGAAAGAGAGGGAATAACGTGGATTTGGTCAGGTTTGTAATACGAGACTGCAGAGAAGTCATGCAGGAGAGAGGAGATCGCAGCCAGCGAACGCAGGGGATCAGTGCAGGTAAATACAACATCGTCTGCATACAGACCAATTTTGAATTCAGCAGTTCCAACGGGGATGCCTTTAATGTCTGGAGACTGCCGAGCAATAGCAGCCAGAGGTTCCATAATCAACGCGAAGACCAGCGGGGAGAGGGGGCAGCCCTGGCGAGTACCATTGGAAATAGTAAAGGCCCGGGATTTAAACCCCGAGGCACGCACCGAGGCGTTCGGATTAGAATATAAAGCCATGATGGCAGAGAAAATAGGACAGTGAGGCCAAATTTGAGCAAGGTACTCTCCAAATAGCCCCAGTGCACCCTGTCAAAAGCTTTTTCAGCATCAAGCGACAGGAAATACACTGGGGAGGCGACCCCCCTCCACCACGCTCAACAGGTCGATTAACCGTCTCGTGCCATCCCTTGTCTGCCTGCCCAGCACAAACCCAACCTGATCAGGGTGAATTAGAGAAGGTAAAATAGTAAGAAGACGATTGGCCCATATTTTAGCATAGATTTTTAAATCTGCATTCAGCAGAGCAATTGGGCGAAAGTTCCCAGGGGATGTAGGGGACTTCCCAGGTTTAGGCAGAGTGGCTATGGCGGCCTCCAAACCTTCACGTTTGATAGATCCCGAGGAGGCCCAAAAGTCAAACAATCTTTTGAGGTAAGGACAAAGTATAGGTAGAAAGTGAGAATAGTAAGGGAAAGAAAAGCCATCAGGACCCGGGGCCGAGTTTTTCTTTGAATCCCTAATGATCTGCGAGATTTCAGAACACAGTACAGGAGCATTCAAAAAATCTAGTTGAGATAGGGCCATTCTCCCGAAGGTTTCCCCATCTAAAAAGGATGAGATACAGGCCGGGGAAGGTTGTGGAATGGATCCGTCATCATGTAAGTTGTAGAGCCTAGAATAATAAGTGGCAAACTCATCTGCAATATGGATCGGGTTATAAACCCGTGTGGAGTCAGCCCTAACCAAGAAAGGGATTCTAGACTGGATTTCCCGCTTTTTGACATGCCTGGCCAACAGAGCTCCAGCTCGGTCACCCATGGAATAAAAGCTGGCCCTGGATTTCTGCAGGGTCTTCGCTGTACTGCGAAGCAAAAGCTGGCGGACATGCATACGGGCTCTGCCAAGTTCCAATAATAGATGGGAAGACTGGGTCTTTTTGTGCTGAGTCTCTAGTGACTCAAGGGCCGCCACAGCATCCTGCAAGGCTTGATTAAATCTACGTTTACACAAGGCTGCCATTTTGAGGAAATGTCCCCGCATGACAGCCTTGTGTGCAAACCAGAGAGTGTCCGGCTGTACCTCCGGAGTATCATTAATGCTAAAAAATTCTTGGAGGGAGGTCTCCAACCGGGTCACAGAAGGTTGGTCTGTTAATAAATGAGTGTTCAGGCGCCAGTGGGAGGGCGGTTGAATAGCCAGTGGGTCGGTCAATGAAACGGTGACAGGGGCATGGTCCGACCATGAGATGCTCCCCACAGTGGCAGTATTACAATGGGGTAAGGCCACATCATCTACCAAAATGTAGTCTATTCTGCTGTAGGTGGCATGCCTCGTGGACATATAGGTATAGTCCTTTTCCCTACAGTGTAGGTACCTCCATATATCATGCAGACCGTGGGTACAAACCAGTGCGCCAGCTTCACCTCTAGAAGATGAGGGAGCGGAGCAATCCCATATTTTGGACATGGGAATGTTGAAGTCCCCAGCAATCAGCTTATGTCCATGCTGGATACGATCCACGGTCTGCAATAGGGTTCTCATAAATTTGAGCTGTCCAGAGTTAGGGCCATAGACTGATGCTATAGTGTAAGGTGCATTATTAATTAGGCATAGTAGTAGCAATGACCTGCCCTCCTGATCTGGAATCACACGTACTAGCTGGAAAGTCACGGAGTGATGAACAAAAATAGCAACCCCTGCCTTTTTCCTACCACTCCCTGCAAAAAAGCGGTGAGGGTAGAGAGTGGACTTCATCCTAAAATTATCATGCTCCAAGAGATGGGTTTCCTGGAGACACACCACATGGTGGTGCTGTTTGGCCAGTTGTTTCCACACCATAGCTCTCTTACAGGGGGAATTAAGCCCATTAACATTATGGGACACTAGTGTGATACTCATAATAACCTAAAGAGAGAAGCAAGCGCCCCACACAACCTTGTAAACCAACATAATAAACAATCACAGTGGTAGCATAAAGTCCGAGTACCTGAAAAGGAAGAAGGGAAGGGGGAGGGAGGGGAAGGGGCTGAGAGAGAGAAACAAACAAAGAACAGCAACCAAAAAGTCCATTCGGACAAAATATCCGAATCCACAGGTGAGAGAAAAAAAAAAAGCTCACCACGGAGGCATAAGCTGACAAGTCAGCAGCAATGTAGAGCAGCACAAAAGAAAAGAAAAACCACTCTACAGTAGCAACGGGAATGACCAGGAACCAAACTGTATAGAGTACCTTCAAGCAACCTCCCATTCAGTGTCAATGTGGCGGTCCGTGGCCTTAGGAGGGGAGTCTCCAGATCTTCTCCGTCCATCTGCTGAGGGAGAGTTAGCATCAGAAGTCATAAGGCCCCAGGAGGCCAGAGCCTTGGCAGCGTGATGAGGGGTCAGACAGGTGATGAATTTGCCATTGTCACGTCCTACTGACGGACTCACACGTGGACCCACTGGACCGCGTAAAGCGGATGCGGATACCGGGTGATAGAGAGGCAGACACGTACCGTAGAGTCAACGGGTTTATTAAACAGAACTATAACACAGAACCCCACGCCCCTGGAGAGGGCCACAAGGTCGCAACACCGGAGGCCCAGCGAGGGAGACCCCGGAGCGCTTGACCCCTATACAGGGATACCGCCGGGATCAGCCTCGAAGGGGCCAATGCTACGGACACAAGTGTTCAACCGACCCCAGGCGACGTGGTAATGAAACAGCACCCGGGAATACAATACGAAACGAGAACCGTGAATACAGAGCACCAGGAACACGGGGAACCAGGAACACAGGAGAGATCCAGGAACACGGAGAGATCCAGGAACACGGAGAGATCCAGGAACACGGAGAGATCCAGGAACACGGAGAGATCCAGGAACCAGCAGGAACGAGATCTGGGGAGGTAACACAGAGCGATCAGGTAACAGACCAAACGGAGAGCGACCTGACAGACCAGAAGTGGCAACTTCACTCAGGGGAAGGTGAAGGTCGAAGTTGCCCTGGCCCCGACTGATTGAAAACAGGAGGTTTAAATCAGAACAGGGCAGTCCTGATTGGCAGGACACAGAGACTTGGTGATTGGCTGGAGGGAGGAGCCAGATCCCTGCAGTCTCTCCAGCAGAAACTGAGTAGGAGACAGTTTCATGTGTATAAGCAGTGGTACCAGAAGTGAGAGGAGCAATGTTGCTCAAGCAAGGGTATAAGGGCAGCAGGCCGCGGGCACGGGCAGCAGACCCCCGAGGGGTAACAGTACCCCCCCCTCTACGCCCCCCTCCCCAGACGGAAACCGGCCAGGAACCTGCGCAGAAGGCGCGGGGCATGGACCTCCGCCTCCTCGGTCCTGGGGCACCGGCCGGGGCAGAGGGGGTCTGAGGGCAGTGGCATGGGTGTCATGTGACGAGCACAGGAGGAACAGGACGCCATCAGGGACACCGGCAGGCGGCGGGACGCCATCAGGGACACCGGCAGGCGGCGGGACGCCATCAGGGACACCGGCAGGCGGCGGGACGCCATCAGGGACACCGGCAGGCGGCGGGATGCCATCAGGGACACCGGCAGTCGGCGGGACGCCATCAGGGACACCGGCAGGACGCCATCATGGGCATCGACAGGCAAGACGCCATCAGGGACACCGACAGCGGCAGGACGCCATCAGGGACACCGGCAGGCGGCGGGACACCATCAGGGACACCGGCAGGCGGCGGGACGCCATCAGGGACACCGGCAGGCGGCGGGACGCCATCAGGGGCACCGACAGGCAGGACGTCATCAGGGGCACCGACAGGCAGGACGTCATCAGGGGCACCGACAGGCAGGACGTCATCAGGGGCACCGACAGGCAGGACGTCATCAGGGGCACCGACAGGCAGGACGTCATCAGGGGCACCGACAGGCAGGACGTCATCAGGGCACCGACAGGCAGGACGTCATCAGGGACACCGGCAGGCAAGACACCCACCGGATCAAGGCCGGAGACTCCCCAGGGACACGGAGGAGGAGCCGGTCCAGGAACAAGACACGATGGGACGGTACCTGGGCTTCCTGTTGTGCTCGGTAGGCTGGCAAGCCGATCATCCATAGAGGACACCTGGGAAGCCATCTGAGTCTGTAGCTCACGCAGAAGGTCCCACTCCTGGTGGAGACTCAGCACCTGAAAAAGGAGAGTGGGATCAACAGTAGAGGGCGCCCCCAAGCGGGCCTCTAAAGACTGGATAATCGCCACAACCCGGTCGTGGCTCTGGCGGAGTGCGGTCAGCTCTCTTTGGGCATCGAACCTGGTATCAGCGGGGTCCATGGCCAGGGCAAAATCTGTCACGTCCTACTGACGGACTCACACGTGGACCCACTGGACCGCGTAAAGCGGATGCTGATACCGGGTGATAGAGAGGCAGACACGTACCGTAGAGTCAACGGGTTTATTAAACAGAACTATAACACAGAACCCCACGCCCCTGGAGAGGGCCACAAGGTCGCAACACCGGGAGCCCAGCGAGGGAGACCCCGGAGCGCTTGACCCCTATACAGGGATACCGCCGGGATCAGCCTCGAAGGGGCCAATGCTACGGACACAAGTGTTCAACCGACCCCAGGCGACGTGGTAATGAAACAGCACCCGGGAATACAATACGAAACGAGAACCGTGAATACAGAGCACCAGGAACACAGGAGAGATCCAGGAACACAGGGAGATCCAGGAACACGGAGAGATCCAGGAACACGGAGAGATCCAGGAACACGGAGAGATCCAGGAACACGGAGAGATCCAGGAACACGGAGAGATCCAGGAACACGGAGAGATCCAGGAACACGGAGAGATCCAGGAACACGGAGAGATCCAGGAACACGGAGAGATCCAGGAACACGGAGAGATCCAGGAACCAGCAGGAACGAGATCTGGGGGAGGTAACACAGAGCGATCAGGTAACAGACCAAACGGAGAGCGACCTGACAGACCAGAAGTGGCAACTTCACTCAGGGGAAGGTGAAGGTCGAAGTTGCCCTGGCCCCGACTGATTGAAAACAGGAGGTTTAAATCAGAACAGGGCAGTCCTGATTGGCAGGACACAGAGACTTGGTGATTGGCTGGAGGGAGGAGCCAGATCCCTGCAGTCTCTCCAGCAGAAACTGAGTAGGAGACAGTTTCATGTGTATAAGCAGTGGTACCAGAAGTGAGAGGAGCAATGTTGCTCAAGCAGAGGGTATAAGGGCAGCAGGCCGCGGGCACGGGCAGCAGACCCCCGAGGGGTAACAGCCATTCTTCTTGATCAACAGCTTCGTTGGGTTAAATCCCCAGCGATAAGCAATTTCCTTGTCCCTCAGAATAGAAGTGAATGGAGTAAAGGAACGCCGGAATGCTAAAGTACCAGGGGACAGATCCGGGAAGACTTTGAGCCGGGCAAACTTCTCAGGAAGAGCAGGCAGTTTCTTTATGGCAGCAAAGAATTCCTCTTTTAACTCAAAAAAATGAATGCGCGCCAGGACGTCTCTAGGAACCGACGGCGGCAGGCCAGGAGGCTTGTGAAGGCGGTGAATGCGATCAATCACCAGTGACTTCTTGTCAGCATGAGGGAGCACCGTGAGGATGAAATCTTGCAGGAAGGGCTTTAAGTCTGAGTCTGTGATAGATTCGTCCATGCCCCTCAGTTTGATATTATTCCTCCTGGACCTATCCTCTAGATCCAGGGACTTGAAATGTGTTTTAGCCGCCCGGGTATTCAGTGCCTCATGAGCGTCCCACAGGTTATTGTGAGAGGCCACCAGTTCCGCCATCTTCCTCTCTAAATGGTCGGTACGGTTCCCCAGCTCCTGAACCTCAACCCTAAGAGATGAGATCATGGAGCGCATATCCTCCTGCAGAGACATTCTGAGTTCCCCCAGCAGAGATTTCAGCAGTGAAGGGGTTACTGCAGCTTCAGTCTTATCTCCAGCCAGATCTCCAGATGGGAAGGAGAGGGAGCTGCGGCGTGCAGCGCGGGCGGCCCTGGGGGACTGAGGCACCATCTTCTCTGCCTGTGTGAGGTGGGGGGGAGGCACAAAGAAGTCTGGAATTCGCCGGGATGGGTCGCGGGACACAGCCTTACTTTTCCCCATGTCTGCTCCAGGTCCTCCGGTGTCCGTGTATCAAGATTTAGAGTCAAGGAGAGCGAAGGGCAGGTGAGTAATCTTCGTTTTATGGCTCCTGGTCACAGAGCTCCCGCTCAATGCGTCCTACACCATTAGAGGTTAGGACACGCCCCCTCAGAAAAAAATAATTTTTAATGTTAAATGAGGTCCGTCTAATAATGCCAGTGTCCGTCTAACAAATCATATAGGGTATATGTCCGTCATAGCCCCCTCATCCTGGTACATATCCCTCATCCTGGGATATAGCCCCCCATCCTAGACTTAGCCCCCTTAATCTGGATATGGCACCCTTATATTGGAAATAGCCCCCTTGCGCTGGCACACATCTCCCATTGATGGCACACGTCCTCTATTGATGGCATACGACCCCCAGAGCTGGCACAGGTCCCCTATTGATGGCACACGTCCCCTATTGACGGCACACATCCCCTATTGATGGCACACGTCCGACATTCATGGCACACGTCCCCCAGGGCTGGAACATGTCCCCCATTGATGGCACACGTCCCCTATTGATGGCACACGTCCCCCATTGATGGCACACGTCCCCCATTGATGGCACACGTCCCCCATTGATGGCACACATCACCCAGTGCTGGCACATGTCCCCTATTGATGGCACACCCCCCAGTGCTGGTGCACATCTCCTATTGAAGGCACATGTCCCCCATTGATGGCACACATCCCCCATTGATGGCACACGTCCCCCATTGATGGCACACGTCCCCCATTGATGGCACACGTCCCCCATTGATGGCACACGTCCCCAATTGATGGCACATGTCCCCCATTGATGGCATACGTCCCCTATTGATGGCACACGTCCCCTATTGATGGCACACGTCCCCTATTGATGGCACACGTCCCCTATTGCATGCACACTTCCCCTATTGCAGGCAAAGGTCCCTTATTGCAGGCACAGGTCCCTTATTGCAGGCACAGTTCCACTATTGCAGGTACAGGTCCCCTATTGCAGGCACAGGTCCCCTATTGCAGGCACAGGTCCCCTATTGCAGGCACAGGTCCCCTATTGCAGGCACACGTCCCCTATTGCAGACACACGTCCCCTATTGCAGACACACGTCCCCTATTGCAGGCACATGTCCCCAGTGCTGGCACACATATATGCCCCCCCACGTCCTGTATTTACCCCTTCCATATGGCCCCCCACATAATACACCCACCCCCTCCATATGCTGCCCCCACATAATATACCCACCCCCTCCATTAAGAAGATGGCCCCTCGCCCTGCACTCCCCCCGTCACTTATATGCCCCCACGCTGGCCAGCAGCAGATAAAATAAAAAAAAGGCTTTTTACTGTGACAAACACTATGAAAAACGGTGCTGGGAAACATGTCTTAAATATTAATTTTGCGAATAATGAATACAATTATACATGCTCTAGAAGCCTCTACACTTTATAATATACTAGCTGTACTACCCGGCTACGCCCGGGTTAATAAATAACCGCTGTTAGCTATAACAAAATAGAATTTGAATATGTCATATTAATGACCTGTAGAAAAATAGAAGCTGAGCTGTGATTGGTTGCTATAGGCAGCCTAATAAATCTCCAGCCAACAGTAATCCCTCCCCCTGGCCGGGCAGTATATATTACCTCACACATAGACATAAAAGACAGCTGTGACTGACATCTGCCTTAATTCCCTATATGGCGCATGTGTTGCACATTGGCTGTTTTTAATCAGATTTTTATTTTTGGAAATTAAAGATACCAGACGTATGAGGCGAGTTGTGTGAGGAGATTTGTGCACATCTATGTCTGTCTGTGTGGTGTGTGTGTCCCTGGGGTGTGTGTGTATGACCCAGTGGTGTGCGTGTGTCCCTGTGGGGGGTCCCTGTGGTGTTTGTCCTTTTGGGGGGAGGGGTGTCCCTGTGGTGTGTGTCCTTGTGGGGGAGAGGTTACTCTGTGGTGTGTGCCCATCCCTATGGGGTCTGTGTGTTCCTGTGGAGTGTATGTGTGTCTCTGTGTCCCTGTGGGGTGTGTATGTGTGTATGTCCCTGTGGTGTGTGTGTCCCTGTGGGGTGAGTGCATGTGTCCCTATAGGGTGTGTATGTGTGTGTGTCCCTGTGAGGGGGGTGTCTGTGTGGTATGTGTCTCTATGTTGTGTGTGTCTCTTTGTGGTGTGGGTATGTTTGTGTTCAGGTGCGTGGTGAGTATCCAATGTTGGGGCTGCACTTTAGCTGTTACTCTTTGTGTGCATGTGGTGTGTATACATGTCCCCGTGCGTGGTGAATATTCCATGTCCGGGCCCCACCTTAGTGACTATATGCTGTTAGTCTTTGGTGCTGTCATTAAGTCCCTCTCATTCACAACTGTCAACTGGTAACTGTCACTTTCTCTCCATTATGTAGATCGGGCCAAAATTGTTTGGAGAATTGGAATGCACGGGGTTAAAATTTCGCCTCACAACATAGCCTATGACGCTCTCGGGGTCCAGACGTGTGACTGTGCAAAATTTTGTGGCTGTAGTTGCGACGGTGTAGATGCCAATCCCAGACATACACACACGCATACACACATTCAGCTTTATATATTAGATTGTATATAGTAGAATCATCCATAAAGAAAAACGCGCGGAAAATTATGCTGGAAAACACGTCTGAAATATTACCGTATATACTCGCGTATAAGCCGAGTTTTTCAGCCCAAAATTTGGGCTGAAAAGTCCCCCCTCGGCTTATACGCGAGTATATACGGTACTTATATTTGTGAAGCGTAAGGGCACCGCGGCACCTGGGACCCACGGAGATGCGGGTCCGGAGCCATACACCAAGCCAGGGCTGCTGTGACCTGGGAAACAGGAGTAGACGACTCCGAGAACCGGTGGAGTGAAGCAAGGAGCTACACGTGCAAACTAGATCAGCCGCCGCTGTGCACGCGATCCCCTGTGTCTGCGACTGCCTGAGCTGCACGTGGTGCTGGACCGAGGGAGCTGAGGAGCGATCCGGGCTCTCTGGCTGAGGTGAGGTGCGGGGGAGGAGAGGAGGTGAGAGCCGCCGCGGGAACTGGCAGAAGGGGGAATTGGTGTCACCGACCGCCGCATCACCGCGGGGAGCCGGAGGATCACGGAGACGAGCACCCGCCGAATCAGCTGACACTGAAAGTAGAACCCGCCTGCGCCTGCTGACACCGGCCGGGAGACCCGGGATCAGAGAGTGCAACGAGGTGTCCCTGAGCTCCGGTCGGAGGTGAGGTGAGGTGGGGGTGCTACATCTCTATCCCCCAGCACTGCTACATCTCTATCCCCCAGCACTGCTACATCTCTATCCCCCAGCACTGCTACATCTCTATCTCCCAGCACTGCTACATCTGTATTCCCCAGCACTGCTACATCTCTATCCAGCACTGTTACATCTCTATCCAGCACTGCTACATCTCTATCCCCAGCACTGCTACATCTCTATCCCCCAGCACTGCTACATCTCTATCCCCCAGCACTGCTACATCTCTATCCCCCAGCACTGCTACATCTGCTGTATACTACCTCTGAGGCTGCTGTATACTACCTCTGGGGCTGCTGTATACACCACTAGAGCTGCTGTATATACCTCTGGGGCTGTATATACCTCTGGGGCTGCTGTATACACCACTGGGGCTGCTGTATACTACCTAAGTGCTGCTGTATATACCTCTGAGGCTGCTGTATACTAACCACTGGGGCTGCTGTATACACCTCTGTGGCTTCTGTATACTAACCACTGGGGCTGCTGCTGTATATACCACTGGGGCTGCTGTATACACCTCTGGGGCTGCTGTATACTAACCACTGGGGCTGCTGCTGTATATACCACTGGGGCTGCTGCTGTATACTACCACTGGGGCTGCTGCATATACCTCTGGGGCTGCTGTATACCACACTGCTGGGGGCTGTATACCTGTGCTGGGGTCCACCCTCGGCTTATACACGAGTCAATAGATTTTCCCAGGTTTTGGGGGCAAAAGTAGGGGGGTCGGCTTATACACGGGTCGGCTTATACACGAGTATATACGGTAACTTAATGAATAACTAGCTGTAGCACCCGGCGTTGCCCGGGATAGTAACCAACTGCTCTTAGTTATAACAAAATAGAATGGGTTAACAAAAAATATTTTGCACATAAGAGTCAAAGTAAATAAAAAAAGTATTATTAAAAATGAAAAAAAAAAGTAATAAAATCATTTCACACTATACGTGAACACAACACCACAGATATGCACCACATATTAACTAAATGATTACCCCAGTAATGTGCTTTATCTGCAGCTCCTTATTTAAGAGCCTTTTGATAAACGACATTCTTTGTTTTTCCTTCCAGTGCAAAGGCAGATTTTTGCCATTTCCAACTATGTTACATGTTATTGTACACGGCTTTGAACTTCAACAATGAGATTTATGATCTAATTAATTTTTTGATGCTTGATGTCCTATTTTTACCTTTTCCAGAGGCTCCCTGTGTGATTCTAACAATTCTTTGATATTGTCCCCTTTTTAAATATATTTTATATTTTGTATCTATTTTTCAATAGATTTGCATATTAATATTGTTGGCTGCTGTACATCTTATACTTTACAATTTTTTTACATTTTTTTTATAAATTAAAGACTATGAGGAAAATGTATGGAAATCTGCCATTTTAATTGCTTCATGACCCGGTGATTTTTCGTTTTTCATTTTCGTTTTTTGCTCCCCTGCTACCAAGAGCCATAACTTTTTTATTTTTCCGTCAATATTGACATATGACGGTTTGTTTTTTGCGGGACGAGTTGTACTTTCAGATGCAATCATTTATTGCACCATATAGTGTACAGGGAAATGGGAAAAAAATCCCCAAGTGCAGTGAAATAGCAAAAATAAAGTGCAATTACACATTTGTTGTTTGGGTTTTTTAACCGCCATATTCACTAAATGGTAAAACTGACATGACTGATGCCTCAAGTTGGTACGAGTTTGTAGATACTAAACATGTATACTTTTACTCAGAAAAGGAGAAGAAACTTGTTAAATGACGGATCAATTGCACAAGTCAAATATTTGTTGAAAAATTCGACAAATCTTTCTTAGAACAACACACAGTGAAAGGACTCAACAGGAACACTTAAAAACAATTAAAAATGTGTGAGACCTGATACATCACAAAAAATGGCCCACAGCAAAAAACGCCATAATAAGTATCAATACAGGGATTAAATGAGTGTACCGTTACCCTAAAAAAGTGTATATAGAGCTCACTAGAATGGAAGTCCAGCAGATAGTGCAGGTAGGGCTTTTGACTAAAGAATAGAGAACTCCAAAAACTACACCTAGAGAATAAACATGCACAGAACGGCACAAAAAATACAGCCTGAAGAGGCACAATGATAAATAGCTGCAAGGAAAACGTTTTTTGCTCTAGGGGAGAAAAAAGGGGTTAAATTGTTCTTGAAGAGGCAATAGTTGAATCTATAAAAGCTCTGGACAAACAGCAGTGGCCAGTAGATAACCAGTGAGGCTGTTATATGAGAAAGGTAACCTTAAAAATATGTAAGCCAGTATTAGATGGTAAACAAAATGCCTACAAGCAAAAAAGGCTCGGATTATAATCATGTAGCATGTAGCCCTATCAAGCCAGACAGTATCCGTCACCTAGGAGCCATGGATAGGCAAAGCTGTGGGCATATGAAAGCCCTGGCACCCTACGCGTGTCGCCACCCGTAGACTGTTTCTTCAGGGGCAAAGAGCTCAAAGCTATGTTGCAGAAGGTATCCCTTAAATGTGTGTACAGATTACTTACAGCTGTCGATGCCGTGATCTGGCATTTGGAAGTAATCAGTGTGCATGAGCCAGGAGGAGAGAAGTTTACTACCGTTGCTAAGCAACAGAACGCAGGCACAGACCAGTCGGTCAGAGTGAGCTGTGCCGCGCATGGTCAGTAGAGCGCGGTTGCTCAGTACCAGGGAAGCAGTCAGTTTGCAGGCATAGGCCTGAAAACGCTGATCAATGCTTACAATAGATAAAGAAACAAGTTAGCACTGCTATGGGGAAAAGAAATTCCTAAAAGACAAAGTTGTTTATAAGGCAAAAAAGTGGAACAGTAAGAATGTGGTTTTTGAAGCAGTTATGGATGGAGCTATACTATAAGTAAGCCTATAAGCAAGTGAAGAAATGTTAGTATATGAAAATCATTTATGTTCAGTAGCCAGCAACTGTTAGGAGAAAGGGGAGGGATTGTTAAGCATTAGAAATTGAATAGAGAAGAAGGCAAAAAAGCCGGAAAACTGCAATGGTGTCCAAAGAACTAGTCCCATGAGAGGGGTCCCTTTTTTTTTTCTTCTTCTTTACTGTCTCTTGTCTCCTTTCATTCTCCTTCTGGCACTCTTATTTTACTTCCTTATTCTTCTTACTGTTCTTCCTTTGATCTTGTGTGAGTGTGGTCATGAGAAGAGGAGTCCGCAATGGTGATATGAGGATAGAGGAACCTAAAAAGTGTTTGACATTTTTTATGTTCTCCATTCAAGAAAGAGAGAGCGAAACGTTTAAGATAGTAAACCTCGTGCCAAGAGGGTATCTGGGATTTAAATTATAAGCAGACTTATTATGATTTAGGAGATTTTATATAAACCCTTGAAGAGAAACTCTAGTTGAGTCCGCCCGGCATCATACTCCTCAGATCAAATATCCAACGTGTTTCTTCTCTTTTCTTTTTCTACAACCTAAGACTTAAACGGAAATGAAAGGCCTCAATATCATCACCACATATAACAACCACTGGGGTGATATTTTCCAAATTTTGAACAAAAACTGGGCAATCTTCTCTAATGATCCAAAAATCGATCAATTTTTCCCAGAGAGGCCTCGCCTCATAGCAGGGAGATTGAGGAACTTAAGAGACAGATTGTTACATAACCATTTCACTAGGCCCACAAATTCCTTAGGGAGCTGCCAAAGAATCATTGGTTCATTTCCTTGCGGCAACTATACTGTCTGTCCGTGTATGGCAGCTTCTGATAAAATCTAGCTATCTATCCATACAGGCGTGATCAAAACCAACTTTTACGCCAATTGACGTTCACGAAATATAATCTACGTCTTGATTTGCAG
Source organism: Allobates femoralis (assembly GCA_033576535.1). NCBI lineage: Eukaryota > Metazoa > Chordata > Amphibia > Anura > Aromobatidae > Allobates > Allobates femoralis. The sequence goes on from JARQOC010000005.1 coordinate 374,453,512, forward strand.
CTGCCCCAAGCGCTATGTGGGTGAAACAACTCAAGAGGCTCGTAAGAGAATACAAAGCCATCTCTCTAACATCGTCTGTGCAGAGGCCCACCTTAAATAGAGTAAGCCCATTTCCTCTGTTGCCAGACATTTTTTAGATGTTCACCATGGCTCTCCAAGAGGTCTGAGAGTCATCTTGGTTGATAGAGCAAAAAGCACCATTAGGGGAGGCAGGGGGTTGAGGACCTACTGAGAAAAGAAACACGTTGGATATTTGATCTGAGGAGTATGACGCTAGCTTCCAGCGACTAGATGGACTCAACGAAGAGTTCCTCTTCAAGGGTTTTTATAAAACCTCCTAAATCATATTAAGTCTGCTCATGATTTAAATCCTGATACCCTCTTGGTACGAGGTTTACTATCTTAAAATTTTCTCTTGCTCTTTTTCTTGAACAGAAAATAAAAAATATCAAACATTTTTTTGGTTCCTCTATCTTCATATCACCATTGCAGACTCCTCTACTCTTGACCACACTCAAACAGGATCAAAGGAAGAACAGTAAGACGAATAAGGAAGTAAAAGAAGAGTTCCAGAAGGAGAATGAAGAGAGACAATAGAGGGCAAAGAAGAAGAGGAAAAGAGGGAACCCCTCACATAGGACTAGTACTTTGGACATCATTGCTGTTTTCCCACATTCCCCAACCACTCACAGTTAGTAGTCCCTGATGGCTTCCAGGGTCTCGGCAGGTTCCCAGGCTATCATGTGAGTGCCAGAGATCTCACAATATTATCACGGGATCTCAGGTGCAGGCGGCAGCTTTGTAACCCACTATCAATGAATGACTCCAATTGGTGCTGGAAGCCCGACATCTCAGCTGATGAGATCAGCTGAAATGTCGGGTGTTTGATGTGAGCACCGCACTGCAGCTCACATCAAACACTGGGACCAGACTCTTAACTTTGTAGTACATCAAGTGTCGGAAAAGGGTTAAAGCGGTACTCTGTGGAGATAAAATGTGTTTAAATTTATATTTCTCTGTAAAACTATAAAGGTTCATATTCCTCTCCCTGTTATTCTTTGTAACATCATATAAATGTTCTACTTCTCACTGTGACATCATGTCACAGCTCCTGTTCTGCTCCTGAGTGATCCCCCTCCCTTCTTAAATGTTATGTTAGATCAGGAGGTATGGCTTGTTGTTCTACACACCAGCACCCTGACCAAGGCACATCGCACCTTGTCTCTCCTTACTCTTATGGTACCTTTACACGCAGCTACAGGTAACAGGTTTACCACAGGTAACTTACTGGTTGCAGTGAAATCATGGAGATATGGTTCTATCTTGTTGCTGTTTTCAAATGGAACCATGTCTCCATGATTTCACTGCAGCCAGTAAGTTACCTGTGGAAAACCTGTTACCTTTAGCTGCGTGTAAAGATACCATTAAGGTACAGTCACACGCAGCGATATAGCTTCCATATCACTGGCGATTTGACGTGGATCTGTCACACGTAGCGATTTCGCGTGCCATCTCCAGCGATCCTGCGTTCCAGAAATCGCCTGGCGCAGACCGGAAGCAAGTTCCCTTTCCCACATCTCCAAGTCACACGCCACCACCTCATCAGCGATGTGGCCGGAGAGTGTGAGTACGCCAGGAGACAGGCGTGCCAGAGTGTTTCTCACCGCGCCCCTACCACTCCGATTGGCCACCACAACTGCGTTACCATTGATCAGCCAATGGGAACGCAGGAACTGCCACCAATCGCGGCACATGGGGCACCTATTAGAATGCTCAGGCATGCCTCTGGAATTGCTTCTAGATGGTCTGAGCTCGCTTTATACATCGCTATCGCCCTGTCACACGCCACGATGCGCAGAAATCGCCTGGTGGATATCGCTGGATTTTACTGCAGAACACCAAATTCTGCAATTGCCAATGAAATGGCTGACTGTATCGCCACGTGTGACGGTACCTTTACTCTGCACTGAGTGCACTCTCATAGCTTGTATATGACCTGCCAAGGAGTGTGGAGTGAGAGCTGTAGAAGCATCGAGAGGGAGACAACGGGTCAAATGCAAGCCATTGAGGTGCAGGCAGTGCTGAATGAGACTGAGGGGAGGGCGAACATTGAACCCACACACAGATAAGTTTTCATCAGAGGCCTGGCTCGCTAAAGCAGCACAAATGCAAACCACGCACCTTAATCTCTGATATAGCAATCCCATAAGGGAGGGTGCTTGATTAGCCATGCCCCTACCACAAAGCCCAGCCCACTGAAGAAAATAGATGGTGAGCATGGCATAAAATCAACCTGTAATGTATGAGACAATAATAAATAATTTAATTTAGAAATGAAATACTCATACCTTAATATGTAGGATATTTAAAGGGCAACTTGTCATGTCCAGAAATGCTATTTATGGCAAATATAGGGTTAATTTGCTTAATTCCCGTAATAGAATCTACTGAATAAGCTATACATAATTGACTCTGTATATTTATTTCTTCAGCTTATGTATCTATATGTACTTTCATGTGATGATTTGTATAATGTGCTATGTTCAGGAAACATTACTGTTACCAATTATACTTTTTTTTTTTTTTTTGAACCATCTTTTTTTATTAGGTTTTTTACATATGAACAATTTTACAAACATTCAAAAAAAGTCCGATCATGTATGTCTAACATAAATATACAGAACCAGGTCATAAACCTTTAAAGATAATGACATATATCCAATTACAGTTATGAAAAATAATTCCTATTAACCCTCCCCCCACCCTTCTATGGAAATCATCCTCAAATTATGACATTCATGTGTACATGAAGAAAAAAGGAAAAAAGAGATTAATGCTGATAGTACAAGTACAAGACATCTAAGCTCATCTGTCACACCTAAACTCCACATCTCAATCTGCCCAATGTCCCTCCTAGTTCCTCCAACTCATACCATGCTGAGGACCGAAATGGTATCATAAAATTTTTTATGTCACCATCTGTAAACTCTTTTTCGATGAATCTTTTCCACTTGGAGAAAAATTTTTTGGTTACTTTACTTGGATTACGAAGCGTATCTAAAGACTCAAGTGTTAATGTGTGACGCATCATCATTTTGACCTGAGACAAGTCTGGGGGTCTATCATTGAGCCAGTGCTGGAGGAGAAGCCTCTTGGCTATCAGTGCAATATAATGCCACAGAATATGAGGGTGTCTACTAGTGTCCGAATTTGTCTGGTAATGGAAAATCCAGAGCATCGGATCCAGATTCTCCATGTCCCCACATATCTCTTTAGCCCACGTTTCCACCCCTCTCCAATAATTTTGTGAGTCAGGGCAGGACCATAGATCATGTTCCAGGTCCGTCATGGGTGACTTACATTTTGGGCAATGAACCCATCTTCCTTGGTTGGCCTGAGAAGGAGGTATATTAAAACCCTGAATGGTGCCGTGCATGATCCTGAATTGTGAATCCCTCCATCTCTCATTAGTAATATAACGTCTTACAAGTCCCCACCCTTCTAGGAGTAAGATCCGAATCATTTATATGTTTACGCCACTTGTTAAAAAATACTCTCCTCCTTTGTGGTCTTAGAACTTGCTGTAGTTTAGCATATAGTGAAGTAATGGACACATCACATTCATTTATGATTAGCAGTTCAAAATTGTTCTCGATTTCTCCAGAAAGATCCTGCAAATGAGAAAGGAGATGGTGATTCAACTGGCGAAACTGTATAGCATGAAACTGGGGTAAGTCATATACGGATAACACCTCCTTCTCAGTCATCCATCTCTTTTCCTCCAAATTCATAAGGTCCTCTAGTGTTTTGACACCCTTGTCTCTCCAAGCTTTAAATAAAGAGTTTTCACGGCCCAACGGGAAGGCTGGACATCCCCATGGACTAAGCTGTCTAGAAACCCTCCACGCTAACTTAAGCTTTTTCCTAACCTCCTTCCATGTTAGAATAGTATCTCTGTATATCACCGTGTTTTTCAAGGCGGCGGGGAGACAGGATAGTGGGGAATGTAGTAAGGCAGATAAGTCCCAGGGTTTGGCCCAGTCTCTTTCCAATTTTACATCTGAAAATCTACTTGTGCCTTTAATCCAATCCAATACATTGCGTAAGAGGCATGCTAGATTGTATCCCCTAATGTCCGGGAGCTGAAGGCCCCCTTCTTGTTTAGATTGAATTAAGGCTCTAAAGGCTAGTCGAGGCTTCTTGCCCCCCCACAAAAATCTAGAAAAGGCTTTATTAAGCCTCATTATATCGGCATGCTTTAGCAACATAGGGATGGTCTGGAGCTGATAAAGTAGTCTTGCAAAGCTGACCATTTTAAGTAAATGGCAGCGTCCCATCAGAGAGAGTGGCAGCCCCACCCACTTCGCCAGTTCTTGTTCTATCTTCATGATGACTGGTAAGAAATTGAGTTTGTATGTCAATCCACTAGATCTGGCCAAATGTACTCCCAAATATTTAATACTATCTTTCGCTATTGGCAGGCCACAAAAATATTTCCCATTCCGCGAGTCGTCCCCTGGCTTTATGAAAAGGATTTCACATTTATCTTTATTTAGGGTGAATCCTGAGTGATTACCCCATGTCTCTATATCTGCCAATATATCTGGGAGGTCTCTCTCTGGATTTTGGACATATAAAATTACAACATCAGCAAAAAGTGAGAGTTTAATCTCGTCACCTCCCACTCTAAAACCTTCGAAAGTACTATGACGTTCCAGATATAAGGCCAGAGGTTCTATGGCCAAATTAAAGAGGAGGGGTGATGGCGGGCAGCCCTGTCTCGTTCCCTTCTGGAGAGAGAAGGAATCTGACAGGAAGCCAGGTATACTAACACAAGCTTTGGGATTGCTATAGAGGGTACAAATATATTGCCAAAAGGGGCCCTTTAGACCCATGGAGTCCAGTACCCTACCCAGCCAGGACCATCTGACATTATCGAATGCTTTTTCAGCGTCCAGAGTGATCATGACTGGGTTTCCCCCCTCCAACCTTGTTCTCTTTCCCATGACATCCAGCATAAGCATCGTTTTTCGTATGTTTGTGGTAGTCGATCTCCCCTTGATAAAGCCCGCCTGATGTGTGGGTATTAGTTTGGGCAAAATCATTGCCAATCTATCAGCCATTAATTTAGAGAGAAGCTTCAGATCTTGATTTATTAAAGAGATCGGTCTGTAGCTCGCTGGGTCGGTGGGTGTTTTTCCCGGTTTAGGAATCAATTTGATATAGGCCATATTCATTCTATCCGGTATGGGAGCCCCCTGTAGTATCCCATTATATAGGTCACATAGGACCGGAGAGATCTGCTCTCTCAGTGCCTTGAAGAAAGCACCATTATAGCCATCCGGGCCAGGGGATTTACCCGGGTTCAAATTTTTATAGCCATCTCAATTTCGTCAGTGGTAACTGGGCTATTAAGAAATTGGATGTCCTCCTGGGAAATAGTTGGCAATTCAATCCTCTTTAACCAGGTAAGACCTTCTGGATCTTCAGTATTCACCTCCGTGTAGAGAGATGCATAAAATTTGCCTAACACTCGGGAAATGTTTTTGGGATCATTCCAGGTATTGCTATGTTCATCTACTATGGCCTGAATAGGGGAGGAGTTGTGTCTACCTCTTGCTAATCGTGTTAGCAAACGCCCTGCCTTATCTCCAAATTTGTGAAGTTCTAATTCTAGTCTACTTTTAAAAATATCTTCCCGTTTACCTGCCCAGATATCAAACTCCTTCTTGGCTTGCATCCATATCTCTCTGTCGGGAACTGCCATTGTGGCTTGATAACGCACATATGCCTCTTTTACTTTCATACTGGCCTTAACAAATTTTTCTTTAATCTTTCTTTTGATCCCCATGTTATATGCCATAATGTGCCCTCTCATAACTGTCTTTGCTGTCTCCCAGTATAAGCCCGGATCTGATCTATGTTCTTTGTTGTCAGTAGAGAAATGTGACCACCACTCTCCAAGTAGTTTAATAAAGTTTTCCTCTTTAGTAAATGTGTCGGGGAATCTCCATAAATAATCGGAGCCCTTCTCAAATTTATCCCTGATCTCTAACACCCAAAGGGCTATGGTCCGAAATCAGCATATCTTCAATTTTGATGTCTATCATCTATTGAAGTATCCTAGATGAAACAAAGAACATGTCTAACCTGGACCACGACCCATGGGGATGTGAAAAATGGGTAAACTCCCTACCCAGTGGGTTCACTATTCTCCATGCGTCAGTCAGATCAACTGCCCTAGCCAGGGATTCCAAAACACTCGCTTTCCCTGAGCCTCTCCCGACCTGGTTTCCCATCTGTGAATGTGATGCAGTGCGTCTATCTTCTTCCATTCTCATGACCGTATTAAAATCCCCTCCTATTATTATATTATTCCCGTTATCCAAAAGTAGCTTGTTCTGTAGTTGTTGGAAGAAGGGTTTCTGTTTCGCATTGGGGGCATAAATGTTATAAACATTAAAGATGTCATTTTGAATTTGTGTAGTTATTTGAAGTATTCTACCTTCATCATCAGTCGAGGAAGATAAAATTGAATGGGCTAGTGACTTGTGTATCAGTATTAGGACCCCCGCTTTTTTATCCACCGCACCCGACCCATTAAACCTCACCCACCCATAACTTTTTAAGGCGAAAAAAATCTTCCGCGGCCAGGTGAGTCTCCTGGAGCAAAGCTATATCTACATGCAGTCTCTTAAGATGGCGTAAGACCATCATGCGCTTTGCCACTAATTCCATTACATAGTGAGTATATTTAGCAATGAGCTATGAATATTAAGGCAACTAGACCTTCAAGTAATATCAACTTGATGTCCATTTTAAAGTCCTACATTAAAGGTGAGTATTTAGTACAGTTCCATCAATTTATCAATAAATCTGTATGATTCCTCAATAGAAGGGGGAAATAGATGGAGTAGAGAAATGAGAAGAGAGAAGCGAAAGAAAAGAAGAAGAAAAAAAAAAACATAACATCACGTCTCCTTCCTCCCTTCCTTCATCAAGGCACCTTCCCGTAGGTATCGACCAGTAGGAGATTCCATCAGTCTTATGCCATCTTTACTTCACTTCTTCTTCTGCCACCGGGTTCCAGCCTGCCTCTGTTGTCTAGGAGTTCCTGGCGTTGTTTTCTTCGATACCCCCTCATCAATTAGGGAGTTTGATCAAGTCTGTAAGATCTCACAGAGTCTCTATCATTCTCAGCCTCTGGGTCTAGAGTAGAGTTAGGTTTCGCAGATGACCCATGAGTAGTACGGGACGGTGAATCAGTCCTTCTAGGGGAGACTGTATTGTCCCGGATGACAGTCATTGCTTCCTCCGGATCAGAGAAGGTTAACATGGCTCCCTCTCTAGATCTGAATTTTAGTATAGCTGGGAAGTGTAGTTGAAAGCGAATATTTCTTCTATGAAGCAGCAAGCATGCTTCACTAAAGGCCCTTCTGCGGCGCGTGACTTCCACCGAATAGTCCGCAAATACCAATGCTCTATGTCCATGCAGTAATAGAGGGTGTTTTTTGGCTTTGTATGCACAGAGAATCTCTTCCTTGTCTCGGTGGTTAAGAAATTTTGCTATGGCGTTGTATGTCTGGGTTTATTGGACTCCTTGGAGGCTGGGGCCGAGGCTGAGGGTCTCGAAGTCGCTGACATCTCCTGTAGCTCTCTAGGCTGACCAATTCTGTGGGTGCGCTCTGTTTTACATCTATGATTAAGACCTAGAGCTTTGGGTAGATCAACTTCAAAAATTTCTTCCAGTTGGCTCACTGGGATCGTCTCTGGAAGACCCACTATTTTTAGATTACTCCTTCTCGCTCTATTTTCAATATCCTCCAGTTTATTATATGTATATTCAGAGTGTTTTTGCAGAGACATTATCTGGTCTTCAAGCTCCTGAATCCTATCCTCTGCTGCTCCAATTCTAGACTCAGCTTCAAGGAGCTGTTGCTCATGTGTCTCCACTTTCACACTCAAATCTTTAGTTGTAGCTGCAACCATCTCAGCAACTGTGAGCTTAAATTCTTCAGCTAGGTGGATGGCCATTTCCTTTGCCAGCTTTTATAGTCCAAGGGCTGCATACCCCAGCTGCCTCCCAAGCCTTCTTCCCAGCCTACTGATCTTTGCCTCTCTCCTGTGCCTGCAGCCTGTGAATGCATCTGGGACTGATGCTGGTTGCAAATGGCGACTGTTGCCGGTGTTAACTGCCCTGGAGGGATCTCCTGCATCCTCTCTGCAGCCCTCTCCTTGTGTCCTTCTGATGATCCCACCGATCCTTCCCCTTCAGCCTCCTTCTGTCTGTTCCCAGACACCTTCCCCATACCTCCATCTTGCAGAGTTGTCTGTGCGCTGTGCGCGCCATTCCTATGATCCTCACATGGTGTCCCGCCTCTATCACCTTCCTTGCCCCTCGTCACATATCGGTCCATTGTGGACATGATGGACACCTCCGGGATCGCGGCGGCCGCCTCTCTAATGATACGGGATCAGGGGGCAGCGTTGGAGGCCGGATGGCGGCGGATTGCCGAGGCGGGGAGCGGAGCGGGCTCAGCTGCGGCCACACATGGAGGCGCCGGAACGGAAGTTTTTCCAATTATACTTTTAATAAAAATTATTTGAATTGGGTTTATTTGCAGGTAAATAGTATTACAATTATGTTAGGCTTGCCTTACAGGGAGAAAATAAACGTCTATCCACCATGTGGCCACTTGATTCCAGTCACCTGAGCGGTACAGGGAGCAGTTGCTGAACTTCTAAATCATTTATTTGTTTTTACAGTAAACTTCACAGATGGATGTGTTTTTAGTATTTTAATATTGTAAAAGGGCAATCAGATTTTGTGAGTTAACTCTTTATTTTTATTTATTTTTCAGGTGATTTTGGTTGTAAATGAAAAATCCAAAGACAATATCCCTGAAGAATTGAGTCTTGCCCTTGTTCTGACTATTTATGAGGCAAAAGGCTTGGAGTTTGATGACGTACTTCTGTACAACTTTTTTACGGACTCTGAGGTATCCAGGCTCTCGTTTAAGATACTTTTAATATGTTTAGTCTATCAAGTGTTTTAAATATACATGTAATGTTAATGTATATCCAAAAACATAGGCTACAGTATACCGGCATTAGACTCCATTTCCACTTAGTAATATATTTGTGATTCAGTGGTGCTAGTCTGTGGTTTTGTGCTTATTTTTTCAGGCTTTCAAGGAGTGGAGATTAATTTATTCTTTTAATCCAGCGCCTTTAAAAAACCAGGGGAATCAGCCTCTTCTGGAAGTTCCTTTAGAGAGTGCTTGTAATTCTGCTCCTCGACCATACGACTTAGATCCACAAATGCACAAGGTACTCTCTATAATAACTCATTTGTTTTATAAGTTTTTAGTATTGATTATATGGTCAAAAAATATTTCCTGTAAGAAGCAAATACAGAAGAGCAACAACTGGTGGAATATTGCTAGTTAAAAATGTGAATGCGAGAAAATATGATGGCAAAAACAAACTATCTGTTTTATAGTGGTGTTTAACCCCTTACCGATGTATGAAAAATTGGTACATCATATGCTGGCTCACTGACTTTGATGTGGGCTCCGTTACTGTGTTCAGATATTAGCGACTGATGATAGCTGTGTGATCCAGCCATCATCTGCCTCAAAAAGTTGATTTTGGGGTGGTTCTCAGCCCACTGCTGTTAATTTGTTAAATGCTGCTGTCAGAACTGTGTAAATATTTGTTTTATTCACAGATTACCGTATATACTATAATATAAACTGATCTGACTATAAGCCGAGGCCCCTAATTTTACTTAAAAAAAACTGGGGTAATGTATTGACTCGAGTATAAGCCTAGGGTGGGAAATGCAACAGCCTCCCATCACTGGTATATAGCATCCCCATCACTTGTATATAGCACCCTCAACACTGGTATATAGTGCCTGCATTACTGGTATAACATGTACAGTAGTGTTCAAAATAATAGCAGTGTGTTCAAAAACATGAGTTAAGTCCAACATCTTTATAATAGTTTTTATTTCCATGCATTGGGAACATTACACACTGTTTTCAAAATAAAAACATGAAGAGAAATGTATATAATTTTAAAGTACTTTACAGAAAATAACAAAAAATGAACATTGAGCTGTTCAATAAACTAGCAGTGTCTGCATTTGTCTTTACAATGATACAATCTCAAAATATGTACTTTTTTTTTTTACTAGGAGTTAGTATTCCTGTGAATCAGTAACCTAATATTTAGTTGTATAACCATGTTTTTTTAGAACTGCTTCACATCTATTTTGCATGGAGTCAATCAACTCCTGGCACCTGTCAGCTGTTTTCCAGCCCAGATTTCTTGACTACATCCCATAATTTATTTGCATTTGTTGGCTTTGCCTCTGAAATGGCATTTTTGATGTCACCCCACAAGTGTCCTATCAGATTAAGCGACTCCATAACCTCAGATTTGTTGGACTGGAGCCAAGATTTTGCTCTTTTACTGGTGTGTTTAGGGTTGTTGTCTTGTTGAAACACCCATTTCAAGGGCATTTCTGCTTCAACATAAGGCCACATGACCTCTTCAAGTGTTTTGATATATGCAGACTGGTCCTTAATCCATGGTATGCGGTAAATAGGCTGGTGACATAGTAAGTGAAACATGCCCATATCATAATGCTTGCATCACCATGCTTCACTATACTGAGAGTGTACTGTGGCTTGAATTCAGAGTTTGGGGGTCAGCTGATGAACTGTCTGCAGCCCTTGAATCCAAAAAGAACAATTTTACTTTCATCAGTCCACAAAATGTTTATCCATTTTTTCTTTACGCCAGTTCATGGGTTCTTTGGCAAATTCTATCCACTTCAGTACATATCTTTTTTTAACAGTGGGACTTTGAGGGGGCTTCTTGCTAATACATTATCTTTACACAGGCGTCTTCTAACTGTCACAGTACTTACAGGTAAATTGAGATGGTCTTTGATCATCCTTTCAGCTGATCATTGGCTGAGCCTTTGTCATTCTGCCTATTCTTTGATCCATTCAGATGGTAGTCTTCTGTTTTCTTCCACGTGTCTTTGGTTTTGCTTTCCATTTTAAAGCATTGGAGATAATTTTAGCTGAACAGCCTATCATTGTCTGCACTTCTTTAAAAGTTTTACCCACTCCAATCAAATTTTTAATCAAAGTATGCTGTTGTTCTGAACATTGTCTCGAACGACCCATATTTCCAAGGCTTTCAAGGAGAAATGCATGTACAACATGTGCTGGCTTCACCCTTGAATAAGGGCCACCTGATTAACACTTATTTCTTTACAGAATGATTGACCTCACTAATTGAACCCCACAATGCTATCATTTTGAACACCCCCCCCCTTTCAATTAATTATTCAAATACACAGACTCAAAAACATGTAAATCATTACACTGTGTGCAGAATTATTAGGCAAGTTGTATTGTAGAGGATTCTTTTTATCATTGATCAACAACTGTGTTCTCAATCAACCCAAAAGACTCATAAATATCAAAGCTTAATATTTTTGGAAGTTGGGAGTGGTTTTTTTTTTTAGATTTTGCTATCTTAGGAGGATATCTGTTTGTGCAGGTAACTATTACTGTGCAGAATTATCAGGCAACTTAATAAAAACCAAATATATTCCCATTTCACTTGTTTATTTTCATCAAGTAAACCAATTTAACTGCACACAATTTAGAAATAAACATTTCTGACATGCAAAAACAAAACCCAAAAAAATTAGTGAGCAATATAGCCACCTTTCTTAATGATGACACTCAACAGCCTTCCATCCATAGATTCTGTCAGTTGCTTGATCTGTTTACGATCAACATTGCGTGCAGCAGCCACCACAGCCTCCCAGACACTGTTCTGAGAGGTGTTCTGTTTTCCCTCCCTGTAGATCTCACATTTTATGAGGGACCACAGGTTCTCTATGGGGTTCAGATCAGGTGAACAAGAGGGCCATGTCATTATTTTTTCTTCTTTTAGACCTTTACTGCCCAGCCACGCTGTGAAGTAGTTGGATGCATGTGATGGAGCATTGTCCTGCATGAAAATCATGTTTTTCTTGAACGATACCGACTTCTTCCTGTGCCACTGCTTGAAGAAGTTGTCTTCTAGAAACTGGCAGTAGGTGTGGGAGTTGAGCTTCACTCAATCCTCAACCCGAAAAGGTCCCACAAGTTCATCTTTGATGATACCATCCCATACCAGTACCCCACCTCCACCTTGCTGGCGTCTGAGTCAGAGTGGAGCTCTCTGTCCTTTACTGATCCAGCCTCTGGCCCATCCATCTGGCCCATCAAGAGTAACTCTCATTTCATCATTCCAAAAAACCTTTGAAAAATCAGTCTTCAAATATTTCTTGGCCCAGTCTTGACGTTTCATCCTATGTTTCTTGTTCAAAGGTGGTCGTTTTTCAGCCTTTCTTACCTTGGCCATGTCCCTGATTATCGCATACCTTGTGCTTTTTGATACTCCAGTAACATTGCAGCTCTGAAATATTGCAAAACTGATGGCATCTTGGCAGCTTCACGCTTGATTTTCCTCAATTCATGGGCAGTTATTTTGCGCCTGTTTTGCCCAACACGCTTCTTGCGACCTTGTTGGCTATTTGCCCTGAAACGCTTGATTGTTCGGTGATCACGCTTCAAAAGTTTGGCAATTTCAAGACTGCTGCATCCCTCTGCAAGACATCTCACAATTTTGGACTTTTCAGAGCCCGTCAACTCTCTCTTCTGACCCATTTTTCCAAAGGAAAGGAAGTTGCCTAATAATTAAGTACACCTTATATAGGGTGTTGATGTCATTACATCACTTGATTTACTTAATTGGTAGTTGGTTCTCAAGCCTATACAGCTTGGAGTAGGACAACATGTATAAAAAGTATCATGTGATCAAAACACTCACTTGCCTAATAATTCTGCACACAGTGTAATGATTAGTCTGTTTGTTTTCTAAGAATCTACTGCACCAACTGGAATATTGTTTTACATGTGGTAATATAATTTATTCCAAAAACAGTGAATAAATCTGGTTAGTCATAGTGGACTACTATTAATTTGAACACTACTTTATGGTGTCATTCAAAAGTGCAACTCTTCCTGCAAAAAACAAGCTCTCACATGTCTATGTCGACTGAGAGATGAAAAAGTTTTGGCTATTAAACTCTAAACGTGGTCCAAGCACTGTACATCTACCGCTCTCCAACCTCCTCTTTCCAGCAGTTGAACTTCCTTTTCATTGTTCCAAAGGGTCCTAGGCAAGGTATGGAAACAACCAAACCACTATAGCGGACAGATGGGTCAACCATTAAGGAGGAAAACTGATCGTAAGGGCAAAATGCCATCCTTATTTGTGGCAGCCCATCATACTGGTGGTGGACGGCATCATGACAGTAGTTCACTTGTGAGCAATCAGTAATGAATATTCTAGTAGTCCATGTATGATGGACCTTAAAGCATAACCGCTGTTTAAATTTTTATTCAATAATAATGTAGAGCAACTGATTTTAATACACTTTCAAGAATACTTGATCAGAGAACCATTCATAAACCATCCAGAAAGTGTCCCCACTAAACTGTGTGTGAAGCAGACATATGTTCATTATCAGTCAGACCTGCCTTTACAGTGAATGTGGGGCATATAGCCATATAAGGGAGGGGGTGTGGCCTACACTGCTGACTGGTGAGAAAAAATGTATCAGATTACTTTAGATCACAGTACAATTGCGCAATGTCAGAATGTCTGGTTCACTGCAAACTCCTCTTTCCTTTGCACAAGCTTCTGATCTGCCATATGGCTCCTACTCTCTTCAGTCATGATCTCTGTTATCCCCTTCAATGCTGGCTTTCCACACAGCTCAGGATTTCTCTTGTCCCTTTCTCTATCACATCACATTTCACTGCTCCCTATCAGCTGCTGGCCATGCCCAAACAGCCATAAAAAATGCAGTTTTTAGAGCACAGAAAATTTTGAGAAAATAATGCTTTTTTGTGCCATATGACTTATCTTAGCTGCTATGTGACCCATTATTAAAAACCAATGCAGTATTGGGGTGTTTTTTTTTCTTTTTGTTTCTAAATCAAATGACATTTACACTTTAAGTCCAACAGTTATATTGCCATTTCATCATGTATATCACAGTTTTCTCTAATAGTAAATTAATGTTAAATTTCTGTATCAGTGTTAGTAAAGGTAAATTTACCGGATTGCTCTAGCAACCTATAAATTCACATTAACCAAAAGGAAGAACTTGTGTTATATCATAGACTAGGTAGATAGGCAGAAATGTTAATATTTTGCTTCAAATTATTTACCACTATCACCATATTTTTCCATTTTCCTTAGGTTTCCTTTTTAATCTTTAATTTTCTAATTAATTTTGTGATTCACTGCAGCAGTTAACTGCAGATTGTAGTATTCTAATCTAAACGGTCATTGTTCTGATATAGATACTAAATGGAGAGCTGAAACAACTGTATACAGCTATAACTAGAGCCAGGGTGAACCTATGGATATTTGATGAAAACCATGAGAAGCGAGCGCCTGCATTTGAATACTTTGTGAAAGGGAACTTGGTTCAGGTGGTCCAGACTGATCAAAACAAAGGTATGTCTATGCCCATATTTTTGCTGCCGAAATATTGTTTTGGAATCCATAAATACATCCATTTGGAAGTATATTACCTGAATATGACCGCCCCCTAACGCGCGTTTCGTATTCGCTTCGTCTGAGGAAGCTAACTCAGGCAAAACTAACGCGAAACGCGCATTAGGGGGCCGTCACAGGTAATATACTTGGGACTCTCTTGGTTTTTTTGACACTGGTCAGTACATGTGAGTTCTGTCTTATGAGGTTCTTTATATTGGTCCTCTGGATTTATTGCATTATGTATGTATTTGGTTGAACTCTGATTATATATGAATCTCTATGTACCAAGTGGGTTGTACCTGTACTGTGTTCCTTGTAATATCTCCGTGTTTTAACCAGTTTTTGATTAATTTAATAAAAATGATCATTTTGAAATATATTGGCCTGACTCCTGGGTTGTATTTTGGAATTGTGTTGTTGTAGGAGGGCCATTTATGGCAGCTAAGGGTTCTTTGTGAATTAGTTATGTTATCAGCGGGAGGGTGGTGGGTGAAACTGAGCCATGACACGCATGTCAGCAAAAACACCTCGGTGTGTCACTGCTGACACGTGTGTCATATTAGCCATCATTGGTCTAAACCTAGTCAGTGCACTAACCCTGGAAACGGCAACCCTCACTCCTGATACTACAAATGCATTATTAAGGCCCCACACTCTCTGACACATGCTTTAAATGGAAACAGGGTAAATAATGAACAAAATAAACTATGCCCTGATAGTTGAGGCACAAATGTACAGTTGTACTCCACAACAATGAATATCAGTCATATTATATGATATATCAGTCACAAGATAATATATACTACTAGCTGTACTGAGCACTGTTGCCCGGACGTAATGCTCATATATAGTGATAATGCTCATATATGTTAATATCGCCCATATATTGCAATATCAACCATATATAGTTATGTATGTATGTGTGTGTTTGTATGTATCATAGTCCTGCCCCTCCCAGTAGCCAAGCCCTTCATAGCTCCACCCCTACACATAGCCCCACCCTCCCAGTAACCCCATCCATTTAATAGCATCACACCATGTACAGCCCTGTCACTTCATAGCTCCACAACTCCATACAGTCCCAGGGGATGGGCTATGTGGAGGTGGTGGGGATATGTGGATTTGCAGTCTGTGAAGTGGGCGTGGCTATGTGGAGGAGTGGGCACATCTAATGCCACATACATACATACACTCAGCTTTGTATGTTATATTTGCTTTACGTGGATACTGTAGTATACCACCTACATTGTACTTATAATCTGTGATTGGCAACTGATTTACTGTTTCTGATGTGTATTTCATATTCCATTAGATGATAAATAGCGGATAGTGTGTCATGGTTTATATTATGCTATTATTACAAAACAATCAGATATTATACTAGTCACATATTGTAATGTCAAGTGTTCAGTAGCTCTGGTAAGTTTGTGTGAGTTATTGCAGCATTGAACTTTCATACAGGGTGGGTTATACTGAAGCCTAAACTCACCCTGACAGTGTAACCTAATCTGCATTAGAAATCAAGCTGCTGCAATAACTCACACTGAATGTCAGCAGAGCGACACTGACCACCACAATACTGAATTCTGCACTGGATTGATCTGAAGGTGAACAGCATCCTGCCGGGAAGACACCTCACAAACAACACCGCATCCTTCCTTCACCTTCCCAAGTTGACAAGCCTGGTACATCATGTTTCTCTAGCAGTGCAATATGCCATATTTAAATGCCCTCTGTGCCTTGGAAGCATGAGTGCTCTTACTCTCTCTCAGCTGCTGCTTGCTCTGTGTACCAATATTAGTCCCATCTGAGGTGTATATTAGTTTTGCAATTCTGGACAAAATCCTAATAGTGCTAGAGAGAGGGTCAGAAAGAAAATGATTCAAGTGAATTCAATGAAGAGTGTTGATGTGTATGGGTACAGGGAGCAAACTCCTGAGGTTACTGCTGGACCTGGAACAACCTCTGCAGCAACACTCCAATTTGTCTTTTGTCTCCAATTATTTAGTATCGGGGAATGAATGAGCATAGACAGCATTCTGCCAAACACACATTTAGTGGATAGCAATTAAAGGTGTATGGGCATCTTTATTCTGGTTTTATTCTTTTTTGTTTATTCTGGGATTATACAGTAATTCCTAGCCACATACTCTTCTTTAGGTAGTAACATAATCTCTCTTTCTTCCAGATCTTGATGATAACATGTTTGTGAAAACATCCACTAAAGAGGAATGGATTTCTCAAGGAGATTACTATGCAAGCCACCAGTGTTGGAAGGTAGCTAAATTAAAGGCATAGCCTACTAGCCATCATTTTTTAAATAATCTGTATTAGGCTGAAGGCACACTGATCCCTCAAAAACGGCGCGTTTTTGAAGCGCGATATTGATGCGAGTTTGATGCGTGTAATAGTGCTAGTGCGGTGCTAGTGGAGTGCTAGTGGAGTGCTAGTGGGGTGCTAGTGTGGTGCTAGTGTGGTGCGTTTGAGATTTTTTCATTCCTACTGCGATCCGACAAACTAGCACCCTTCTCCTGGTGTCAAAACTGCACTGATTTGCTGCCACTCATTTGTCAATGGGGTCACTTGTGGGGGAGCTCCAATGTTGAGGCACACAGGGGCTCACCAAACGCGACATGGTGTCAGCTAACAATTTGAGCTGATTTCCATTCAAATTGTAAGCGGACACCATGTCACGTTTGGAGAGCCCCTGTGTACCTCAGCATTGGAGCTCCCCCACAAGTGACCCCATTTTGGAAACTAGACCCCCCACGGAACAAATCTAGATGCATAATGAGCACTTTGAAGCCCCAGGTGCTTCACAAATTGATCCGTAAAAATGAAAAAAATATTTTTCTTCCGCAAAAATCTTATTTTTTTATTTTTACGGATCAAATTGTGAAGCACCTGGGGCTTCAAAGTGCTCATTATGCATCTAGATTTGTTCCTTGGGGGGTCTAGTTTCCAAAATGGGGTCACTTGTGGGGAGCTCCAATGCTGAGGCACACAGTGGCTCTCCATACGCGACATGGTGTCCGCTAACAATTCCAATTGTTGGCGGACACCATGTCGCGTATGGAGAGCCCCTGTGTGCCTCAACATTGGAGGTCCCCCACAAGTGACCCCATTTTGGAAACTAGACTCCCCCAAGGAACAAATCCAGATGCTGCCACTCATTTGTCAATGGGGTCACTTCTGGGGGAGCTTCAATGTTTAGGCACACAGGGGCTCTCCATACGCAACATGGTGTCCGCTAACAATTGTTAACGGACACCATGTTGCGTATGGAGAGCCCCTGTGTGCCACCAGCATTGCCACCAGCGCAAGGGCAACTGGAAGAGTTGGGGTACAGCACCAGAAAATGGCACCTCCAATGAATGCGCTATTTTCTGGGGTGGCTGTGGGTTGCAATTTGCAGCGTGGGGGGGCCCACAACATTTGGATCTCTCCACGATGAGGATTGCAGCCCCCCAACTGCCAAGTTGTACCTGGCTGGCAACCAAGAATATGGCAAAGCTCCATGTCAGTTTATTGGTAGAAGTAATAAAAAAAATGACGTGGGGCTTCGCCATATTTTTGGTCCAGCCAGGTACAACTTGGCAGCTACGGACTGCCACCAACCCCCAGCTGCCTCGTTGTACCTGGCTTCAACCAAAAATACAGCGAAGCCCATTTTTTTATTTCTAGAACAAATTCTAGAAAAAAAATTACGTGGGGCTCCGCCACATTTTTGGTCCAGCCAGGTACAACTAGACAACCGGGGGCTGGAATCCGCAGCATGGAGAGGCCCAAGCATTCTGGGCCCCCCATGCTGCGAATTGAAGCCCGCAGCCGCCCCAGAAAATGGCGCATTCATTGAAGCGCCATTTTCTGGCGCTGTACCCATGCTCTTCCAGTTGCCCTGGTGCCGGTGGCAAACTGGGTAATAAAGGGGTTAATGCCAGCTTTTTATTGGCAGCTGGCACTAAGCCCGAGATTCATAATATTGGGCCAATGTTAGACCCGCCATTAGGAATCTCTTGTAAGTAGTCAATAAATACACACAGAGAAAAATCTTTTTATTTGGAAAAAAAAACAAACAAAATTCAGACTCCATCTTTATTAGAAAGATCCGACGTAGTCCACAACGAAGGTCCCACGATGCTCGATCGCCTCTGCTCCAGAGATTGCAGCAAGGGATCAAGTGTCCTCTTCATACAGCCTCTGGGGTCAGAGTTATGGTGCACTGTATGAAAATGATCTGTCATACAGTACACCATGACTATGTTCCCTGAGACTAAAAGAGGACACTTGATACCTTGTTGCATCCATCCATCCACCCATCATCCACGCATGTACACATCCATTCGTGCACACACCCACACATGCAGTCACACATCCATCCATGCACGCATCCACGCACGCACCCACACATCCACTAACCCACGCATCCACACAACCACCAACGCACACATCAACGCACCCACTAACCCACGCATCCACACACCCACTAACCCACGCACCCACACACCCACACATCCACTAACCCACGCATCCACTAACGCACACATCCACGCACCCACTAACCCACGCATCCACTAACGCACACATCCACGCACCCACTAACCCACGCATCCACACATCCACGCACCCACACATCCACTAACCCACACATCCACTAACATACACATCCACTAACCCACAACCACTAACACACGCATCCACGCACCCACACATCCACACACATCCTCACACCCACGCACCCACTAACCCACACACCCACGCATCCACACACCCATGCATCCACACACCCATGCATCCACGCACCCACACACCCATGCATCCACACACCCACGCATCCACACACCCACGCATCCACACACCCACGCATCCACACACCCACACACATCCTCACCCACGCATCCACACACCCACGCATCCACACACCCACGCATCCACACATCCATTAACCCACGCACCCACTAACCCAGGCACCCACACACCCACGCATCCACGCACCCACACATCCACTAACCCACACACCCACGCATCCACACACATCCTCACACCCATGCACCCACTAACCCACGCACCCACACACCCACGCATCCACTAACCCACGCATCCACTAACCCACGCATCCACACACCCACACACCCATGCATCCACTAACCTACGCATCCACACACCCACGCATCCACTAACCCACGCATCCACTAACACACGCATCCACTAACACACGCATCCACTAACACACGCATCCACTAACACACGCATCCACTAAACACCACGCATCCACTAACCCACGCATCCACTAACCCACGCATCCACTAACCCACGCATCCACTAACCCACGCATCCACTAACACACGCATCCACTAACACACGCATCCACTAACACACGCATCCACTAACACACGCATCCACTAACACACGCACCCACACATCCACGCACCCACACACCCACGCATCCACACACCCACGCATCCACACATCCACTAACCCACGCATCCACACACCCACGCACCCACACACCCACGCATCCACACACCCACGCATCCACACACCCATGCACCCACACACCCACGCACCCACACACCCACGCATCCACACACCCACACATCCACACACCCACACATCCACACACCCATGCATCCACACATCCACTAACCCACGCACCCACACACCCATGCACCCACACATCCACTAACCCACACACCCACGCATCCACACACATCCTCACACCCATGCACCCACTAACCCACGCATCCACTAACCCACGCATCCACACACCCACGCATCCACACACCCACGCATCCACACACCCACACACCCATGCATCCACTAACCTACGCATCCACACACCCACGCATACACTAACCCACGCATCCACTAACACACGCATCCACTAACACACGCATCCACTAACCCACGCACCCACGCATCCACACACCCACGCACCCACACATCCACTAACCCACGCACCCACACACCCACGCACCCACACACCCACGCATCCACGCACCCACTAACCCACGCACCCACTAACCCACGCACCCACTAACCACGCACCCACACATCCACTAACCCACACATCCACTAACCCACGCATCCACTAACCCACGCATCCACACACCCACACATCCACACACCCACACATCCACTAACCCACGCATCCACACACCCACACATCCACTAACCCACGCATCCACACACCCACACATCCACGCACCCACACATCCACTAACCCACGCACCTACACATCCACACATCCACTAACCCACACATCCACTAACCCACACATCCACACATCCACTAACCCACACACCCACGCATTCACACACCCACAAAACCACTCACTCATTCAATCATTGATTGATTAATTCATTCATTCATACGGTACTTACCTCGGGACGGAGCAGCACTGCAGGAGGGGCGTTCCAGCGAGGAGAGGAGGCAGAGCGGCGGCTACACCGGCGGGATCGGACACGAGGATCGAGGAGCGGTGAGACCGAACACGGGGATCGGGGGGGGAGGAGTGGGAGGTCATCGGCATCCGCCCCCACCCCTGCCACTGCCACTGTCCCCAGCAGCGCGGCGGCTGAAGCCGCAAACAGACCCGACATCGTGGGGGCCATCCAGAGGAGGGGGAGGCCAGAGGAGGGGGAGGCCAGAGGAGGGGTAGGTCATCGCGGCGGGTTAAGCCGCAATCAGGTCCCGGCATCGGGCGTGGGGGGGCAGTGACAGGTGGGGGCCATCTTGAGAAGGGGAAGGCCTGAGGGAGGGGGAGGGCATCCGTCCCCAACGCCAGCAGCGCGGCGGGGGAAGCCGCACACAGGTCCCGGCTGTCACAGAGATCACAGCCGGGATCACAACATTGATTTCTATTGGTAGCTCATGCGTGCAACTGGCATGCAGTCGCAGCATGCCGCGACTGAAACTCGCTTTGCGAGTTCAATGCTTAAAATGCGCACCAGTGTGCCCGACATCATAGAAAATCACTTGTCCTTGTGCAATGCGAGTTTATCTCGCATTGCACTCGTGCGAGGCACTGGGATCATGTCGGATGATGTGCCTTCAGCCTAAGGGTATATGTGCCAATGCCACTAAACCGCACGCTCTGGCTGAAAAACGCACCACAAAACGCTTGCGTTCATGGTGCAGTTTGTGGTCAAGCGTTTTTGTTAGTGTAGTCAATGGCTGAGAGGGCTACAAAACGCCCCAACAATTGAAACGCTCATTCATTTGTCCTGATCTTAAACTGCAAGAAAAAAAAAGCATCACTGGCACTTCAGAATTCTCATTGACTTTCCTGTGGGAAGGATGGACATGCAGTTTTGTGACAATAGGTGACACAAAACTGCAGCATAAACCTAAAATGGGGTAGACCAGGGTGCAATGGCTTGAATCTCCCAAATGACTGGAAAGATAAATACTTTAAAACTGCTCACCTTGTACAGTTGTGAGACCCACAACTGGTATCAATGCCTGGTATCAGCTGCCGCCGGACCCCAACTCGAATAAGTGAATGCACAGCAATTATGGACGGATATGATCTGCGCTGCTGAAAATAAAATGAAAATATCTTCAGCAACACTGACCATAATCAACTTATTGATGGTGTTACTCCTGAGGATAAGGCTGGGACAGCCTTGAAACGCGTAGAGCATGGAATAAAGGCATCGATCATTCTACGTTGGACGTTCTGTCATTTTATTTTCAGCAGCATGGACCATTATTGAGAGAATATAATTATCTACTAAAACAGTCTTTTCATTAGCACTGACATATACTCCTTAACCCCTACAGGACCCAGCCTATTTTGACCCTAAAGACCTTGGCATTTTTGTCATTTCTGACCAGTGTCCTTTTATGAGGCAATAACTCTGGAACGCTTCAACGGATCCTAGCGATTCTGAGCTTGTTTTTTTGTGACATATTGGGCTTCATGTTCGTGGTAAATTTAGGTCGATACTTTTTTGCTTTTATTTGTGAAAAAATCAAGAATTTGGCAAAAAGTTAGAAAGTTTTGCAATTTTCACATTTTTTATTTTTATTCTGCTAAACCAGAGAGTTATGTGATGCAAAATTGTTAATAAATAACATTTCCCACATGTCTACTTTACATCAGCACAATTTTGGAAAAAAAAATATTTGGGGTAGAAAGTTATAAGACATCAAGTTGAACCGCAACTTTTCCAGCAAAATGTACAAAACCATTTTTTTTAGTGACCACATCACATTTGAAGTCCCTTTGAGGGGTGTACATGACAGAAAACACCCAAAAGTGACACCATTCCAAAAACTGCACCCCTCAAGCTACTCAAAACTACATTCAAGAAGATTATTAACCCTTCAGGTGCTTCACAGGAACTAAAGCAACGTGGAAGGAAAAAATAGACATTTTCATTTTTCTAACAAAAATGCTTTTAGCCTCAATTATTTCATTTTCACATGGGCAACAGGGTAAAATGCATCCTAAAATATGTTGGTCAATTTCTCCTGAGTACACCGATACCTCATATGTGGTCATAAACCACTGTCTCGGCGATCGACAGGGCTCCGAAAAGACTTTTGGAGCTAATTTTCCATTCAAAAAGTGAAATGGTGCTCCTTCACTTCTGAGCCCTGACGTGTCCCAAACAGTGGTTTATGATCACATTTGAGGTATCAGTGTACTCAGGAGAAATTGACCAACAAATTGTAGGATGCATTTTATCCTGTTGCCCATGTTATAATGAAAAAAGGTAGGCTAAAAGAAAATTTTTGTGGAAAAAGAATACTTTTTCATTATTACGGATTAATTTGTGAAACATCTGGGGGTTGAAAGTGCTCACCACCCATCTAGATATGTTCCTTGGGGGGTATAGTTTCCAAAATTGGGTCACTTGTGGGGGAGCTCCAATGTTTAGGCACACAGGGGCTTTCCAAACGCGACACGGTGTCCGCTAACAATTTGAGCTAATTTTCCATTCAAATTGTTAGCGGACACCATGTCGCGTTTGGAGAGCCCCCAAGGAACCTATCTAGATGCATATTAAGCACTTTGAACCCCCAGGTGCTTCACAAATTAATCCGTAAAAATGAAAAGATTAAATTTTTGTGGAAAAAAAAAGTACTTTTTCATTTTTACGGATCAATTTGTGAAGCACATGGGGGTTCAAAGTGCTTAATATGCATCTAGATAGGTTCCTTGGGGGAGTCTTGTTTCCAAAATGGGGTCATTTGTGAGGGAGCTCCACTATTTAGGCACACAGGGGCTCTCCAAACGCGACATGGTGTCTGCTAACAATTTGAATGGAAAATTAGCTGAAATTGTTAGCGGACACCATGTCGCGTTTGGAAAGCCCCTGTGTGCCTAAACATTGGAGCTCCCCCACATGTGACCCAATTTTGGAAACTAGACCCCCCAGGAAAGTTATCTAGATGGGTAGTGAACACTTTGAACCCCAGGTGCTTCACAAATTGATCCGTAATAAGGAAAAAGTACTTTTTTTTTTTCCACAAAGTGTTTCATTTTTACGGATTAATTTGTGAAGCACCTGGGAGTTCAAAGTGCTCACTATGCATCTAGATAGGTTCCTTGGGGGGTCTAGTTTCCAAAATGGGGTCACTTGTGGGGGAGCTCCAATGTTCAGGCACACAGGGAGGGGCTCTCCAAACGCGACATGGTTTCCGCCAAAAATTGGAGCTAATTTTTTGATTGAAATTGTTAGCAGACACCATGTCGCGTATGGAGAACCCGTGTGCCACCAGCACAAGGGCAACTAGTAAAGTTGGGGTACAGCATCAGAAAATGGCGCCTCTAATGAATGTGCTATTTTCTGAGGTGGCTGTGGGTTGCAGTTTGCAGCGTGGGGCCCATGTTTGGGTCTCTGCACGCTGAAGATTCCAGCCCCCCAGCTGCCTCGTTGTTCCTGGCTGGCAGCCAAAAATACAGCGAAGCCCATTATTTTTATTTCTAGAACTGATTCTAGAAAAAAAATGATGTGGGGCTCCGCCATATTTTTGGCCCAGCCAGGTACAACTAGGCAGCTGGGGGCTGGAATCCTCAGCATGGAGAGACCCAAGCGTTCTGGGCCCCCCATGCTGCGAATTGCAGCCCGCAGCCGCCCCAGAAAATGATGCATTCATTGAAGCGCCATTTTCTGGCACTGTACCCAGGCTCTTCCAGTTGCCCTGGTGCTGGTGGCAAACTGGGTAATAAGGGGGTTAATGCCATCTTTTTATTGGCAGCTGGCACTAAGCCCGAGATCCATAATGTCAGGCCAATGTTAGACCCGGCCATTAGGAATCTCTAGTAAATAGTCAAAAAAAAATACACCACACAGAGAAAAATCCTTTTATTTGAGAAAAAAACATAAACAAAATTCGGACTCCATCTTTATTATAAAGATCCAACGTAGTCCATAACGAAGGTCCCACGACGCATGATAGCCTCCGACGTAGTCCACAACGAAGGTCTCACATCGCTCGATTGCCTCTGCTCAATCCAGAGACTGCAGCAAGGGATCAAGTGTCCTCTTCCTACAGTCTCTGGGGTCAGAGTTATGGTGCACTGTATGGCAATGATCTGTCATACAGTGCACCATGACTATGATCCCAGAGACTACAACAAGAGGGCACTTGATCCCTTGTTGTACGCATCCATCCATCCATCCACCCATGCACTCATCATCCATTCATGCACACACACATCCATCCATGCACCCATCCACGCATGCACACACATAACTATTCATGCACACATCCACGCACACACGCAGACACACATCTATCCATGCATGCACACATCCACGCACGCATCTACGCATACACACATTCATGCATGCACACATCCCTCCATGCACCCACACATCCACACACCCACACATCCACGCACGCTCACATCCACGCATGCACACATCCACGCATGCACACACACATCTATCCATGCACGCACACATCCACGCACGCATCTACGCATACACACATTCATGCATGCACACATCCCTCCATGCACCCACACATCCACGCACCCACACATCCATGCATGCACACACACATCTATCCATGCACACATCCATCCATGCACACACACATCCATGCACGCACGCAACCACGCATGCACACATCCATGCATGCACGCACACATCCACGCATGCACAGGCACACATCCATCCATGCACACTTCAACGCATGCACACATCCATCCATGCACGCACACATCCATCCACCTATGTATGCACCCATGCATCCATCCACCCATGCACCCACTCACCCATACAACCATCCACCCATGCATGCATGCACCCACTCGCCCCCCCATCCATCCAGCCATGCATGCATGCACCCACTCACCCATTCATCCATCACCCATGCATGGATGCATGCACCCACTCACCCATCCATCCACCCATGCACCCATACATGCATGCACCCACTCATCCATCCATCATTCATTCATGCATTCATTTATTCATACTTACCTCATCCAGGAGGAGGAGCCCAGGAGAGGAGGAGGGGCCCACACTGGAGCTGGCCGGCGGGTGCCCCAGCGGGTGCAGCTCGCCAGGAGGTGAAGGGGGGGACACGGGGCACAGAGGGGGTCAGATTCCTCAGCCCCCTCCGTGATCGCACCAGGAGGGGGCTGAGGAAGCTGACTGGCGGATGACTGTTACCGCCAGGTGGAGGGGTAGGAAAGGGATTGGGGTGGGGCTCATCAGCCCTGGAGCGGGAGGTGGCTAGGAGGGGGAGGGCACCTGTCATCCCGCCCCTCCAGATCTTATTGGAGAGCCCCAATCAGATCTGGATGGGGTTACTTGCTCTGATTGGCAGTCTCCATTTCAGCTGCCAATCAGAGCCGAGTTTAGCCACGGGGGGCTAAGCCACCCATTCCCCCGGGCTAAAGTATGGATCCTTGCGATCCTGCAGCTCCGGTGACTTGTCACTGAGCCTGTCACAGGAGCTGCAGGACCGCAAAGAAGCCATGACGTTATAGAGGCGTCATAGGTTGGGAACACACTGACTTTCATGACGTCTCTATAACGTCATAGGTTGGGAAAGGGTTAAAGAGTTTGCCTACTTTATATTTTAACTTATTCATAAGTGCCACAAATTTATGTCCACAACCCGTGTAAGTATTATAGGGTCGCCTGCTGCACTTGTTCTTCCATCCTTTTTTACAGACTTCCCAGCTCTGCATCATCTATCTGCCTCCCTCAGTTACAAAACACTGCATAAGAAGAAAGCTGTTTTTCAATTGGAGGAGGCCATGGACAAGTTCTTGACACATGTTCCTCCTTTCAACTGCCATTTTGAGAACTCTCTATTCCATGAGTCCAAGAGCTGCACTAAGGCCCCTTTCACATCAGCGTTTTTTGCCGATTGCGGGAGATTTACCGCATCTTCCGCCTAATGGCCACACTTACGGCACACTTGCGGCAAGCCCCATGCATTGTCGGTGGCGAAAAAACCACACTACTATCTGCATTTTTTTTCACGGCCGCAATTGCCGGATCGCAGCAAAACCGCAATTGCCGCACTTGCCGCAAGCCCCATAGACAATGCATGGGACTTGCTGCAAGTGCGGCCGTTAGGAGGCAGATGCGGTAAATCTGCAGGATCTGCCGCAATTGGCGAAAAACACTGATGTGAAAGGGGCCTAAGGCAGAAAACCTGTAAAGCTTATATATTAGAAAGTGCCACCAAATAATGTCTGCCACATATTTTTAAAAGTAAAGACAAAGTGAATATCTCCTATTAAATATAAAAGTCCTTAGTAAACGTATGATTTAAATAGTGTCTGGTGTCCTTTAAAACAGTTTAGCTCTGTAAATCTTTTAAGAAATATTTATACTTTCAGGTTGCAGCAAAGTGTTACCAAAAAGGTGGTGCGATGGAAAAAGAAAAGCTTGCATTTGCCAATGATGAAGTATTAAATCTGCAGACAAAGAAAACCAATGCAAAGTAGGCATAAATATTTTCTATTTCTATATCCGCTTCAGGCCCACGGTCACTTTTACAACTGTAACATGATGTCCTTAAATGTCATGGAACTATATAAGCTATATATACACAGTCAGGGCTGAAAGTTTTGGCACCCTTAAAGTTGTTCCAGATCAGATCTCTAGGCGTAAATCGGAGTCCAGGACTGAGGAACGGGGGGCTGTGGAGGCACTGAGGCAGGCGGAGGTTGAGGCCATTAGTGCACCGTCGGGGGAGGCGCAGGCTCGTATCCGAGACAAGCAGAGGGTAGTGGATGATCTTTATACCCGGGCAACGGAAAGGAGACAGGAATTCCACAGGGCATCCTTTTTTGAAGATGGGGAAAAGGTGGGGCACTTATTGTCTGTGGTAGCGGCGGCTCAGAGGGAACCTTCATTTGTGTACAAACTTGCTAGAGAGGATGGCGGGGTGGCGGACGACACAGAAGGTATCTTGAATGAGTTTAAGTGCTTCTATAGGAAATTATATTCCTCCGGGTTGGAGGTTCCACGTCATGTGTTGGAGGACTATATTGAAGGAGCTGGGTTGCCGCGAGTGGGGATGGAGTGTGGTGATAGGATGGGTGCATCATTAACAATAGAAGAACTTGAGGAGGCGTTAGCGTCAATGGCAAATGACAGGGCCCCTGGGGCGGATGGTCTCCCGGTGGAAGTCTATAAAGCACTTAAGGACGTACTGTTGCCCAGATTGCTGACAGTCTTCCAGGAAGCTTTCTTGACGGGCGCTCTGCCGGACTCAATGAGGGAGGCGGTGGTGGTGGTTTTACCAAAGGACGGCAAGGATAGGACTAGGCCTGAATCATATAGACCCATTTCATTGCTCTCAGTCGACTTGAAACTACTAGCCAAAGTGTTGGCACGCAGGTTGGGTGAAGTGATCACTGATGTGATCCATCCCGACCAGTCGGGCTTTATGCCACACAAATCCACAGCGGTTAATTTGAGACGTCTGTTTCTGAACATGCAGCTCCCAGCTGATAATGGCGGGAGTAGCGTAGTGGTTTCTCTCGATGCCCAAAAGGCGTTTGATAGCGTGGAATGGGACTATTTATGGCTGGTGTTGGACGGCATGGGCTTTGACACGCGGTTTGTCTCTTGGGTGAAATTGTTATACAAGGACCCTGTGGCAAGCGTGAGAGTGAATGGCCGGCGGTCAGACAGGTTTAGTTTGTTCAGGGGAACACGTCAAGGGTGTCCTTTATCGCCCTTGCTCTTTGCCATAGCCATAGAGCCCTTGGCAGCGTATATACGGCGTGCAGTGGACATACACGGATTTAAATTTGGCCAGGTGGAGGAAAAAGTGGCCCTGTATGCAGATGACGTGTTGTTATTCCTGCAGGACCCGAAGGAGTCCCTTAGACAGGCGGTTAGAGTAATAGAGGACTTTGGGGGAATGTCGGGCCTTAGGATTAACTGGGACAAGTCCTGTCTTATGAAGGTAGATGGAGATGGGGAGGTAGGCATAGGCAATGGAGGAGGTGCGGAGCTGAAGGTGGTGGATAGGTTTAAGTATCTGGGGATTCAGGTGTCCTTGCCAGTTACGGATTATATCAGATGGAATGTTGTGCCGTTGCTGGAGGTTCTGCGGGACAAGGTGCAGACGTGGTGCGGCCTGCGCCTCTCGGTGGTGGGCAGAATTAATTTAGCCAAAATGGTACTTATGCCGAAGCTTTTATATGTGCTCCACAATTCACCTGTCTGGGTGCAGCAGGGGGTGTTTCAGCAGCTGAGGTCGGTGCTCAGGAAGCTGGCATGGGGCTCGGGACAACCTAGGTTGAAGCTAGAATCGCTACAGAGATCGAAGGATGAGGGGGGACTTGCCATGCCGGACCCGTGGGTTTATTTTTTGGCCGCCCAGAATCAGCACTTTAGGGGTTGGGTAGACAGGGGTACGGGGACTTCTGTTCAGAGGATTCTAGAGGGCCTTATCCCTTCAGGGACGCTAGTGGGGGGCCTGGAAGCCGGAGATTTCGGGAGGTTTGGGGGACAGTTTCCTACCCTGTGCTTGGCTCATAAAATCTGGAACAGGGTCAAGAAAGTGAGGGGAATTACAGGGGTATTGAGGTACACCCCCCTATGGCTGAATGTCAACTTAAGGGAATTCTACAAACTAGGTGATCAGAAGAGGTGGAGGAGGAGAGGTATATGCTGTGTGGCTCAGATCGTGACGCATGGCAAGTTGAGGACATTTGAGGATTTGCGGGATGAGTTCCGATTGTTGGATACTGACAGATTCCTGTACTACAGGGTTCGCCACGCCTTTACGCAGCAGGTTAAATCGACTGATCTCCGGTTGCAAGTGGATGTAGTGTTGGATGGTATTTGCATGAGTGGGAGTACAAGAGGTGTTATATCAACATTGTATAGAGATCTGTTGCACACAGCGCTGCTGGATCATCCCATAAAGGCACGCGACAAATGGGAAACTGAGTTGGGAGAGATGGAAAATGATGTGTGGGAGACAATATTAGAATATGGGCCCAAATTGTCACTAAGTGAACCTGGGAGGTTGTCGCAGCTGTACCTTGTCCACAGAGTGTATAGGACTCCTGCTTTTCTGTTCAGTATTGGAATACGTGAGTCGGCGGAGTGTCCGAGGTGTCATGGTGAGGATGCTGGTCTCCTGCATATGATGTGGAGTTGTCCTAGTCTGCAGGCATTCTGGATGACAGTGATCACCCTGATAGAGGGTAGGTATGATTGTGTGGTGCCTAGGGAGCCTCTTGTGTGCGTGTTGGGATATGTGGAACTCATTAAGGTGTTGAATGTTTGTAAGGTGGCAGTGGCTAGACTACTGTTTATTGCACGAAAACTCATAGCTAGGCATTGGATCGGGACTGAGCCTCCCTCGCGGGCAGAATATGTAAGGGGAGTGGAATATATTATTAAATTGGAGGAACGGATATATAAAAGGCGTAACGCAGAACAGATGTTCGACCGACTTTGGGGACCCTGGCTGAGTGGACGTTAGGATGTGCCTACAGAAGGGTGGGGGGTGTCGCGTGATGATGAGTGGGTCAGCTATTAAGCCCTTGATGGAAGGTCAATAACTAACATATGCTGTTATCTCTGTGATGTGCTCTATTTTAGCTGGAGATATGTTGAGGATTGTACGTATGTTTTGAATTGCATGTATAGTGGCTATCTATGGGGGGGGAGGGGGGAAGTGGGTGGGGTAGACAGCGGGAGGAGGGTGGGGGATTTGGAGGTATGGGATAAAACGAAAATTATTCAGGCCTGTTTGTGTATTTTGTACACTTGAATTTTACTATGCAATAAACAATATTTGATTAAAAAAAAAAGTTGTTCCAGATCATAAACTTTTCTCTCCAAAAATTATTTCAAGTTACTCATGATTTGTCATTCATACACGTTTATTTATTTATTTTTAAGTGCTGTGGAATTAATAGCGCTATATAAATGAATAAATATTATTATTATTATTATTATTTGTGTGTATTGGAATAACACAGTAAAAAAAAATAGGAAGAAATTGCAAACTCAACATAATTCACACACAATCCCAGAAATGGGACAAAATTTTAGCACGTTTCCAAAAATTCTGGGTCAACAACTTTGTTTCATGCTTGTGATGCTTAGTCTCACTCAACTGTGGCAAATAACAGATGTGGGCAATATGAAAATTACACCTGAAATCAGTCATAAAAAAAGAATGTTGACTCAATCTGTGCATTGTGTGTCTGTGTGTGCCACACTAAGCATAAAGAAGAGAAAGAGAAGAAAACTGTTTCAGGACTTGAGAACCAAAATTGTCGAATAATATCAACAATCTCAAGGTTAAAAGACCATCTTTAGAGAACATGATGTTCCTTTGCCCACTGTGCACAACATAATCAAGAAGTTTGCAACCCATGGCACTGCTGCTAATCTCCCTGGACGTGGACAGTAGAGAATAATTGATGAAGGTTACAATACAGGATAGTATGGATAGTGGATAAGCAGCCCCAATTAAGTTCCAAAGAAATTCTAGCTGTCCTGCAGGCTCAGGATGCATCAGTATCAGCGCAAATAATCCATCGACATTTGAATAGCATGAAATACTATGGCAGGAGATATAAGAGGCCCCACTGCTGACATAGAAAGACATAGAAAAGCTAGGCGCAGTTTGCCAAAATGTACGTGAATAAGCCAACATGTTTCTGGGAAAGTATCTTGTTAGACAGATGAGACCAAGATAAAGCTTTTACTGTTTACCGAAAATGGAATGAGGTCTACAAAGAAAAGAACACAATACTTTTTTTTTTTAATCAGATAGTGTTTATTAAAATTTCCAACATAACATACATAGAAAAAACAAAACATTGCAAGCGGAACATATCCGACTTGCTCCAATTCCCCCCCCTCCCACCCTCCCTTAGCTCGGTCTAAAAACCATCTCATAGAGTAAAAGAAACTTCTCAAATCACATATACAATAAGCACATACCATGAAATTATATGCCGACACCATTATAAGCACACGGAGTACATCTAACATAAGAAGGAAAGCAGAGCAAACAAAAAATGAAAACAGAACAAAAGTAGGTCAAAAAACATATTAATATAGACAGCAGTCACTGCGCCTACAAATTCCCTGAGGATAAACCCGGGGCATCCAACCATCCCGCCCAAATCTTCTCATATATATTAGGACAACCTCTCTTGGTGTAAATAGCCTTTTCCCGACATAGCAGAAAATTAATTTTATTAATATATTCAGTACGTAAGGGAGTTTTGTCCGAAATCCAATATGACGCTATAAGTTTTCTAGCGACAATCAGCATCCTGGCCACTGCGACCTTAAGGCACTCATCACCCCCCACCTCCTCCACATAACCCAACACACAAATCACCGGGTCCCGGGGAATGTCCTGTCTAGTAGTCAAATGTATTAAATTGAGCACTAGAATCCAGAAAATTTGCAGACAGGGGCGAACACAATACTTTTAGTCAAAAATGGTGGAGATTCAAAGTTGTTTTAGGCTTGTGTTGCTGTGTATGGTACTTGGTGCCTTGACTGTGTGCAAAGCATCTTGAAATATGAAGATTACCAAAGGATTTTTAGTCACAATGTAGTGCCCAGTATCACACAACTAGGTCTGTGTCCTAGGTCATGGGTATTCCAGCAGGGCAATGACTCCAAACATACTTCAAGAAGCATCTAGAAATGGCTGGAAACAAAGTGCTGGAGACTTCTGAAGTGGCAGCAATAATTTCGGATGCCATTGAACACCTGTGTAGAGATCTTAAAATTCCTGTTGTGAGGAGACATCCTTCAAATATGAGAGACCTAGAGCAGTTGCAAAAGCAGAGTTGTCCAAAATTCTAATTGAGAGGTGTAAGAAGCTTGTTGATGGTTATAGGATGTGATTAATTGCAGTTATTTATTCCAAAGGGTGTGCAACAAAATATTAATTTGAAGGTGATTAACATTTTGTCCAGCCCATAATTGGAATTT
The DNA here is from genome assembly GCA_033576535.1 of Allobates femoralis. Taxonomy (NCBI): domain Eukaryota; kingdom Metazoa; phylum Chordata; class Amphibia; order Anura; family Aromobatidae; genus Allobates; species Allobates femoralis. The sequence continues at coordinate 374,486,580 of JARQOC010000005.1, forward strand.
TGTGTGAAATTATGTCTCCTATTTCAGTTTTTTTTTCTGTTGTTTCAATACAAAAGGAAGTAATCATGTGTATGACAAAACAAGTGTAATTCCAATAATTTTCTATGAGAAATACTTCATTTTCTGGAAACATTTCAAGAGTGCCAACACTTTCGACCACAGAGTAAAACTTCTTATTTTTTTGCCCACAGAGTAAAACCTTTGGAATACTTAAAGCTTGCCAAGACTTATCTGGAATGTAGGGAACCAAAGCTGTCCCTTAAATGCCTAATGAGGGCCAAAGAGTTTAACCTCTGTGCAGATCTTTGCAAGCAGTTGGACAAGGTATTACTGTATTGTGATTCTTGATACATGTTATTTTAGAGTGTATCATGAGAAATATGCTGTACAAAAGTTTTTTTCTCCTTCGCCTCATTGGGGAACACAGGACGATGGGTTATAGCATTCTGCCACTAGGAGGCAACACTAAGTAATTAACAAAAAATGCACAGTGGCTCCTCCCTGCAGTATATAACCCCCTGACTGGCACAGTCTAGCCAGTTTTTTCCTTAGTGTCTTAGGAGGCAAGACACTGTTTGTTTTGTAGGTTTATTATTTTATCCTATTGTTGATCATGCTCCCCGGGCCCTTTTGGGGTTCTAGGTTGAAGCTGATGTATTCGGACCGCTGCACCGTCCCTTCACAGACCCCACAGTTGGGGCTCTGTGTTATAGTGATGACAGGCTCTTGCAGCATCCCTCCCCAAACCCCACAGTTGGGACTCTGGGTAGTAGGAGGTATCCCCCCTGGGCCACCAGCAAGTTTTTTTGTTTTTACCTGGCCGCGGCAGCTGCGATACAGCTGTGGGGAATGACTGGTCCGCACTCCTGTCTATGGAGGGGCCGAGGATGAAGAGCCATTCAGGTATGAGGCGGCGCTGCGTTTCCCTGTGGCGTTCTGTGTCTGCGGCGTTTTTTATCCGGTGCTCCGCGCCGGACCCCTGCTGACAGGCGGCCGGCGCTATTAATTTAGTCCCCGGCTTCGGCCTAGCTCTGGAGGGCGCATCCACCAATGAGGCTGCGGTGCCTTGGGGCCGCCCGCGGCCACCTTTGCTGGCCAGTAGCATTAAGGGGAGGGCGGTTGTGCAAGGCAGCATGGGAGGGGGCATGGCTTCTGTTTTCCCTCTCCACACCGCATTTTTGGCGCCATTTCTCTGCCTGGGACGCCATTGCTGCAGCACAGGACACCAGGTTGACACAGGATGCGTTTTCTTCTTCTAGCCTCTCAGGTGACCGGGCATAGTGGTTTTGAGCTGCTATAGCCCTAGACTGTTGTGGATATTAGCACTGCGGTTTCTTCCCTATCATACTACCCTTTGCACTGTGTGTGTAGTCTGCGTGCAGCAGTGGAGAAAGGCTGCATGATGCCGGGCAAGAAGGCCTTTACTGTTTACTATGCTTTTTGCACAGCATGCAAAGCTGCGCTGCCCTGTGGGTGCTCGACCCTGCTCTGCCAGGCCTATGCCTCTGATCATCATCAGTCTAGTGTTTCTGACTCCGGTCAGACACCCACCGGGGTGGAGGTGTCTGTGGATAATCCTGCTACCCCAGAATGGGCAGTTACCCTGTCGCAATCAGTGAGCCAAGCTATTCAGCAGCTCTCCGACACACTGCTGCGGGTGGTGCAACCACGGTCATTATCCCTGGACCAGCAGGCCCGATTGGAGGATGGTTCTGACCATGAGGAGTCTCATTCGAGTACCTCCCTTCCCCTTGGTCAGGCGGGTAGGAAGAGATCCCGGACGGGTTCTTCCTCGGCCTATCTCAGGGCTCTTTGTCCTCCCATACTCGGAGTAGGTCTCGTGATTCTCACTCCACGGATGAACTTCACGAATCGGAGGTGGACCAGGGTGAATCTTTTGAGTCCACGTCCTCTGATACTCTGGCCATGGTGGACGACTTGGTGTCGGCTGTTAATCAGGCTTTGTCGGTGGCAGATCCAGCTCTGGTGTCGGTAGCGGATCATGTAGTCTCCATTAAGAGGCCTAAGAGACCTCAGAAGATCTTTTCGGACCACTCCGAGATCCAGGAAGTTTTACAAAAACACTGGGCTCATCCTGATAAGAAGTTTGGCAATCATAAGGCGATTGCAGCCCGTTACCCTTTTTTGCCAGCAGCGGCAAAGGTATGGTCAGAGTCCCCGTCAGTGAACCCTCCGGTGTCTCGTTTGGCTTCTAAGACTCTGATGTCTCTCCCTGATGGTGCTTCCATCAAGGATGCGGCCGATCGCCAGTTGGAACAATTGTCCAAGTCAGTCTTTGAAGCATCAGGTGCTTCTTTATCTCCTTCTTTTGCCTCTATGTGGGTGGCAAAAGTTATCATGACATGGGCGGGGGACTTACACTCTGCTCTGAGTCGTCATGAGGCTGATCCTGAGTTGCTAGATCTGGCGGCTTAGATTTCTGTGGCTGGGGAGTTTTTGGTTCATTCTTCCCTTGATGCAGCTAATTGCACTGAAGTAGCCGCCTCTAACTCTATTGCGATACACCGGGCTCTCTGGCTCCAGGAGTGGAAGGCGGATTCGGGCTCTAAAAAGTCCCTCACGGGCATGCCGTATGTCGGTGATCGCTTATTCGGGGAAAAGCTGGATAAGATGATCTCACCACGGGTGGTAAAAGCACCTTGCTTCTTCAACTGAAGGTGAGGCGTAGGTTCCCCAAGGGTCAGCAGACAAGATTTTGGTCTTTTCGGAACTCGTCTGGGTGGTCGGTTTCCCGTCCGTCTTCCCAGAATTGGTCATCACGTACGGACAGGGGCTCCCACTCACCTAATAAGTCGGGTTCTGCCTGGCAGTCCCCGGAATAAACAACCTAAATCCAAGGACTCCGGATCTCAGAGGTCCCCTTCATGACTCGTCACATCTGGAAGACACCTCCCAAGTGGGCGGCCGACTTTTCCGGTTTCGGCATGCCTGGCTCGCTGCTACAGATGATCAGTAGGTTCGGGAATTGGTGTCTTCTGGATACAACATAGAGTTTCACACTCGCCCTCCCAGAAGTTTTGTTCTTTCTCGCAGCTCAAGAAAGCCGGAAAAGGCACATGCCTTCTCCCACTCTGAGACTCTGAGGTGGGATGGGGTCATCGTGCTAGTGCCTCTGAATGAGCGGGGGTCAGGGTTTCTATTCCAACCTGTTCCTCGTTCCCAAAAAGGACGGTTCCTTCCGTCCCATTTTAGACTTGAAGCGACTGGACAGATTTGTAAGAGTCAGACGGTTCCAGATGGAGAGTCTCAGGTCCGTCATTGCATCCATGCAAGGAGGAGAGTTCCTCGCTTCCATAGATATCAGGGATGCTTATCTGCACATCCCGATATCTGGTCCTCATCAGAGATTCCTGCGGTTCGCGGTGGACGAGGATCATTATCAGTTTGTCGCCCTTCCCTTCGGTTTGGGGACTGCTCCGCGCGTGTTTACCAAAGTCATGGCCGTGGTCATGACCGTTCTGCATGGTCGGGGAGTGGTGGTCTTTCCTTACCTGGACGACCTCCTGATCAAGGGTCGGTCGTTCAGGGATTGCGAGGACAGTGTCCGCATCACGATAGACACCCTGTCTCGGCTGGGTTGGATTCTCAACCTGCCAAAGTCCTCTCCAGTTGCGAGTCACAGACTCACGTTTCTGGGGATGGTTCTGGACACATCTCAGGGTCTGGTACTTCTTCCCCAACACAAGGTTCAGTCTCTGAGAACTGCAGTCCATGCTTTGCGGGGCCTTCATCCGCATTCCCTCCAGTTTGCGATGCGGGTTTTGGGGAAGATGGTGGCGGCCATGGAGGCGGTGCCGTTTGCGCAACTGCATCTCCGTCCCCTACAGCTGGATCTGTTATCAGCATGTAACCGCAGTCCTTTCTCCCTCCAACACCCTTTTCGCCCATCGGCGGCAACGAGGAGATCTCTTCGGTGGTGGTTGCTCCCGTCATCTCTCTCGCGAGGGAGATCCTTCCTGCTGGTGGAGTGGACTGTTGTAACTACCGATGCCAACCTCCTCGGCTGGGGGGGCGGTGTTTCGGACTCACATGGCTCAGGGTCGATGGACTCAACAGGAGTCCTCTCTACCCATCAATCTTCTGGAGATTCGGGCCATTTACTTGGCATTGCAGAGCTTGCAGCGTTTCCTGATGGGTTGCCATGTTCGAGTACAATCGGACAATGCCACGGCTGTGGCCTACGTCAACCATCAGGGAGGGACGCGCAGCAGAGCAGCGATGTGGGAAGTGGAACCGATTCTGCAGTGGGCCGAATCCTCGGGTGTTGTGCTGTCAGCACTCCACATCCCGGGGGTCGAGAATTGGGCGGCGGATTATCTCAGCTGCCAGGGGCTTGCGTCAGGGGAATGGGCTCTTCACCCGGATGTGTTCGAGCAGATCTGCCGGCGCTTCGGGACTCCAGATGTGGATCTCATGGCGTCACGGATGAATGCCCAGGTTCTGTACTTCTTTGCATGGTCCCGCGATCCCAGGGCTCTGGGATCAGACGCCCTGGTTCAGGACTGGGTGCAGTTTCGCCTTCCTTACATTTTTCTACTTCTGGCCCTCCTTTCCAGAGTGGTCCAGAAAGTCAGAACTGAGAAAGTGGCGGTAATATTAATAGCCCCCAATTGGCCCAGGAGGTCATGGTACGCCGATCTGGTTCAACTCATCGCAGACGCTTCTTGGCAGTTGCTGGTTCGACCGGATCTTCTGTGTCAAGGTCCGATTTGTCGTCAGAAGTCCGGGGGCTCTGCGTTTTGATGGCGTGGCCCTTGAGACCAGAATTCTGACCCGGGCAGGGTTCTCGGAAGAAGTTGCGCGCTCTATGGCGCGTGCGAGGAAGCCTGTTTCCGCCCGGTTATATCATAGAACTTGGAAGACGTTCTTTGATTGGTGTGAGTCAGAGCCGGTTTCGCCCTTGTTTTTTTCGCTCCCGGTGGTTCTGGGGTTCCTCCAATCGGGGCTGGACAAGGAACTCTCATTGAGTTCTCTTAAAGGGCAGATTTCTGCGCTATCGGTACTTTTTCAGCGCCGATTGGCTTCAAAACCTCATGTCCGTACCTTCTTACAGGGTGTGGCTTGTATAGTCCCACCATACAGGAGGCCTTTGGAGGCCTGGGATTTAAACCTGGTTCTGGAAACTCTTCAGAAGACCCTGTTTGAACCTCTCAAGGAGGTTTCTTTGTGCCTTCTGTCTCAGAAGGTGGTTTTCCTAGTGGCGATCACTTCGATTCGGAGAGTGTCCGAATTGGCGGCGCTTTCTTGTAAGGTGACGTTTCTTTCTTTCACCAGGACAAGGTGTGTCCTCTTTTCATTTAAATGAGGATATTGTCCTTCCTTCCTTTTGTCCGGCTCCTGTGCATCGTTTTGAGAAAGTTTTGCACACTTTGGATTTGGTTCGTGCTCTCCGGATCTATGTGTCTCGGGCAGCGTGTTTCAGAAAGTCGGACACTTTGTTCATCCTTCCAGAAGGTCACCGTAAGGGGATGGCCGCGTCAAAGGCCACGCTTGCTCGATGGATTAAACCGACCATTCAGGAAGCATACTCTTTCTGCAACCTGTCAGTTCCTTCAGGTTTGCATGCTTATTCCACTCGTGCGGTGGGTGCCTCCTGGGCTGTTAGGCACCAGGCTACGGCTGAGCAGGTGTGCAAGGCGGCCACTTGTCCAGTCTGCACACCTTTGCAAAGCGCTATCGAGTGCACACTCAGGCTTCGGCGGATGCGAGTCTGGGTAGACGCATTTTACAGGCAGCGGCTGCTAGCCTGTAGATTGTGTTTTTTGCAGTTGGGATGTTCTTCTTCCCACCCAGGGACTGCTTTAGGACGTCCCATCGTCCTGTGTCCCCAAATGAGGTGAAGGAGAAAAGGAGAATTTGTGTACTCACCGTAAATTCCTTTTCTCTTAGCCTCTAATTGGGGGCCACAGCACCTTCCCTGGGCCTGTTGGGCCTTCTTGTTTTTTTTTCCTTGGTTGCCTTTTCGGCTTGTGTAGTTTTTTACTCCTACTGCTTTAGCACAAAACTGGCTAGACTGTGCCAGTCAGGGGGTTATATACTGCAGGGAGGAGCCACTGTGCATTTTTTGTTAATTACTTAGTGTCGCCTCCTAGTGGCAGAATGATATAACCCATCGTCCTGTGTCCCCCAATTAGAGGCTAAGAGAAAAGGAATTTCTTTTGCGCTCCATTGGGAGACCCAGACATTGGGTGTATAGCTTCCGACCTCCGGAGGACACACAAGGCATTACACCTAAAAGTGTAACTCCTCCCCTACTGCCTATACACCCCCTCCAGGGAGAATCCCATCAGTTCTTTGCTTTGTGTTGAAGGAGGCACACTCTACACTCATGCTCTCTCACTGTTTAGTGTCGGATGGAAGCAAAGAGGATCTTTTGATCCCCAGCATGTCTCCTTCCTCTTCCCCTGGGCGGAGGCGGTTGAGGTACCCTTGGGGTACAACGGGCTGGAGCCCTCATGCTGCGTGTCCTTCCCCATCCCTTAGGGGCTCTGGGGAAGTGGGATCCACCTGGCCCCCCTGTCTGGGCTCATCCACACAGTCCACGGCTCCCTGGGTGTCTGCTGGCCTGCGTGAGGGATCCACTGGGTCCGGACCCTGCACCACCAATGAGGTACTCTGTGTGGGTCTGGGATGCCTCTGCAGCTGCATTAGGCCGGCTGGGAGGGGGGCACTGTCTTCCCCAGCTTCCTGGGATCCTGGCCAGTCACTCCCGCGATTTTCGCGGGTGCACCGCGCTGGCCCCCTGCTGGCAGGCGGCCGCAGTGATAAATTTAGGCCCCGGCTTCAGCCTAGTCTCTCTGGAGCCGAGCCAGGGCTTCATGGGGCGGAGCTGTGCCTCGTCCTCACAGACTGTGAGAGGCTTGTGCCCGCCCCTCTGGAGGCCGGCCGCGGCAGGCCGAGCCCTGATCCCCTATGGGAAAGGCTGTTTGCTGCTTAGGGGGTGGTGCTGCAGTGGGGAAAGGACCTGCCCTCCAGTCACTCCCTCTCCCTCAGCTTCTTCGGCCATCTTGGAGGCTTCTCTCCCTGCATTTTGCTGCTGGCTGCAGGGTCTGAGCGTCTCTGGAGGGCACACAAGGTCTGGTAGGTCACCCCAGTCTCTGGTGGTGCTCCATTCTCCTCCCTGTCCGCAGCTGCACCCCAATTCCCTTCCTCTGAGATCTGTCATTGGATGCACTGAGGGGACACCATGTCTAGCTCCAGGAACAAAGCTCCTAGAGTATAGACACGTTATCATGCTTGCACAGCATGTAAGGCCCAGCTGCCTGATGGATCCTCTTTCCCTCATTGCTCGGCTTGTGCCCCGCAGGAGGTTGATATCTCACCGGCTAATGTGATCCAGGTTTCTGCCTTGGTGCACGAGCCCCCCCCCCAGTTCTGGGTCTTTGGCTTCTCTGCCTGGCCCGGTGGACCCAGCAGTACCTCCGCCTTGGACGGCTGTTTTTGCTCAGTCCATTTCTGACTCTGTGTCTCAGTCTATGGCGGCTATGACCAGAGCCTTGCAGGAGTCTCTATCAGGTGGATGGGAGGGTTCCCCTGGGGCCTCCGCCACACGTCGTAGGCGTCGGAGCGGTTCTTCCTCTACTAGAGGTTTGGACTCTGGCGACAATTCTGGGCTCTCGGAACCGTCCCCGCAACCCCCTAAGTGGCCTCGCCGGGCAGTTTCCCCGGCACCCTCGCAGGCGGGCTCACGTGCTGCGACCTCTCTATTGGAGGGGGAGGAGGACTTAGACTCCATCTGGGCTCCTGATGAGGACCCGGACGTGGGTTCTCTGGTGGACGACTTGGTATCTTCCATCAATACGGTGCTGGACTTGACGGCTCCTGCACCGCCGGTGGATTCCTCTGTTTCAGAGGAACTTTATCAGTTTCTTCCCCCGGCCAGGTCCAGGGGATCTTTCCTGGATCATTCCGATTTTCGCTCGACGGTTCAGACCCCTCAGGCTTGCCCTGACAAGCGCTTCACTAAGAAGCTGAAGGATTCCCGTTACCCTTTCCCACCAGATGTGGTCAAGGGTTGGTCTGTTTCTCCGAGAGTCGACCCTCCGGTCTCTCGGTTGTCTGCCAACACCGTTATGTCGGTGGCGGACGGGTCCTCTCTCAAGGACCCTACGGACAGGCAGATCGAGCTTCTGCAAAAGTCCATTTTTGAGGCTACTGGGGCCTCCTTTTCCCCTGCATTTGCTGCTGTGTGGGCTCTTCAGGCGGTTTCAACTTGTCTCACGGAGATCCCTAGGGTTGCTTCGGGGATTCCTGAGGTAGCGGTCCTGACGTCTCAGGCTGAGGCGTTTACGGACTACGCTAGATCCGCAATCATGGAATCGGCTAGCCGTTCGGCGGTAGCTTCGGCTAACTCGCTGGCAGCACGACGGATGTTGTGGCTGCGCGACTGGAAGGCGGACGCTACGTCTAAGAAGTTCCTCCAGGGCCTTCCGTTTTCGGGAGATAGACTATTCGGAGAACGTCTTGACGATCTCATCAAGGAGTCGACGGGTGGCAAATCCACCTCTTTGCCGCAATCTAAGACGCAGAAGACCGGTCCGCGTCAGCTGCATGCTAGGTTTCGCTCCTTTCGTCCCTCCTCCAAGTCAGCCTCGTCATCTTCATCCTCTTCCCGTCCGGACAAGGACCAGAGATCCCATAGGTCCTGGAAGCCTAAGGCCCAGCAGAAGAAGCCTGCCGGCGCCTCAGCCACCAAACCTGCCTCCTCCTGACTCTTCGCCTCCTCCGGGAGTGTCCAAGATCGGTGGCAGGCTCTCCCGCTTTGGAAACATCTGGCGGGATCGCATCCAGGACCGGTGGGTGGTGGACGTGGTCTCCCATGGCTACAGGATCGAACTGGAGTCGAGGCCTCCGACTCGGTTTTGCCTCTCTTCGCCTCCTCCGGCGAGGGCTGCGGCTTTTCAGCGGGCGCTAGACGCTCTGCTTCAGAGCGGGGTTGTGGTCCCGGTTCCGTCCGAGGAACGGTTTCGGGGGTTTTATTCCAACCTTTTCACGGTTCCGAAGAAGGACGGTTCAGTCCGACCGGTGTTGGACCTCAAGCTCCTCAACAGACACGTGAGGGTCAGGCCTTTCAGGATGGAGTCCTTGCGCTCGGTGATAGCGTCCCTGTCTCAGGGGGACTTCCTGGCCTCGGTGGATGTGAAGGATGCTTATCTCCACATCCCCATTGCCTCTGCTCACCAGAGATGGCTGCGGTTCGCTGTGGGAGAAGACCACTTCCAGTTTGTGGCTTTGCCCTTCGGCCTCTCATCGGCTCCGAGGATCTTCACCAAGGTGATGTCGGCCATGGTGGCAGTGCTGCATGTACAGGGGCACGCGGTCACCCCGTACCTGGACGACCTGTTGATCAGAGCCTCGTCTGCGGAACAGTGTCAGTTGAGTCTCTCTGCCACCTTGGATACTCTTCGGACGTTCGGTTGGGTAGTCAATTCCCCGAAGTCGGTCCTTGTTCCTACGCAGACGATTTTGTATCTGGGCATGGAGTTCCACACCATTCCGGCTCTGGTGATTCTCCCTCTCGACAAGCAGTCCTCGATTGTGGAGGAGGTCCGGTTCCTTTTGCAGGCGGACTTGGTTCCCATCAGGCGCCTGATGCATGTTCTAGGGAAGTTGGTGGCGACCATCGAGGCGGTCCCTTTTGCGCAGTTTCATCTGCGTCCGCTTCAGCTACAGATTCTGCGCGGATGGGACAAGAGGCCGTCCTCTCTGGATCGGTCCATTGCCCTTTCGTCCACGACGAAGGAGTCTCTCCGATGGTGGCTGTTACCCAGGTCAATGTCCCGAGGCAGGTCGTTTCTTCCCATCTCTTGGTTGGTGGTCACGACAGATGCCAGCCTTCTGGGCTGGGGTGCGGTGTTCCTGCATCACAGGGCTCAGGGCACCTGGACAACTCAGGAATCTGCTTTGCAGATCAACGTCTTGGAGATTCGTGCCATATACCTGGCTCTCCTGGCCTTCCAGAGGTTTCTGTCAGGAAATCCAATTCGGATTCAATCCGACAACGCGACGGCTGTCGCTTACATAAACCGCCAGGGAGGCACTCGGAGCCGTCAGGCGCTCGCGGAGGTCCAACCCATCCTCCGGTGGGTAGAAGACAACGATGCGTCCATCTCGGCTGTCCACATCCCCGGAGTGGACAATTGGGAGGCCGACTACTTAAGCCGGCAAGGAATGGACGAGGGAGAATGGGCCCTTCACACAGAGGTGTTCCTGCACATCTGCAACGAGTGGGGAACTCCCGACGTGGACCTGATGGCGTCCAGGCTGAATCATCAGGTCCCAGCCTTCATGTCTCGCGCTCGAGACGACCTGGCAGTGGGGACGGATGCTCTGGTCCAGGATTGGTCCCAATTTCGTCTGCCCTATGTGTTTCCCCCGTTGGCCTTGTTACCCAGGGTTCTGCGGAAGCTCGGGGCGGAATGCAGGCGAGCCCTTCTCATCGCCCCGGGCTGGCCCAGGAGGGCTTGGTACCCGGACCTGTTACGGCTCTCGGTGGGGGTTCCATGGAGGCTCCCGGATCGGCCGGACCTTTTGTCTCAGGGTCCGTTCTTCCGCCACAATTCCTCGGCCCTGAGCCTGACTTTGTGGCGCTTGAAATCTGGTTGTTGACGTCACGTGGTTTTTCCACTCCCGTCGTTGCTACCATGAGACAGGCCAGAAAGCCGGTTTCTGCGGGAAGCTATCGCAGAGTATGGAAGATTTTCTTCTCCTGGTGCCGTGTTCACGGTTCTTCTCCCTGGCCTTTCTCTCTGTCAACCCTTCTGGCTTTCCTCCAGTCGGGTTTGGATAAGGGTTTGGCTCTCAGTTCCATCAAGGGACAGATCTCGGCTCTGTCGGTTCTCTTTGATAAGCGTCTGGCTACGCTTCCTCAGGTTAAGACGTTTGTCCAGGGGGCGAGTCACATCATTCCTCCGTACAGACGTCCTTTGGACCCATGGGATCTTAACTTGGTCCTTGCAGCGTTGCAGAAGCCGCCGTTTGAACCTCTTAAGGAGGTCTCCCTTTCTAGGCTTTCTCAGAAAGTTGCCTTTTTGGTGGCCATTACTTCTCTGCGGAGAGTTTCGGAGTTGGCTGCCTTGTCCTGTCGGTCTCCTTTTCTGGTGTTTCACCAGGATAAGGTGGTGCTTAGGCCTGTGGCGGAATTTTTGCCTAAGGTGCTGTCTCCTTTCCACCTGAATCAGGACATTGTCCTGCCATCTTTTTGCCCACATCCAGTTCATCAGTATGAGAAGTCCCTCCATACTTTGGACCTGGTCAGGGCTCTCAGGATCTACGTTTCCCGAACGGCGTCGTTTCGCCATTCGGATGCCCTGTTCGTGCTGACTATGGGTCAGAAGAGGGGTGAGGCAGCCTCCAAGTCTTCTCTGGCAAGGTGGATCAAGTCTCCTATTCGGGAGGCTTATGTCTCTGCTGGTTTGCCTTTACCTGCTGGTATTAAGGCTCATTCTACAAGGGCTGTGGGGGCCTCGTGGGCCTTGCATCATCAGGCCTCAGCTCTTCAGGTGTGTCAGGCGGCCACGTGGTCTAGTCTGCACACCTTTTCCAAACATTATCAAGTCCATGCTTTGGCATCGGCTGATGCCAATGTGGGCAGGCGGATCCTTCAGGCAGCTGTTGCTCATTTATGATGGGCCTGCTTTTGGTTTTTTTTCCCGCCCTGGGATAGCTCTTGGACATCCCAATGTCTGGGTCTCCCAATGGAGCGCAAAAGAAAAAGAGAATTTTGTTTACTTACCGTAAATTCTTTTTCTTATAGCTCCTATTGGGAGACCCAGCTCCCACCCTGTGCCTTTTGGGGCTTTGTTTCTATGCTAGTGCCTGGTGTCTTTTCACCTCGCGTGTTGGCCCTGTTGGCCGTTTATTATTTCCCAGTTCTGTTGGTCTGGGCGCGGGTGGTCTTTCCTCCTTCCTGCTTGTGCACCGAACTGATGGGATTCTCCCTGGAGGGGGTGTATAGGCAGTAGGGGAGGAGTTACACTTTTAGGTGTAATGCCTTGTGTGTCCTCCGGAGGTCGGAAGCTATACACCCAATGTCTGGGTCTCCCAATAGGAGCTATAAGAAAAAGAATTTACGGTAAGTAAACAAAATTCTCTTTTTACGGTGAGTACACAAAATTCTCCTTTTTTTAAATGTTTATATTGTCTGTATTTACATCATATACTTTTGTTATAAAAGATTTTCCCCTTGCAAAAAAAAAAAATAGGGCACTTTAAGAAGGGTCAAGAGTCTATTAAGGTTTTAAACCAAAGAAAGATCTGTGTACCAAAGCAGCATATGATCACTTTTGTCCAGACCGCCCCTTCTGTGATAAATTATTAGTAATTAAGTGACGTCTTGCCCATGTCCTCAACGTCATGGTTTGAGAAAGCAAAGCCTTCATTAGATAATGAAGATGGTTTTCTGGACACATCAAAAAGACCCATCAGGAAAGGAGCGCTATTGTGAAACTTACAAACAAGGGAATGATTTTGCTTGTACACAATGACGGATGATTGTTCGTGCACAGCCAGGTTTTCATTTGCATTTATGAGAACTACAAGTTCTTGTCCACTGAAAATGAGATCTGTTCTGGGTATAGGTGGGGGTGCTAAGTACCGTGATATTTTGTGACATACCCCAATTCTTTAAAGAAGATATTTCACTTTGGGTTTTTTTTCTTTAGATAAACTGAGTACCATCTTCAATTTGTGCTGCTCCATTGATTCTGGAAAAGTTATCCTTTTTCTTCTGTGCCCCTGTTGTATTCCAAATTATGTCCCATGTTATTATTGATGTAAATTTTCCCTTTAACAACTGGACATATACCACAGAACACCTCTGTGAGCTCAGCCGTGTCTGTTTTTTTTGGCAACAAATGAGAGGAAACAAACGTCTGCAGAAACATTCTGTGGCATACACCTGGATGGTTGAAGAGAAAACTTGCATAATTTTGGAACAGAGGGGTACAGGTGAAAAACAAAAACTGCTCAAGACTCTTTGGAGCAGAGCCAATTGGAAGAGCTACTCTGTTTAAATGAATATAAATCCAATGAAATGTCTTCTTTAACTTGAAAACATATTTAAAGCCATGTTAACATGTGTTACAAAATAGAAAAAATAAGTGGTCACCACCATGGTAAGGAGTGCTGCCTATGTGTAAGGTAGACCAATGTATAAAGAAAGAAAATACTTATATACTGACCAAAGGGAATTTTCACCAGGTTTCTACCACCTAGTCTAAGAGCAGCATAATGTAGACCTTAATTCAAGTGATGTGTCGCTTACAGGTCTGCTTGTTGTTGTTTTTATAAAATTGCTGTTTTATTAGTAGGAGATTATCAAGAGAAGACTCGTAAACCTGCTGCTATCTGAATGTTGTTCTCTATATAACCCTGTCCTTACCACTGATGGCAGTGTTCTGTGTATATGGTCGGAAAACTGATTAATTAGTGGTGTGGGCAGGGTTATACGGAGCACAATATTCAGCTAACTGCTAGATCTGGAGCAGATAAAACAGTCACTTTATCAAAACTGCAGCTAGCAGCCTATTAAGCGACACATCTCAGAAATCAGTAAACCAGTCACAAAATATATCAATGCAAATGATTTATCGATAATAGTAACAAAAATACAATGAAGACACATGATAATAGCGAAAACATTTAGAAAAAAATATGTACAAAAAAACAGATGGTCTAAAATAAATACCAAAAACAAGATGAGTATAATAAAGAAATGCATGACAAACCCATCAATGGAAAGAATAATAAATAGAATATTAATGACCTTTTTTCATAAATTCTTTATTTTAGAATGTTCAATCATAGTAATAGATCAAATACAGTGGGGAAAAAAAGTATTTAGTCAGCCACCAATTGTGGTGTAAGTTCCACCACTTAAAAAAATGAGAGACCTGAAATTTACATCATAGATAGACCTTAACTATGAGAGACAAAGTGAGAAGACAAATCCTGACAATCACATTGTCTGATTTGGAAAGAATTTTTTTTTCAAATTTTGGGGGAAAATAAGTATTTGGTCCTCTGTCCTACTTACCTGTAGTAATGGCACCTGTTTGAACTTATCAGTATAATAGACACCTGTCCGCAACCTCAAACAGTCACACTCCAAACTCCACTGTGATGAAGACCAAAGAGCTGTCAAAGGACACCAGAAACCAAATTGTAGTGCTGCACCAGGCTGGGAAAACTGAATATGCAATAGGTAATCAACTTGGTGTGCTAGCAAAAATTAGAAAATGGAAGACATACAAGACCACTGATAATCTCTATGGATCCGGGGCTCCACGCGAGATCTCACCCCGTGGGGTCAAAATGATCTCAAAAACGGTGAGCAAAAATCCCAGAATCAAACAGGGGGACCTAGTGAATGACCTGCAGAGAGTTGGGACCAACGTAACATAGGCTGCCATCAGGAACACACTACACCGCCAGACACTCAGATTCTGTAGTGCCAGACGTGTTCCCCTGCTTAGGCCATTACATTTTCGGGCCTGCCTAAAATTTCCTAGAGAGCATTTGGATGATCCAGAAGAGTATTTGGAGAATGTCATATGGTCAGATGAAACCAAAATTAGAACGGTTTGGTAGAAACACAATTGATCGTGTTTGGAGGAGAACGAATGCTGAGTTGCATCCAAAGAACACTATACCTACTATGAATCATGGGGGTGGCAGCATCATGTTTTGGGGCTGTTTCTCTGCCAAGGGACCAGGACAACAGATCCAAATGCATGAAAAAATTAATTTACATGACTGGAGCCATGTATCATGAGATTTTGAGTGCAAACCTCCTTCCATCAGCCAAGGGCATTGAAGATGAAACGTGGCTGGGTGTTTGAGCCTGACAACGATCCAAAGCACACGACCAGGGCAACGAAGAAATGGTTTCGAAAGAAAAATTTCAAGGTTCTGGAGTGGCCTAGCCAGTCTCCAGATCTCAACCCTATAGAAAACCTTTGAAGGGAGTGGAATGTCCGTGTTGCCCAGCAACTGCCCCAAAACATTACTGCTTTAGAGGAGATCTGCATCGAGGAATGGGCCAGCATGCCAGCAACAGTGTGTGCCAACGTTGTGAAGACTTACAGAAAATGTTTGACCTCTGTCATTGCCAACAAAGGATATATAACAAAGTATTGAGTTGAACTTTTGTTATTGACCAAATACTTATTTTCCGCCAAAATTTGAAAATACTTTCTTTCCAAATCAGACAATGTGATTTTCAGGATTTGTTTTCTCATTTTTTCTTTCATAGTTGAGGTCTATCTATGATGTCAATTTCAGGCCTCTCATCTTTTTAAGTGGGGGAACTTGCATAAATGGTGTCTGACTAAATACGTTTTTCCCCACGTACTTATTTCTCTCTGCAAAATGCAAATACATTTATATAATTTAGACACTGTGATTTTTCTGGATATTCTCTCTTTCACTGTTAGACTTAGCCTACCCTTGAAATTATAGACTGTTCAGGTGTTTGTCAGTGGGAAAACTTACAAACTCAGCAAAGGATCATATACTTATTTCCCCCACTGTATTTAAAGGATAAGAACTAATAATGGCACTGGAATTCATCACCAGAGCCACCTGAGGTACAGAAATACATATTTAGAACCCCCATCCGTACAGGTACACAGCATCACAACCACTAGCCGTATAAAAAAATTACCGTAATCACCAAAACTACCAGCAGTACAGAAATTCATCATCCAAACCACCAGCAGAAAAGAAATTCATCATCCAAACCCCATCAGTACAGAAATACATCTCCCAAACCACCAATCAGTAGTAGGTCCATAAATTGGGTCAGATCCATGTACATTTGTATAGCATGAACCTACAACTTCCAGTACATCCATAAGAATGGTAAGGAGATACTGGGAGTTACCACTCATCATCCGATTGCGGACGCTACCGAAACCACAGTACTGATTAGAATTAGTCAGTAGAATCATTCAAATCTAGGTACCTTCATAGATTATATCTGTTATCGAAGTCGTCTTTCTTTTCTTCACCTTGTCCAGATGCCATGATGACCTTTCACACCCACAGCTCTTCTCTGCAGACTTTCATTTTCTCTGGTACTCTGCAGCACATCCTGGCACAATACCCTCAAAAATAATAATCTTTATTTATGTAGCGCCAATATATTCCGCAGCGCTTTAATAGAATGATTATAATACTCTATTATAAAAATATCTGGCCTATGATGTGCCCCTGATAAAATAATTGCCCCTGACTGTGTTATCTGCACAGAATATCACATACACTGTCCCTTTAACAGCACACACCCACCACTCTGCGCTCTCCATACTGAGCTCCGTCTTCACACTGTCCTCTACACTGTGTCCCCCTATACCGCTCTGATTGCTTTCTTTTTAGTTGTGTAATATAGGAGATTATTTCTTGATATTTTGATGGCTCTTGTAATTTGGTCTTCAATTGCTCTTGGATGTCAATTCTGATTCAAAAAGGTCTTTCTGAGGCCCCCAAGGTGATTGTCTCTATCTGTAGGGTTGGAACATAAACAATTGTATAACTACTGAGGAATCTCAGATTTTTTTCTATCTACTGGCTAACACTGTACAAACTTATTTTACCCTATTTCTAAAGCCTCATTTACACGTTCATGTTTACACACATGCATGAAAAATGGTACTGGTGTGATAAACGTTATTATCAGTGTGCCATCGTTGTACAACCCGTGTGTCCAATGTACTGTTAGTGTGTAATTAATGTTTTTCGCGTATGGCTAATTACATTATATGAATGATGCAGCTTCTCCTATAGTTTTCAATGTTAAATACGTACAGCACGCATTTGGCACACTGATATCCATGTGCTGTGTACGTTTTTCACGGATCCCTGGACCTGTTTATAGTTTTTTTTCTAATGCTGGAAAAAAAGGACATCTCCATGAATGTTGTACAGACAGACACACAGTCAGTATAAAAATACACTTATGTGACTAGCACCATAGATTATAATGGGTATGTGTTGTACATGCAACACAGACCTCTGAACAAGGCATAAACTGATGTTTAAATTTATGTCTTTATTTTACAGACTAAGGATGCAGCATTCTTCTACAAAAAAGCACAGGACAACAAAGCTGCTGCTCAACTGTTCGAACAAATTGGAGATTTTGAAGCAGCACTGAACTTGTATTTCCGTGATAAAATGTATGAAGAAGCTGCCGATGCAATGAAAAGGTGGGAAGTTCTTTTAATTTCTGATAGTATTTAGATCTGCATTCATCACTGAAAATAACTTGACATTACTTTTTCTTTCTCTGTAACTCTTGCCTTCTTAGGTATCGGCAGAAAAACCCTAATACACCATTACAGTTCAGGGAAAGACAGTTTTATTTGGAAGCTGCTGCAGATTTCTTCAAACAAAAGAAAGTAAAGAAAATGAATGAAATGCTTTTAAATCTTGATGTTGAAGATCAATTAGTTTTCCTCAAAAATCGAAAATGTTGGGTAGAGGCAGCTGACTTGCTTAAGAGTGAAAATAGGAGTGAAGAAGCTGCATCTTTGCTGAGAGAACAGGGCATGTTGTTACAAGCTGCAGACCTTACAACAAGGACAGACTTTCGAGCAGTGTGCCTGCTTGCTCAAGCTCGTCGCATCATGGCAAAAGATGAAGACCCAGGCCTTATACTTACAGAATCACTGCAACTTTTATATAAAACAAAGCAGTATGTAGAAGCCGCAGAAGCTACACTACTTCAAGGAGTTGTGGAAAGAGATTTTAAAAAACTCAGAAAGTCGTTCTTTAATTTTAAGAATTCTTCCCATCATGCTGGTGCAGCGGAGGCATTGTTTGAAGCTTCAGTATGCGATGAGTCCAATCCATCACTGCCAGTTATGGCATCTTTTGGTCTAGAGTCCATGATGACATTAATAAAAGCTCTTAAGGAGACCAAAAACAATGCTGATAGGGAGGCAGTTAAAACCTGTTTGGAGTTTTATGGTCTTATACAAATTGATGAACAAAATTACTCCATTCTTCAACATGAGGGGCCTAGGTTTTCTAATATACAAATAGACGGGGTTGAGAAAGCCATAGAGCTCAAAGACGTAAAATTGCTGCTGCAAAAACATTTTCTGAAATGGTTCCTAGAGGTTTCTAAAAAGATTGTTGCAAATACCTACCCAGATATATGTTCTAGGTACATTATAGGGCTTGAATGTGCAGACAATCAATGCCAAGATTCACATAAGCCTTTACAACTCTATGAATTGAAAAAAATCTTGGAGTCTAAAAAATCTTTAATAACCATTTGTGGGTTATTACTTGATGCAAAGAGCCTTTCAAATGAACGTTTTGAAGAGCTCAATGAGATTGTAAACCTTCATGGCTTCAAGTACTGCAATTCTCTTTTAAGTCTAGTTTTTTCTAAACATTTTCACCTTCGGCTCCTTTCAGAAAATTCAAAATTGTGCAGAGAAGTACTGCTAAATATTCCAGCGCCAGGGATGACTATGCTAAAAAAGTATGTTTTTTCACTTTTGGGAGAAGATAAAATACAAAGAAGGGAGTCTACTGACCTTTGGCTTAAAGTAATGCAGGTCTATAGCCTGCTATCTAAGTATCCAGATGGACTACAGCGTCTTCTTGAAGAAGAGGAAATACAGTTTGAAAATGAGTTAGAACTCCAGAAAAACAATGATCCACAAGGAGAAGGAAATCGAAGAAGATTTCTAGAGGGCAGATATGGAATGCTAAAGCCCGATACAATGAATAATTCACCAAAAGTTACTCGCATCCATTTCTTTCGCCTTCTGCAGACCTCATTGCAGCAGCTGTATCAATGCAGGAACCCAGACAGTTGCAAGAGGTATTTTTTCAGGTTCATGAACTTGCTAATCAAGAAATGTGTTTTTCCATTGATTCCAAACATTGGAAACACTGTGATGTTGCTTGAATTCCAGTTTATGCTCTGTTGTGCTGTACTCATGAGGTTTGAGAAGGATACCAGAGTCGTGCTTCCAAAAAGTTTCCTTTCCATTTTGCACTATTGGGAATACATGTTTGGAAGGAAAGGTAACTTGAAAGATACATACTCCATCTTGTGGGAATACAAACCAAAAGATGTTTGCCAATTGATAAATCACTTCAGATATCATACTTTATATCTTGCTAAAGTTCTTACTGGGGTTGAAAATCAAGAGTTCAATGTTCTTGTTGATGCATTCAGTGATATTGATTGCATTTCTTCAGGAGAAGCTGAAAGAACATTAGTATTTTGGTTAGTGCTGATGGTAAATCTTACACGTGTGGTTCCTGATAGGGCTAAAGTGATACTTGCGATACATATTCCAGACATCCAGAGTAGATTGGACTCTTTAAAACATGAATTCCCATTGAAAGTACCAAGCAGACTGATTGAAATTGTCAGTAAGCTAGGCGCAACCGATAAAACTGAATATCTTGTTTCCTTACTTGAAGAATTGCTGGTTCACCGTGATGATGAACGTCTGGTAGAATGCTCTTGGAGATGGGATATTGCCTATGGTAAAGGACAAGTAAGGGGAATCTTCTTTGATGACAAGTTCCGATTTAGTAAATTTTCTTATGTTCGTCACAGCATGCAGGATAATCGAGCCAGTTTCATGCCAAATGAGCAAGAAGACTTTGAAGAAGAGAATATTGATTTGGTGGCAGCAGTTGCCGCTGATAGACAGAAACAAATTGCTGTGCGGCAGTTACATGTAGCATTTCGTGTTGTATTCATAAGTATAAAATGGAAAAACTCAAGGAGTCGCAACCAAAAATATCACTTGGAGGAATACACTTCAGATTTTTTCAAAATTGCAAATGTTGACAAAACTCAGTGTGACTTATGTGGGGTGAAATTTTTACATATTAGAGCCCTTCCTACCCAAGCAGAAGTTGAAGAAGACCTGGAGGATGTTTCAAGTCCAGCTGAAGACATTGAAATTCTTAACCACCCACGGCTAAATGAAGAGTATGAAAATCATATTGTTCTAGAAAGACATTTTCAACAGATGAATGACTACAACAAGTACCTTGAATTTTTCAAACTGCAAGTAGATACAGAAATCTGCAATGGAAAGTCTTTTATACAGGCCATGGGTGAGACTTTCAGAAACAAATTGATCTCAAAAGAGGAACTATACTTGGAAAAAACTAAAATAGAAAACAAAATAAAAGTAATTGTTGAATTGATGGAAAATATCTACGAGAAGAAGACCTGGTCTCAAGGTAAAGTGACATTATATATTTTTTAGATGTTTGCTTTAGCAGTTACCAAACTCACTATTTAATGTGCCACTAAGATGCCAGATAATATTATATATCAGATGGGCCATGTGTCCACTATGACTAGATTCTCAACGTTTATACTTATTAAAACTTCCTTTCTGCTTCTTAAAAAAAAACCCAGCTGGCCTTTTAAGTATCCAGCAGTTCCTGCAACCTGACCAATAGTCAGAAAAAAATATTTGAAATAAAAGATTAATTTAAAGCATAACGATCATTTACATGTTTTTTCACAAATCAATAGTTCATGCTGAAATAAGTAAATGAGTAAATGTATGATATATGATATTAGAGAAATGTACTTCTTTTTCCTCCTGGGACTGATCATTCATTCTCAAAGTTCTCAAGTCCTGGGTAAAATCTGTATTCAGTGAATACACATTTTATTGTTAATTAGACAGGGGAGGATAATTGCTGCTCATAAAGTTCTATGCAAAACTGTAATTGCCATTTCTGGAGAACATGCAGCAAAATGTCTGTGTCTGTCTCTACCGCCTTCCCTTTCTGCCCCTCCCCCATCTATAGACGTTTAAAAGCACCGTCAATCATTCTCTCTGATTATGTTCCTCCTTGCTATTAACTCCTTGCCGACACAAGACGTTGTACAACGTCCTGGGCCGGTAAGGGGGCTTTGATGTGAGCTCCGGCGCGTCGCTCACATCAAAGCTCCGACATCTCAGCTGATCTCATCAGCTGAGATGTTGGGGTAATAGCACCGATCGGATCCGGAATCCGATCGGCGCTGTTAACCCCTTGGATCCCGCCATCAATCGCTGACAGCGGGATCCAAGACGGCCGCAGCTGGGAACACGCTGTTCCCCGCCTGCTCCGAAGATCCCCCGATAGCATTGCGGGATCTCCGGCGCTCACGTGACAGCCCGGGGTCCTGGCTAAACCCCCGATGCTGTCAGAGCGCAGTTACGTGTAGTGGTTGGCAGGCGCTGCCAACCACAAGACTACCGCGATTCTGGGAGATACAGATGAGCTGCAGCTCATCTGTATCTCCCAGAAGCGATCGGATTGTGCAGCAAGGTGCCTCTTAAAGAGGCAGTGTAAAAATAAGAATGAATTGATTAATAAAGTTTTTAAAAACCTGTAAAAAAAACCAAAACATAAAAGTTAAATCACCTCCCTTTTCCCCCAATCACAATAAAAGTATTAAAAAAAAAAAAAAAAAATACACGTTTGGTATCACTGCGTTCAGAATTGCCCGATCTATCATCTTATTAAATCCGTTAATGATAGCCGTAAACTCTGTAACGGAAAAAATGGTCCAAATGCCAAAATTCGTTTTTTTTGGTTGCCGCAATATTACTATAAAATGTAATAACGGGCGATCAAAACTGCAGATCCCCCCAAAAATGGTATCATTAGAAACATTAGCTCAAGACGCAAAAAAATAAGCCATCACACAGCTTCAGATCCTGAAAAATGAGGATGCTACGAGTCGCAGAACATGGTGCAAAAAGTCAGTTTTTGTTTTTTTGCAAACCTCTGAATTTTTTTTCACCACCTAGATACCAATAAAGGTATACATGTTGGGTGTCTACGAACTAATACCGACCCAAGGCATCACCCCGTCATGTCGGTTTTTACCATACAGTGAACATGGCGACTAAAATACCCAAAAAACAAACGTGTTATTGCAATTTCACTGCATTTAGAATTTCTTTGCAATTTCCCTGTACACTATATGGTAAAATAAATATTGCATATGAAAGTACATCTCGTCCCGCAAAAAACAAGCCGTCATATGTCTATATTGACGGAAAAATAAAAAAGTTAGGGATCTTGGAAGCAAGGGAGCAAAAAATGAAAAATGAAAAATTCCCCGGTCATAAAGGGGTTAAAAGAAAACACACAATATGCTTTTATCCATCAATTTTGATAGTCCAGTATCCATGAGACCACCATTATCAAGGCCAAAGAAATATGGGTTTATTCTTGTCAATTAAGTGCTATCATCTTTAGATTTCACTGGACACAGGAATGTCCCTATTGTTCTCAATATTTTTTTAGTTAACTTTGTAATTTGTTGATTCCAAAGATCAGGACAATATGTGTATATACTCGAGAGGTTTAAGCGTAGACTACATTCACTTGAGTAAAATCCATAAGGTATAAAGTAATGTTTTTATTACTATAATTGTGTGCATGTTGCTTATCTTGTTTATATTACATGACCTTCCTGCAGCTGAAAACCTAATGTGGACAGCTGTGGATGACTTGACAGCAAGTATTTCTGAAAGCCGCAAGTTACTGGAGAAGTCGGAACAACCAGCCACAAGAACAGAGGGTACTTGTCTGAAATGTTTGTTTAATGTTTTACCTGTTGTATGTGTGCACTCTATATAATACTCAAGGGTGTGAAATGACACAACGTATCTATAAGGCGGCCGTCACACAGTTCAATATTGCTAACGATATCGTTTAAGCGATCTGCTTTTTGATCGCTTAAGCGATATCGTTTGTGCATCGCTGCGTGCAATCAAGCGATATTACAATGTAAAATCGCTTGATCGTGACATCGCAGATATGAGAGCCAGAGCTCATATCAAGCGATAAACGCTTGTTCAATCTGCTTCATCGTGGTGTGTGACACCACGATGAACGATCTCCCAGCGGCAGAGCCTTTGCTGGGAGATGGTATCTATGGTAAACGTCGGGTTACTAAGCGCCGCGCGGCGCCTAGTAACCCGATGTGTACCATAGTTACCAGCGATCTCGCTGGCCCACATCGCTGGTGAGTCTGTCTGTATGACAGCTCACCAGCGATGTGAGCGATATCGTTAGCGATCGCGCGTGCACGTGATCGCTAACGATATCGCTCACGATATTGATGAGTGTGACAGCCACCTATAAAAGACAAGCAATAGTTTCTCATTAGAGGTTACTCTGAATAGTAACCAGTGATATAACTTAATGGTCAGAAAAAATGTTTTAGAACATCCAATTATTCTTATCAGCACAAATTAAATGCCTTGTATCAAATCCTACCAAGTTACAAAATCAACACTTTTTCTGAATATTCAGTTATATCCAGAAGTGTTTGGCCAGTAAAATATATCATTTATGTTAAGTACACCAGTAAGATTAATTTCAAAGAAATTCATGGAGTTTTGGTTGTTTTGTCGACTTTCCACTTTAACTTTAGGGGTTTCCAAAAATACTATATGTGCCATTTAGAAAACTGAGCCATTTTCACATGCTTCCTCCATTTTAGCAAACTTAAAAATTGGACAAACAGTTTAAGCCAGTTTATGGAACACTGATTCCCATTACCATATTATTTTATGAAAAATTGAGGAGATAAGATCTGGGCTTGATTCCAAATAATAGAGGAAAAAACAGATGATGGAAAATCAAGCTCCAACAAGTAGAAAAAGATAAAAATAACACTTTATTCTACCGTCAATAAAATCATCATTCAAATGTTGAACAGATAAGGAAACCTGTGTCCTAGACGTTTCAAACCAGAACATGTTCTTAAACATAGCAATGGTTTAAAACTCATAGGCATCTGTTTCTTTGTCTTTTAATATTTTTCTGATTCACTACATGATTCTATTGAAGATGGAATAAAGTGTTATTTTTATTGTTTTCTAATTGCTGGAGCTTGATCTTACATTACCTGTTTTTAGCCGCTATTGCTTGTGTGGGACCCGGCCAATGGATCCATGCACCAAATGTACTGGATACCACATGATTTCTCTTATTTTTTTTTTTACTTATTTTGCATTGATTCCAAGCATCGATTTTGCCTCTTGTAGCTGTTCATGGGAAGGAGCAATTATTCACGGGAAAGAAGCCAATTGGAGAGATAGCACAAATGTTCGAACGCCCCCCCAAAATTCCTGAATTGCTGTTTTATGTTCATTCTGTCTCCCAAAGACCAGAATAGAAAGCGATCAAAACCATGATGCACCCAAAAATGACACCAATAAAAACATTGACTTATCCTGCAAAAAATACAGACTGTCACATGGCTACTGGCAGAAATATAGGGAGAATGTATAGCTCTCAAAATATTGCGATGCAAAAATTAATTAATTTATTTAAAAAAAAAATCACTTTTTAGTGTATGATAGTTGCCAAACATGAACAAATCTATATAGATTTGGCATCGCTGTTATGGCATCGACTTCAAGAATAAAACTATCATCACTTGTACCACATGGTAACTAGCGTAAAAAATAAATAACGTCATGTCTTGACCTGCTGTTGATCTATTTATTCTTCCTCCAAAAGATTGAAGTAAGGCTCGGCTCACATTTATCCTGCCCTCTACACTGAGCACTTACATCTGGATTTCCATGTAAATCTTTGAAAGTATGTGATTCAGACCAATCCCCTGACGGATGTTTCCCTATTATGAGGCAGATTGAGTCACCTTGGACTCACTGTCCTATGATCCTGCAAGTGTTCATCTTGTCAGTGATGCATAAAAGCATGGTTGACCACAGTTTTGTGCATTTCTGAAAAGGACACCACTGAACAGAGGCCAGATGGAGTCGAGTGTAAGTATCTTGCCTCATAGTGAATGGATCCCTTAAGGGTGTCATCTGAATTCCATCATTCGGAGATTTAGATGGAAGCCCCAATGTAAGTGCTCATTGTAGAGCACAGGAAAAATGTTTCCAAACGTCTATGTAAAAGCTTCAACTCAATCCCCCCAAAAAAGTCCCCACTCATTCCCATCATCTGGAAATATAGGGGGCTTCTACCTTACTGGTAGCTCAAGGACTCTTTAAAAGCACTATGGTTCCCCCCGAAAGAAAATCCAGCAAAATTTGTGCTCAAAAATCCAAATGCCCCCCTTATTTTTCAGTCTTATAGTGTGCCTAAACCACACCTTGCATCCACATGTTTGGCATTTCTGTAGGGAGGAAGCCTGCTTGATTTATGGGGTGCATGTCTCCAAAAGCATGAGTTGGGCACAAATTATGGGCAGCTTTGCAATTAACCAAGCTGCTTACTTCCACTTCCTGAGAACATCAATGGAGTAACGATCATCGCTACCCCTGTAAGTAAATTCCAAGCAGGGGGTAAATTCCAAAATGTGATCACTTGAAGGGTGATTCTGCTTTTCTGGCACTTAAGGGCTCAGTGTATGGAGTCTGCAAACCATTGTACCAAAGCTTTTACTTAAATAGTCAAACAGCGCTCCTTCCCTCCTGACCAAGGGTGTGGAGTCAAGTTGTTATAAAATGAACCAGTTGGGTACACTTAGTTCAATGCAGTATGTACTGAATATTTTTTTCACAAGATTTTATGAAAATTATGAAATATCCTATACAGGGCTGTGGAGTCAGTAAGACCAAACCACCAACTCCGACTACTGTACAGCCACATTCAACAGAAATTGTGATGCAACTTTTACCCATTTTCCTGTGTGAAAATGTAAACATTTGGGGCTAAAACAAAATTTTTGTGGTAAGATTGTAAGAATTTATACCCAATGGTATAAAATCGTGGACACACCTGTGGTGTCAATATTTTTACTGCACCCCTATAATAATTCATTGAGAACTGTAATTTGTAGGATGTGGCCAGTTATAGGGGTTCTGTTGTTGTGGTAACTCAGGGGCTCTGCCTATGTGACATGGCACCCTCAAACTATTCACACAAAATATGTACTATAATATGGCACTCCTTTCCACTCTTGCACTGTTTCTCAAATGTAGTTTTTAACCACTTATGTAGTAAAGAAAAATTGCATAACGAATTACTTCTTTCATTTTCTCCCATTACCTTTTGTGAAAATTAAAAACTTGTGCCAAAGCAACATATTAGTGGAAAAAATGGTAATTTCTCCTAAGCCTCATTGGGGGACACAGGACGATGGTTATACTATTCTGCCAGTAGGAGAGACACTAAGCAAATGAAAAAGAAGCACAGTGGCTACTCCCAGCAGTATATAACCCCCTGACCTGCACAGTTCAGCCAGTTTTTTTTGCTTAGTGTCTTAGGAGGCAAGACACTGTTTGTTATTTTCTCATCATCGAGTTCCTTCAGACCGCTGCACTGTTCCTCTTCAGACCCCACAGTTGGGGCTCTAAGTGGTAGGTGATGGCCGGCTCCTGCAGCATCCCTCCCCAGACCCCACAGTTGGGAATCTGGGTTGCAGGAGGTGTCCCCTGGGTCTCTGGCCACAGCAGCACTGAAGATAGAGCTGCGCTGGGATGGAGGTCTATTCCCCTGCCCCTTGTGGATTCCAGGGTGGGGAGCTGTCTGGAGGTAGGTGCTGCGCTGTTCTCCGGTGTCCCCCTGTGCGCTCTTGAGCACGCTTCATCTCCTGCGCTGCGCTCCGCACCGGCCCCCTCTCGGCCGGCGGCTTGGTGGATTAATTTAGGCCCCGGCTTTGGGCCTGTAGGTTTTTTCACTGCCCCTAGTGTGATGCGGCGCGGCCGGGAACGCCCATGGCCGGCCCATCAACCAACCGCGCGAGTCCGCTCTGGGTGTCACTGGGGGGCGTGGCCTAGCGTTTCCCACTCCCAGGCAGTTTCTGGCACTATCTTTACAGAGGGACTTCTCTTCAGCGCGGTCGGAGCTCTGCAGGGGGACTCAGAATTCTGGGCAGCGCTGCACTTCCAGGTGACAGGGTTCAGCAGTGGTTATTTCCTGCTGGAACCCTAAGCTGTATATTGTGCTCAGCAATGAATTGTTTCATTCTGCTGCAGCATTGTCTATCTGCTGGCACTCAGCAGTATATATATATAATATGTATAGCAGGGAGGATATCAGACAAGAAGGGCAAGAGAGCACCAAAGGCCTTTAATGTGTACTATGCCTTTTGGACTGCATGCAAGGCTGTGCTGCCCTGCGGTTGTTCTACCCAGCTCTGCCAGGCCTGTGCCTCTAATTCCTCTCAGCCCTGTGCCCATGTCTCAGAGTAGGCGCCCACTGGTGAGGTTGTGCCCGCTAGCGTCCCCGCTCCGCCGGAATGGGCGGTTGCATTGTCGCAGTCTGTAAGCCAATCCATACAGCAACTCTGAGACGCTGATCCGGGTTGTGCAGGCACGTCCTTCGTCCAGCACGTCGGACCAGCCGGGCTTTCCGGACGACTGTTCCGGTCAGGAGGAGACACGCAGGGGGTCTCCCTCGGCTCCGTCTCAGGGGTCCCAGGCTTCCCCTGCATGGAGTAGGTCCCGTGAATCACGCTTGTCTGGTGAGCTCCGTGATTCGGATGTGGAGCTGATCTGGGTGATCCACTCGAGTCTGCTTCCTCTGATATCATTGCCATGGTGGACGACCTGGTGTCGCCGTTACTCAAGCCTTGTCAGTGGCTAACCCAGCTCCAGTCGCCTCCTCGGACCATGTGGTCTCTTTCAAGAGGCCCAAAAGGCCTCAGAAGGTTTTCTCTGATCATCATGAGATTCAGGATGTTCTACTGAAACATTGGTCCCAGCCGGATAAACGGTTTGGTAATCATAAGGTGATTGAGGCTCGTTATCCGTTTTTGCCAGCGGTAGCACAAGCTTGGCCAGATTCCCCCCAGGTGGATCCTTCGGTGTCCCGTCTGGCATCTAGGACCCTTCTTTCTCTTCCTGATAGTGCGTCTATCAAGGACTCCACTGATTATCAGCTGGAACAATTGTCCAGATCGGTGTTCGAGGTTTCAGGATCGTCTCTGGTCTCCCTCCTTTGCCTCCATGTGGGTGGCTAAGGCCATTGTGACCTGGACGGGTGATTTACACTCCGCTTTTCGTCACAGGGATGCGGATCCAGAGTTGTTGGATCTGGCTGCTCAGATTTCTGTCGCTGGGGAATTCTTGGTGCATGTGTCTATTGATGCAGCTAATTGCACTGGGGCTGCGGCTTCAAATGCCATCGTGATTCGCCGAGCTCTCTGGCTTCGGGAGTGGAAGGTGGATTCGGCTTCGAATAGGTCGCTCACTGGCATGCCTTATTTAGGTGGGCGTCTTTTTGGAGAAAAGCTTGATAAGTTGATCTCAGATGCTACGGGAGGTAAGAGTTCCTCACTGCCTCAGCAGAAACCCCAAGCGTAAGTTCACCAAGGGTCAACAGGCGAGGTTCCGGTCCTTTCGGAACTCGTCCAGGTGGTCCGTTTCCCGCCCTGCACAGTCGTCCCTTGCGCCGCACGCAGACAGGGGTTCCCAGGCTCCCAGTAAGTCGAGTTCCAGCTGGCAGCCCCGCAACAGACAGTCTAAGTCAAGGGAGTCCGGATCGCAGAGGTTCTCCTCTTCCTGGCTCGGCTCTTCTGGAAGACGCCTCCCGAGTGGGTGGCCGACTTTCCCACTTTCGGCTTGCCTGGCTCTCTGTTACAGGAGATCAGTGGGTCCGGGACTTGGTTTCTTTCGGATACAGCATCGAGTTTCACACTCGTCCTCACAGAAGGTTCCTTCTTTCTTGTCCTCCGGGAACGCCGGAAAAGAAAGACGCCTTCTTTCAGGCCATCGACTCCCTGCAGCAGGCGGGAGTCGTTCCGGTACTTCGAAGCAATCGTTTCCCCGGATTCTATTCAAATCCTCCCGTCCTGTTTTGGATTTGAAACAGCTCAACAGGTTTGACCAAGTCCGGCATTTTCGTATGGAATCCCTGCGATCCGTCATCGCTTCCATGCGGCAGGGGGAGTTCCTCGCTTCCTTCGATATCAAGGACGCCTACTTGCATATTCCGATATCCAAGTCCCACCAAAGGTTCCTGCGCTTCGCTGTGAACGAGGATTATTACCAATTTGTTGCGCTTCCTTTCGGATTGGCAACCGCCCCACGAGTCTTCACCAAGGTCATGGCGGCGATCATGACCCTTCTGCACGTTCCGGGAGTGTTGGTTCTCCCTTACCTGGACGACCTGTTGATCAAAGTTCGGTCTTTCACGGACTCCGAGGACAATGTTCGCATCATGATGGGCACTCTCTCGCATCTAGGGTGGATTCTCAATCTACCAAAATCCTCTCCGGTTCCGAGCCACAGGATCACATTCCTAGGTATGATCCTGGACACGTCTTGGGGACTTGTACTTCTTACCCAGGACAAGGTTTATTCTCTGCGCCGTGCGATTCGGATGCTTCTGCGTCCTGTCCCACATTCCCTTCGGTTGGCGATGCGGATCTTGGGGAAGAGGGTGGCGGCAATGGAGGCAGTGCCCTTTGCTCAGTGGCATCTCCATCCATTGCCTTTGGCTCTCTTGGTGGCCTGGAATTGCAGTCCGTTCACTCTTCATTGGATTTTCCAGCCGACGGCGGTGACGAGACTTTCTCTCCGATGGTGGCTGATTCCATCATCTCTCGCTCGGGGGAGATCCTTTCTACCGGTCCGGTGAGACATGCTAACCGCCAATGCCAGTCTCCTCAGCTAGGGAGCGGTGTTTTGTCATTTCATGGCCCAGGGTCGTTGGAGGAATCCTCTCTATCAATAATTCTCTTGGAGATTCTAGCCATTTACCTGGCGCTGAGGAGTTTTCATCATCTCCTGAGGGGCCATCACATTCGCATTCAGTCGGACAACGCCACAGCGATGGCTTATGTCAACCATCAGGGCAGAACGCGCAGCAAGTCAGCAATGCGGGAAGTGGAGCCGATTCTTTGTTGGGCCAAATCGTCGGGGGTGGTTCTATTGGCGGTTCACTTTCCGGGGATCGAGAATTGGGCAGCGGATTTTCTCAGTCATCAGGGACTTGCGTCAGGAGAATTGGCTCTCCATCCAGATGTATTCGATCAGATCTGCGATCGGTTTGGGATCCTGGATGTGGATCTCATGGCGTCGCGGATGAATACGCAGGTTCCCGCCTTCTTTGCCCGCTCTCGAGATCCCCGTTTTCTGGGAGCAGATGCTCTGGTCTTTCCTCCTCTGGCTCTCATTCCCAGGGTGGTGCAGAAAATCAGAACGGAACGCGTTTCGGTGATTCTGGTGGCCCCGGACTGGCCCATGAGATCGTGGTACGCCGATCTCGTGCAACTCGCCGCAGACGTTCCATGACGGCTGCCGGACCATCCGGATCTTCTCTCCCAGGGCCCATTTCATCACCAGAACTCAGGGGCTCTTTGTTTGATCGTCTGGCCCTTGAGACCTGACTTTTGACCCAGGCGGGATTTTCGGAGGAGGATGCGCGTGCTATGGCTTGTGCTAGAAAACCCGTTTCTGCTCATATTTACCACCGGACTTGGAAAGCTTTTTTCACCTGGTGCAATTTGGGAAGTCTCCTGCCCTTGCGTTTTTCCCTTCCAGCGGTTCTAGGGTTCCTTCAGGCTGGGTTGGACAAGGGGCTTTCCTTTGGTTCTATTAAGGGCCAGGTTTCGGCCCTATCTGTGCTTTTTCAATGCAGATTGGCCACGAAGCCCCAGGTTCGTACTTTTTTGCAGGGTGTTTCTCGTATCGTTCCACAGTATAGGAGGCCTTTGGAGACCTGGGACTTGAATCTGGTCCTGGACGTGCTTCAGAAGCCCCCTTTCGAGCCTCTCCGGGAAGTCTCGTTGCGGCTTTTCTCTCAGAAGGTGGTTTTTCTTGTGGCAATCACCTCAATTCGGAGGGTATCTGAATTGGCGGCACTTTCCTGTAAGGCACTTTTCCTTACATTTCATCAGGATAAGGTAGTGCTGCGGCCGGTGCCGTCTTTTTTTCCCAAAGTGGTTTCATCTTTCCATTTGAATGAGGACATTGTCCTTCCATCTTTCTGTCTGCCTCCGGTACACCGCATTGAAAGGGCGCTGCACACCCTGGATCTGGTCCGGGCACTGCGACTTTGTGTCTAGAACAGCACCTTTCAGGAAGACAGATTCCCTGTTCGTCCTTCCAGAGGGTCATTGGAAAGGGATGGCCGCTTCCAAGGCCACTCTTGCCCGGTGGATTAAGCTTGCTATTCAAGAAGCATATTCTTTCCGCAATTTGCCCGTTCCATCGGAGTTGCGGGCTCACTCCACTTGCGCGGGGGGGGGTGCCTCCTGGGCCATTCGGCACCAGGCTTCGGCTGAGCAGGTGTGCAAGGCTGCCACCTGGTCCAGCCTACATACTTTTGCAAAACACTATCGTGTTCATACTCAGGCCTCGGCAGATGTGAGTATGGGTAGACGCATGCTTCAGGTAGCGGCTGCTAGCCTGTAGACTGCGTTTTTCAGTTGTGAATATTTATTCCCACCCAGGGACTGCTTTACGACATCCCTTCGTCCTGTGTCCCTCAATGAGGCGTAGGAGGAAAGAAGAATTTTGTGTTCTCACCGTAAATCCTTTTCTTTTAGCCTCTAATTGGGGGACACAGCACCCTCCCTGTGGCTGGCTGGCCTTGTTGTGTTGGTTTTCTCTTGTTTTTTTAGTTCCTGGTTGCCTTATCGGCTTTTATATTGTTTTCCTCCTACTACTTTAGCACAAAACTGGCTGAACTGTGCAAGTCGGGGGTTATATACTGCTGGGAGGAGCCACTGTGCTTCTTTTTCATTTGCTTAGTGTCGCCTCCTAGTGGCAGAATAGCATAACCATCGCCCTGTCCCCCCCAATTAGAGGCTAAGAGAAAACGAATTTACGGTGAGTACACAAAAATTCTTCTTTTTCATGTACTCAGCTCATTGTTGTACAATTCTCTTAATCGCCTGAGGGTTAAAACTGCTCACCAACAGGTCAATGAATACCTCAAGAGCTGTGGAGATGCATCTCAATGAATTAGAATATCATCAAGTTAATTTTTTTCAGTAATTCAATACAAAAAGTGAAACACATACATTATTATATAGTCATTACAAACAGAGTGGTCAATTTCAAATGTTTATTTCTATAAATGTTGATGGATATGACTTACAACCAAAGAAAACCCAAAGGTTATTATCTCAGAAAATATAAGTAAGTAGGATGAAGGATTAAAAACCATGCTGCTGTATTATACGAGACATCAGAGGGTGAATATAATATTGATATATAAATCAGTGCATTTCAGGGCTCCCTAAAACACCCTGAAACATGGCAATATGGTATGATGATTTGTCCTGAGGAAGGGGCCAGGTAGCCCTGAAGAGCGTTCACTAATACATCAATATTATATTTACCCTTTGATGACTCGTGGAACACGGCAGCGTGATTTTTAACCCTTCATCCTCTATTCCCGCACCGTGCTGGGGACTGCAGCAACCATGATATGCTTTTACAGTGGTTGTAATTCTCACAACCACACAAAATGACGCCTCTGATACCTATTTAAGTAATATTTTATCTCTCAAAACCTTCATCCTCATTGTCTGCAAGCCATAATCATCAACATTTACAGAAATAACACTTGAAATAAATCACTCTGTAATGACTGTATATTATATGGGTTTCACTTTATGTATTGAATTACTGAAATAAATTAAGCAAATTGTCACTTCAGTGAGGAAGTGGACGAACTCTAGTGCCACCCAATAAAGGTTCGGCTACTTCCTCACTGAAGTTAGAATTTGCATATTTCCCAGAGGAGCATTGCAGCTGTAAGTCTCTGTATCAGTCTCCTTATGCCGGCAGACAGATTCCTCTCCATAAGGAGAAAAGATAGTCCCCCAGACCTGAGATAGATTAACTTTTTGATGATATTCTAATTCATTGAGATACACCTGTAGTTTCCAAAATAGGGTCACTTGTATGGGTATCCACTGTTAAGGCACATCAGGGGCCTTCCAGACACTACATGGCGTTCACTTGTTATTCCAGAGGATTTTGTGTTCCAAAAGTCAAATGGAGCACCTTCCTTTCTGAGCCCTGCAACACATAAGGGGTATCTGTGTATTCAGGAGTATTTGCACAAGTCGTATGGTGCAGTTTTTCCTGATATTCTTGTGAAAATAAAAATCTTGGGGTTCAGGCTCAGGTCAGACCTGCGTCTGCCCCTAGCCTGGTGGATGTGCCTGAAACTTAGAAAATTTTTTTTTTTTTTTTTTTTTTTTTTTCTTCAATAAGTTTTTATTGTACCGTATGTAAGTATAAAAACAGAAACAACGTTTTTGCAAGTGGTCCAAACAAGTATCAAACAATTCAAACATTTCCTAGGGTAGTAAGACAGAGGGGGTGGGGGTGGGGAGGGGAAGTAAGGTGTGTGAGGGAGTGGGGGGGGAAGAAAGGGAGGAAGGGGGGGGGGGACAGAGATAATTAGAGGAAGAAGAAGGAGGAAAAGATTCGGAAATAAGGGATCAGAACAGAGAGTAGAGAGCATCTCGCTTCATATTAAGTGTTGCTTAATTCGGAGGTTGCATGGCTGCCGGGTAATTCGCCCACAATTGCCATGCCTCAGTAATGTATCTACGTCTCGGTGCGTTCAGTGCTAAGTGATATTCATGACAATAAATTAAGTTCAATTTTTTGACGACATCTCCCACTGTCGGGGGGGACACATTTCTCCAGGCTGCTGCCACACACAGTCTGGCTGCAATTAGGATGTATGTAATCGCGTGGCGTAGAATGGGAGGGTAGATTTCCACTCCTATATGTAGGATTGCAAGCTGTGGAGATAGGGGGATGGAGGTGTCAGTGACCGAGCTCACCAGACCAGCTACAAGGGTCCAGAATTGGGTTATCTTGGGGCAAGACCACCACATGTGTGCCAAGTCCCCCTTCTGACCGCAGTGCCTCCAGCACAACGGTGAACCTCCTGTTCCGAATCTAGCTAATTTGGAGGGGTGGTGTACCAGCGCAAATGAACTTTTTTGAGGGATTCTAAGTGGTTAATACAACTCGAAGTTTGAGTCACACACCTAATCGCACCCTCCCAGTCATCTGCGTCCGCAGTAAAACTCAAATCTCCCTCCCAGCGAGTCATTGAGGGAAGCTTCTCTGTCGAGCTTTGGGTTAGTATGCCTTCATATATGATAGATAGACCCTTCGGGAGTCGGCCGTCAGAAAAGAGGTATCGTTGGAGTGGGGAGGTCAATGGTTGTTTTAGGTCATGCACGCAGTCTACCGATCCGAGGAAGTGTCGAATCTGAGAGTACTGTAGAAATGTACTGAGCAGTTCCCTTCTCCCCTCGCTAAACTGCTGGAAGGTGAGTAGTTTACCATTCCCCATTATATGGCCTAAAGTGTCAATTCCCAGGTCGCCCCATGTGGCTATATTCAGGGATGGGATATGTATCCGGAAGGCTCTCAGCGGGATCCTCTCTGGTGGAAGCTTGGTCCAAAAAGCTGGAATTTTTCCCCACACTGATTGTAACGAGCGGATCGTGGTCAGCGGATGAACCACTTTGACCTTACCGAGAGAAGCTCCCGCCAGAAGCCCATCGGGTTCCATTCCAGGCTGGTACTCCGTCTCTATCTGAACCCAACCCAAACTAGACTGGCTTCTCCACAACTCCCTACTTGCTTCGAGTATCATGGCTCTAAGATATGCTGTCACGTCCGGGACTCCCATGCCTCCCCCTTTGAGTTTCAGGTACATCGTGCGTCTTGGGACCCTCGGTCTTCCCTTGGCCCAGATGAATTTGTTGATCTGTCCCTGTAATTGGGAGAGTAGTTTAGTCGGGTAGGCCAGTGGGAGGCAACGGAAAAGGTATAGCATTTTAGGCATCCATATCATCCTAAAGGCTTGGATACGTGCCATCCAAGACAAGGGAGGGAGCGGGCCAGAGTCTAGGGTCTTCCTCAACGAACTTATTAATGTTTGTATGTTAACTCGCGCTATGTGACGAGAAGCACACAGGACAATGCCTAAATAGGGTATGCCGTCTGGAGCCCATGTACATGTGAAGCTCGATTTAAGATCCTCTAACTCTTTTTCCTGTAAATTAAGTGGGAGTGCCATGGATTTTCCCATGTTCAGCTTGTAATAGGATATTTCAGAGAAAGTTTTAAGCTCACTCATTACAGCTGGGATGGACTTGGCCGGGTCTGTGCATGAAATAATAACGTCATCAGCGTAAAGCCCTATGACGTGACTCTTGGTTCCTACCTGTATACCCGATATTTGTAGATTGGACCTGATCGATGCAGCCAGAGGTTCCATCACCAGGGCGAAAATCAGAGGAGACAGGGGGCATCCCTGTCTCGTCCCATTGGTAATGGAAATGGGTTGTGATAAGTAGCCCGACATGGAAACTCTTACGCTAGGGTTGGAATAGAGGCTTAGGATCGCTCTCAGGATCGGCCCAGAAAAGCCAAATCTCTCGAGGACCCCATGTAGGTAACCCCAGTGTACCCTGTCAAAGGCCTTCTCAGCGTCCAATGACAGGAACACACTGGGGGTTCCCCTTCCCTCTACCACATCAATCAGGTCCAACATACGTCTAGTGCCGTCTCTAGCTTGTCGTCCCACCACAAACCCCACCTGATCCGCGTTCACCAATCGTGGGATCACCCGCATTAAGCGGGAGGCCAAAATCCTGGCAAATATCTTCACATCTGTATTTAATAACGAAATGGGACGATAGTTGCCCGGCTGATCTGGGGGCTTCCCTGGCTTCTGGATGGTGGTGATTGTGGCCTCCAAAGCCTCGGCCGGGAGCTCTCCCTCAGATTGCCAGAATTGAAAGAGGCGGAGAAGGTAGGGCGCTATCCGGGACAAGAATGACCTATAGTATTCGTTGGCAAATCCATCTGGGCCCGGCGCGGAATTTAACTTGAGATTTTGTATGGTGGACATTACCTCTAAGAGTGTAAAAGGTTCGTTTAGTTCTGCTAATACATCTGTAGGTACCACTGGCAGGTCAAGCTTTGATAAATAGTTTCTTATGGAATACATTGAAGGTTGCGGAGTCTGGGGGTCGTCCGCAATATTATACAGTCTAGAGTAAAAGTCGGCCATGACACCCACAATCCCATTTGGGTCCCTGATCTGTTTTCCCTCAGCCGAGGTCATAGAGGTCACCATAGACTGTGTTACTCGTTTTTTGAGTCTTTTGGCTAACATTTTACCAGCTCTATCTCCAGAAGAGTAGAACTGGGTATTAAGTTTTCTTAAGTGGCGCTCATGGTAAAAAAGTAGTTGGGACCTAAGTTTCATACGCAAGTCCAGTATTTGAGATGCCAATAGTGGCGTGGGCTTAACTTTGTTTACCTTTTCTAGTTCTATGATTTTTTCGGACCATTCCCTCCAGAATTTTTCCCTTGTCTTTTTCTGCTGAGATGCCTTTTGGATGAGGAGGCCACGGAGAACAGCTTTATGCGTACTCCAAAGGGTACCGTCCGACACCTCCCTGTTGTCGTTGAGACGAAAAAATTCGTCAAGGTTGGCGTCTAGTGAGTCAAGGGTCAGTTGGTCCGTTAGTAGGGCGACATTCATTCTCCAAGTACGAGGAGTACCAGCCGGTTGCCCCAATCTGATACCAAGGGTCACCGGAGCGTGGTCGGACCATGATATCAGACCTATTGTGGCTGCATTGCAGCGGGGCAAAACGTCATCCCCCACCAAGAAAAAGTCAATCCTGGAGTAGGATCTGTGACTACTAGAGAAAAAGGTGTAGTCCCTCTCCTCTGCATTCAGGCACCGCCACACGTCATGGAGTCTGAACTCCCTACACAGCTCCGCTATGCCCCTTCCCCTTCTTACTGTTGACACGGAAGAGTCCAGTCTCGCCTCCATAATCTGATTAAAATCTCCGCATATAACTAATGAACCCTCCGAGGATTCTCTTAGCTTCTTAAGTAGTGACTTCAGAAATCTCGTTTGGCCGAAATTTGGGGCGTACACTGTCACTATGGTATACATTTCCCCCGAGATAAGACACCCCAAAATTAGGTATCTCCCCAGGGGGTCAGCCTCCAGTCTCTTCAGCTGAAACTGGACTCTGCCGCTCACCATAATGGCGACACCTGCCTTTTTGACTGTGTTATTAGCAAAAAATACATGAGGATAGGAGGAGTGTCTTACCCGGTGATTATCCTCCTGCAGTAAGTGTGTTTCCTGGATACAGAATATGTCCGCCCGCAGCCTTCTGGTCTCCCTCCATAGGAAGGAACGCTTGACTGGGGAATTCAATCCTTTTACGTTTAGTGATGCCACCTGTAGGTTAGAAGCAGAACCTGACATGGCAAAATGTGGTTATGCAGCAGATTACAGTTTCCTCTTCTGAGATTTGAGATGCAGGACCAAGGAAAGATAGGGCTCAAGAAGCTGAGAAATAGATAGAAAGAGAGGTACAGAGAGGGGTGGGGGGGAGAGGGAAAATAAGGGGAAGTTTGGAGAAAGGGGGGTGGGACTGGGTCAGATATGGGTTGGGTAGATAAGCGGGGGGTGGAGGACGAGATAAATTTTTAGACAATCACAAATGAGGGAAACACAAACACAAATGTAAACTTGAATTTTGGACAGACTAATTTGTCTGTAACCTTGGGGGGGGATTTAATAAATCCACTAGACCCTTCTTCTCTATCCCGGGGGGACCCCAATGGTCGCCCAGGACCGGGAAAAGCTATCCCGAATCAATGGCTCCTCCGGAGCTCCCACAGGAGAAGGGCAGGGTTCAGAAATTGGCAAATAGCCAAACTGGAGGCTTCGCTGTCCAGACCAACAGTTAGTTCTCCCAAGCATAGTCATAATCAATTATGGTCCCGAAGGTGTGATCCCTGAGGTTCGTCTCGTGGGGATCGTGGGGAGTTTGGAGCCGAGTAGACAAGTTCCAAGCCTTTAATGCCTTCCTGAGTTGGGTGGGGATCCAAACGAGTGTCTGGTTCCTTTGTAGCGGAAGTTCACTGCAGCAGGTGTCCCCCAGGCATACTGGATTCCCTTTTCTCTTAGGATGCGACAGCTGGAGGCAAATTCGCGTCTCCTGGCCAGCGTTCCCGGGAAAGATCTGGGTAAGTTGCAACCGCCTCAAATGGGGGTGGAAGCGTGGGGTTATCTCTCATGGAACGTAAAAGGAGATCTCTCGAACCCGGTCTTAGGAAGGAGATCAGTATGTCTCTGGGGGTCTCTTTTGGAAGCGGGGTAGGTTTTGGAAGTCTGTAATATTTGACAACCTCGAGCATTTCAGCGGGGGCTTTTGGTAGAGCTGCTGCCAGGAATGCTTTTACCACTGCTGTTAAGTCCTCCTAGTCCTGGGCCTCTGCAACCCCCCTTAATTTTATGTTATTAATCCGCAATCCATCCTCCAAATGGCACAGCTTCGCTTGACCGTGCCATGTCTCTATCTAGTGTGTCATAACTGTCCGCAAGGTTGTTGTGTGCTGAAGCAAAGTCAGACATTTTTGCTTCCAGCTTAGTAGTTCTCTCCCCCATTGCCGCCATTTCTGATCTCATCTCCTCCCTCATGCTCCGCATTTCACTTATCACAGTGTCTCTCATATCACCAGCATTTCTCTCAAGTACCTTTTGGTAACCGGAGCGTCCTCACCGCTCACTGCATCATGGACTGCGGATCTCCGAGGAGAGCGGGGTGAATGTGCAGAGTCGCAGGAGCTGGATGCATGCACAGTCTCCTTAGCGGGCGCCATCTTGGGAGATCTCTGACTCTCCGGCTGGAAGAAGCTCGTGAGCTTATTCTCGGTGTCTCTGCGCGGCGGGAGTTTTGCTCTTAGGCATGTCCGGTGGCTGTCTGCTGACCTTGGGACCTCAGGGTGATGTTTTGGCTTGGTTGCCGTTGATTAGAGCCGTTTTAGCGGTCTAGGCTGCGGAGGTGCTCCTCACTACGCGTCCGTCGCCATCAGCAGCGGACACGCCCCCCGAAACTTAGAAAATTTTAAGCTCAGCGCATAGCGTTACCAGCAGGTAAGCGTATCTGCCAGATTCCTGCAGGGTCAGGGACAGAGGTCTCGACCCTAGCCTAAGAGCAACAATTTAGTGGAAAATGTTGATTTTTTCTCTCTTAATGGCTCAATGTTTATTAAAATTCTGTGATAGCACTTTGGGGTTCAAGATGGTTTACCATACTTATAGTGTAAATTCAGGGTGTATTTATTTCCAAAATAGTGTCACCTGTGGAGGTTTCCAACGATTTAGAACCTTTTGGGCTCTGGAACACATGACATGAGTATGTCCGCTATCAATTCAGGCAATTAGCACTTCAAAATTCAAATAGCGTTAATTCGCTAGATGTGTACAGATTAGACCAAAATAGTTAGCTAAAGTTTAGATTTTGAACTCGTAGTAACCACCCATTACAACTAAACCTGACTGAGGTAAAAAGTGTTCAATAGCATCCCCCTTTCCGGGTGAATATGCTACAACTGATTATAGTTACCCTGTGGCATCAACACATTGGTGTCGTACCGACCATGGCCGTTTTTTAACCCTTTAGATGCTCCTGTTTAATAGTTATAACTTTGGATCTAAATGGTTAACAGAGTTTGAGGGCCTTCTTGAACCCATTGGCACTTTGAGACAATGATTGTGTTGTGCTGATGGCAATTTATGCAAAATAATGGCCTTTAGAGTCTGCCAACGTATAGAGACTTTTTTAGATGTTTAGCAACCATTTAGGTGGTGAAAATAGCATTTTTCTTTTCTGTCATGTCAAATTGCGTTACAATTTTATAACAATTCTAACATCCTATAAAATGAAAACAACATTATAACCAGATTGTGTTATTGTTAAAGCATACATGAGGTGTTATAAATTAATACTAGCTGTAGAAACCAGCTTTTGCCCGGGTTACAATAATAAACTGGGGCGTTAATAAAGGGGACAGGGCTAACTGAAGGGGGCGGAGCCATATGCTCCTTGATCTTTACGAAGGGGGCAAGCTAACCAGAAGGAAGCCATACGCATCCAGCGCATTTTCAACCTCTTCCAAAATATTCTCTTGATTCAGTGATGAGGTACGGAAGGCGTGAGCTGACCTGTTCTCCTGGTCCGTCAGCATGCTGTGATCCTCAGATTTTCACTTTGGATTCTCCGTCGGACTGTCATATTCGGTTAAGCACATGACAATTGATAAGTAAATTACTAATTTTATTTCGTAACATGACTTTTGTGAAAATTTGTTGACCTGTGTTGTTTATTGATTATAGCGCCATTTGGTTCTATGGTTGTTTCTACATGTAAAAGGGGTATACATATTAAAAACAAGTACAAGTCCCCAACTGGTATATGGAGGAAGAGGAACCTGCTCAAGAGTGCTTATAGGCTCCCACAGGAGATGCCTTTTGGATGAGGAGGCCACGGAGAACAGCTTTATGCGTACTCCAAAGGGTACCGTCCGACACCTCCCTGTTGTCGTTGAGACGAAAAAATTCGTCAAGGTTGGCGTCTAGTGAGTCAAGGGTCAGTTGGTCCGTTAGTAGGGCGACATTCATTCTCCAAGTACGAGGAGTACCAGCCGGTTGCCCCAATCTGATACCAAGGGTCACCGGAGCGTGGTCGGACCATGATATCAGACCTATTGTGGCTGCATTGCAGCGGGGCAAAACGTCATCCCCCACCAAGAAAAAGTCAATCCTGGAGTAGGATCTGTGACTACTAGAGAAAAAGGTGTAGTCCCTCTCCTCTGCATTCAGGCACCGCCACACGTCATGGAGTCTGAACTCCCTACACAGCTCCGCTATGCCCCTTCCCCTTCTTACTGTTGACACGGAAGAGTCCAGTCTCGCCTCCATAATCTGATTAAAATCTCCGCATATAACTAATGAACCCTCCGAGGATTCTCTTAGCTTCTTAAGTAGTGACTTCAGAAATCTCGTTTGGCCGAAATTTGGGGCGTACACTGTCACTATGGTATACATTTCCCCCGAGATAAGACACCCCAAAATTAGGTATCTCCCCAGGGGGTCAGCCTCCAGTCTCTTCAGCTGAAACTGGACTCTGCCGCTCACCATAATGGCGACACCTGCCTTTTTGACTGTGTTATTAGCAAAAAATACATGAGGATAGGAGGAGTGTCTTACCCGGTGATTATCCTCCTGCAGTAAGTGTGTTTCCTGGATACAGAATATGTCCGCCCGCAGCCTTCTGGTCTCCCTCCATAGGAAGGAACGCTTGACTGGGGAATTCAATCCTTTTACGTTTAGTGATGCCACCTGTAGGTTAGAAGCAGAACCTGACATGGCAAAATGTGGTTATGCAGCAGATTACAGTTTCCTCTTCTGAGATTTGAGATGCAGGACCAAGGAAAGATAGGGCTCAAGAAGCTGAGAAATAGATAGAAAGAGAGGTACAGAGAGGGGTGGGGGGGGGAGAGGGAAAATAAGGGGAAGTTTGGAGAAAGGGGGGTGGACTGGGTCAGATATGGGTTGGGTAGATAAGCGGGGGGTGGAGGACGAGATAAATTTTTAGACAATCACAAATGAGGGAAACACAAACACAAATGTAAACTTGAATTTTGGACAGACTAATTTGTCTGTAACCTTGGGGGGGGATTTAATAAATCCACTAGACCCTTCTTCTCTATCCCGGGGGGACCCCAATGGTCGCCCAGGACCGGGAAAAGCTATCCCGAATCAATGGCTCCTCCGGAGCTCCCACAGGAGAAGGGCAGGGTTCAGAAATTGGCAAATAGCCAAACTGGAGGCTTCGCTGTCCAGACCAACAGTTAGTTCTCCCAAGCATAGTCATA
Source organism: Allobates femoralis (assembly GCA_033576535.1). NCBI lineage: Eukaryota > Metazoa > Chordata > Amphibia > Anura > Aromobatidae > Allobates > Allobates femoralis. Next base: position 374,528,279 of record JARQOC010000005.1, read on the forward strand.
ATCAATTATGGTCCCGAAGGTGTGATCCCTGAGGTTCGTCTCGTGGGGATCGTGGGGAGTTTGGAGCCGATGTAGACAAGTTCCAAGCCTTTAATGCCTTCCTGAGTTGGGTGGGGGATCCAAACGAGTGTCTGGTTCCTTTGTAGCGGAAGTTCACTGCAGCAGGTGTCCCCCAGGCATACTGGATTCCCTTTTCTCTTAGGATGCGACAGCTGGAGGCAAATTCGCGTCTCCTGGCCAGCGTTCCCGGGGAAAGATCTGGGTAAGTTGCAACCGCCTCAAATGGGGGTGGAAGCGTGGGGTTATCTCTCATGGAACGTAAAAGGAGATCTCTCGAACCCGGTCTTAGGAAGGAGATCAGTATGTCTCTGGGGGTCTCTTTTGGAAGCGAGGTAGGTTTTGGAAGTCTGTAATATTTGACAACCTCGAGCATTTCAGCGGGGGCTTTTGGTAGAGCTGCTGCCAGGAATGCTTTTACCACTGCTGTTAAGTCCTCCTAGTCCTGGGCCTCTGCAACCCCCCTTAATTTTATGTTATTAATCCGCAATCCATCCTCCAAATGGCACAGCTTCGCTTGGACCGTGCCCATGTCTCTATCTAGTGTGTCATAACTGTCCGCAAGGTTGTTGTGTGCTGAAGCAAAGTCAGACATTTTTGCTTCCAGCTTAGTAGTTCTCTCCCCCATTGCCGCCATTTCTGATCTCATCTCCTCCCTCATGCTCCGCATTTCACTTATCACAGTGTCTCTCATATCACCCAGCATTTCTCTCAAGTACCTTTTGGTAACCGGAGCGTCCTCACCGCTCACTGCATCATGGACTGCGGATCTCCGAGGAGAGCGGGGTGAATGTGCAGAGTCGCAGGAGCTGGATGCATGCACAGTCTCCTTAGCGGGCGCCATCTTGGGAGATCTCTGACTCTCCGGCTGGAAGAAGCTCGTGAGCTTATTCTCGGTGTCTCTGCGGCGGGAGTTTGCTCTTGGCATGTCCGGTGGCTGCTGCTGACCTGTGCGGACCTCAGGGGTGATGTTTTGGCTTGGTTGCCGTTGATTAGAGCCGTTTTAGCCGGTCTAGGCTGCGGAGGCTCCTCACTACGCGTCCGTCGCCATCAGCAGCTGGACACGCCCCCCGAAACTTAGAAAATTTTAAGCTCAGCGCATAGCGTTACCAGCAGGTAATGCTATGCGCCGCCAGGCAATAGATCTCTATGGCAACCGCAGCCTCCAGCACCACAGAGATCTCCCGGATATGTGCTTTTGCAGAGCGCACAGGAAACTCTTTCCTGTGCGCTCTGCAAAAGCATATATCCAGGGATTTTCTATGTAGCCAGAGGCTGAGGTAAGCGTTTCTGCCAGATCCTGCAGGCTCAGGGACAGAGTCTGACCCTAGCCTAAAGCAACAATTTAGTGGAAAAATGTTGATTTTTTCTCTCTCTAATGGCTCAATGTTATAAAATTCTGTGAAGCACTTTGGGGTTCAAGATGGTTACCACACATCTAGGTAAATTCAGGGTGTAATTTCCAAAATAGTGTCACTTGTGGAGGGTTTCCACCGATTAGACACCTTATGGGCTCTGGAAACATGACATGGTGTCCGCTATCAATTCCAGGCAAATTAGCACTTCAAAATTCAAATAGCGTTAAATGCTAGATTTGTACAAGATTAGACCAAAAGAGTTAGCTAAAGTTTAGATTTTAACTCCGTAGTAACCACCATTACAACTTAAACCTGACCTGAGGTAAAAGTGAATAGCATCCCCCCTATCAGGTGAATATGCTACAACAGATATATAGTATACCCTGCTGCATCAGACACAATTGGTGTTGTCACCGACCATGGCCGTTTAACCCTTTAGATGCTCCTGTTAATAGTAACTATGGCATCTAAATGGTTAACAGAGTTTGAGGGGCCTTCTTGAACCCCATTGGCACTTTGAGACAATGATTGTGTTGTGCTGATGGCAATTTATGGCAAAATAATGGCCTTAGAGTCTGCCAACTATAGAGACTTCTTTAGAAGTTAGCAACATTTAGGTGGTGAAAATAGCATTTTTCTTTTCTGTCATGTCAAATTGCGTTACATTTTATAACAATTTCTAACATCCTTATAAAATGAAACAACATTTTACAGATTGTGTTATTGTAAAGCATACATGAGGTGTTATATATTAACTACTAGCTGTAGAAACCAGCTTTGCCCGGGTTACAATAATAAATGGGGCGTAATAAAGGGGACAGGGCTAACTGAAGGGGGCGGAGCCATATGCATCCAGATCTTTACGAAGGGGGCAAGCTAACCAGAAGGGAAGCCATACGCATCCAGCGCATTATCAACCTCTTCCAAAATATTCTCTTGATTCAGCTGATGAGGACGAGGGTGAGCTGACCTGTTCTCCTGGTCCGTCAGCATGCTGTGATCCAGATTTTCACTTTGGATTCTGACTGTCATATTCGTGTTAAGCACATGACAATTGATAAGTAATTACTAATTTTATTTCCGTAACATGACTTTTGTGAAAATTTGTTGACCTGTGTTGTTTATTGCTATAGCGCCATTTGTTCTATGGTGTTTTACATGTGAAAAGGGGTATACATAATAAAAACAATACAAGTCACCAACTGGTACTGGAGGAAAGAGGAACCTGCTCAAGAGTGCTTATAGGCTACAAGAGATGGTTGATGATGCAGTAGGTGAGGACAAAGCTGGTCTTCCAATGGTGTAGTTGACTCAGAGCTACTGCAGGTTGTAGGCTTTTCGAAAGAGGTGGGCCTTCAGGTTCTTTTTGAAAGTTTCCATGGTGGGTGAGAGTTTGATATGTTTAGGTAGAGAGTTCCAGAGTATAGGGGATGCACAGGCGAAATCTTGTATGCGATTTATGAGACATTGAGATAAGACGGGAGGAGAGCAGAGGATCTTGTGGGGCTAGGAGGTTGAAATCAGTTAATTACCAGGAAACTAGGTCACTGATGTATGGAGGAGACAGGTTGTGGATGGCTTTGTCATGGTTAGGGTTTCGAATTGGCATTTTTCACAATGGAAAGCCAATAATGGAATTGGCAGAGAGGAGAAGCCTGGGAATAATGGTGGACAGTTGGATTAGTTAGGCTGCAGAGTTTAAGATAGATTGGAGGGGTGCTAGGGTGTAAGAAGCGAGGCCACAGAGCAGAAGGTTGCAGTAGTCAAGGTGGGAGATGATAAGAGCATGCACTAGTGTTTTTGCAGAATTTTGGTTAAGAAATGTACGGATCAGAGAAATATTTTTGAGTTGAAGTCGGCAGGAGGTGGAATGGGCTTGGATAAGCGGACTGAAGGAGAGAGCAGAGTTTAGGGTTACCCAGAGGCAGCAATCTTTTGGGGCCTGGGAGAGTGAGCAGCCATTGGCTTTGATGGATAGTTTTCTTGGGAGGTGTTGAGGGAGATTGGGAAAAGATGAAGAATTCTGTTTTCTCCACATTACGTTTTAAAAAGCAAGCAGAGAAAAGGGATAAAATAGCAGATTCTGGTTTCTGGTTAGTAAGGTGGTAATACTGGATTCAGGGATGTAGATATGAGTTTAATCAGCATAGAGATAATACAGTGGCCAAAGATTTCCTTGAAGATGTCAATCCTCTGCTTGAAGAATGAGGCATTGTGTTCAGATGAGAGGAGAGTGAAGAGGTGCTTGGGGACTATGGGGAGAATTGAAGGGGTTGAATAGCTATTTAGGGTCATAAGGCAGGAAGGATATGAAAGATGAGAGGTAGCTTTGTTTTGCAGCAGTGATTGTGGAATTGAGATTGATGAGGGACTGTTTGTTTGTGATGAAGTGCTCATTGGAATGGGATTTCTTCCATCTCCGCTCAGCAACCATGGAAGCCCGCCTCAGTCCTTAAGTCAGCCAGGGTTGCCTGTGGATTTTGTGAGTTTTGGTATGTATGAGGGTTTGATCAATTCAAGAGCTGCAGCTCTTGTGGTGTATAAAGGGACATGATTATCTATATTGTGTAAGGAGGGTATGTCTGCCAGAGGTAGAATTAAATCAGAAAGTGAGTGTAGATTAGGTTATTTGAGATTTCTGTGTGGGTGTGAAAGTTTGTGGAGTGGGGATTGTAAAAGAGAGGGAAGAGAATGTAATTAGCTTGGGGTTAGTGGTGAACAGAACCATGTATGTTCGGCCGGACTTTAAAAAAAAAAAAAAAAAAAAGCTTGGTCAGGACCCAGACTTGATCTGAACTTGATCCTGAGCCCAATGCAAGTCAATGGGGACCAGAGCGTCTGTGCTGTGAAATAGTTGTAGTAAGGGCTAGGGAACTTCAAAAAGAAGCAAAATGGGGGCAAAATAGGTTCTGTCATCATAACAATCATGCCCTACAGAGCCTGCTTTCACAGTTGACTCATGCTACCTATATTGGCAGAGTTTCCCCACAGAGCGCAAATTGTCAAAAAGGTCCCTACAGAGCCTGTTTTCACAGTCCCCACTACACAGCCTAAATTTCCACTCCAGTAGCGTACAAGGTTAAAAACTTTGTAGTTGGATTAAGCTGGTGTTGCGCCAGCTAGCCTTGCTACAACCAGTTTCAGCCCCCTCTTCTTTGGGTGTCTCACCAATGCTTTTGACTGAGTTTCCTGGGGGCCACGCTTGAATACTACAGCTAGAAATAATGGAATACGTCTCCATTTCCATTTTGTTTGTTGGCGGTACTGGGGACAATGAATAAAATGGACCAGATCACACTCCAGTGATAGAAGTAAGGATGGCACGTTGTCCTTGTAGCAGTGATCCAGGCCACCCAGTTGTCCTTGTAGCAGTAGCCACCCAGTAATTGGCTCTGGTAACAGTGGGCAACTCAGCACTCATTTGGCAGACATTGTCACATGTATTTTCTTCTGTGTGCTAGGCTACCCAAAGTTAACAATAAGCTGTCCTTGGTGGGAGGTTTATTGTCTGCATGCTATGTTTTCCTTCAGCTGCTTTTGGTGCCGCTCTGCTGTGTAAATGGTTCTTCTTGGAAAACTGTCCCCTGGCTGTATAGTTGTGTATCTGTCCGCTATTTGTACAGCACTACTACAAGATTTCGTCTGTTATCACACACAACCAGGCCTGTGTTGAGGTTCAGTGGTACCCACCACGCATCTTCTTATTCTGCGTTTTGTAATTTTTAAAATTTAAAACATGCTTTTTAGATAGGATTTCATCTTTAACTTTAACTTTGACCAGATCTGCTCAAACGTTTAAATGCCACTGAATAATCCATTCCAATGCTGGTGCATTGCAATGGACTATATCAGCAAACTGAGTAATAAAAGTGAATGCCCCAAATAGACAACCTGATCTAAAAAACTAGTTAAGCCCTTCAGTGAACACTGTAAAAAAATAAATAATGTCGCAAAAACTTTTATTTCATCATGCAACTGACAAAAAAGTGGAATAAAATGCGGTTAAAAAGTCATCTACTATATAATCGTCTAATTTTGTCTGATTGTCTCTCTGTAATGGAAATGCCGCGTTGCTGATTGGTCGCGCCCGGCCAGCCGCGACCAATCAGCGCCGTGGGATTTCAGAATTAGACGATTAGATAGTAGATCGCCGTTAGTGCTGCCGCTGCACATGCTCCCCTCTCCGCCCAGTCTCCCACCCTCAGCAGTTAGGCCCACTCCGCTCCGTCCTCCCCACCGCTCCGTCCTCCCCGCCGCTTTGTCCTCCCTGCCGCTCCGTTCTCCCTGTCGCTCTGTCCTTTCCCTCCCTCCCTCCTTGCTGCTTTGTTCTCACCCACTCCCAGTGTTCCCATAGCTCCAGGAAGAGAATCAGCGGGTCATGTGACAGGCTCTGTGTGACGTCACATCAGCCTGCCCTATCACATGACCCGCTGATTTTCATCCTCCAGCTATTGACCGGCAATGGGAACACCGGGAGTGGGTGAGAACAAAGCGGCAAGGAGGGGAGATGGACGTGTGTGTGTGTGTATATGTTTGTGTGTGTACACTGTGTTCCAAATTATTATGCACATGTTTCTTTTTTCTGATTCTCCTAAATGGTCAGTGCAAATGACAGTCAGTGTAATAAAAGTCATCACCCATTAGAGTATACATCAAATTTCATTGAAGAAACCTCCCAATGATAACAGTATAATCTTAAAAATTAAAAAAATTCTAAATGCACTGTTCCAAATTATTAGGCACAATAGAGTTTCTAAACATTTGATATGTTTTAAACAACTGAAAATGCTCATTTGTTGAATTTGCAGCATTAGGAGATCACATTCACTGAAATAAAAAGTTGTTTAACTCCAAAACATTCTAATAGGCCAAGTTACATGTTAACATAGGAACCCTTCTTTGATCTCACCTTCACAATTCTTGCATCCATTGAACTTGTGAGTTTCTGGAGAGTTTCTGCTTACTGTATACTCGTGTATAAGCCGAGTTTTTCAGCACAAAAATGTGCTGAAAAGTCCCCCCTCGGCTTATACACGAGTCCATATACGGTACCCAGTGGTATACAGCCACCCCCCCCCCCCCCCCCCGTGGTATACAGGGCCCCCCCTTGCTTGTGCCAGACCTGTAAAAGAAGATATTATTATACTTATCGTGTCGCCGCCGCTCTGTCACAGTCACCGCGCTCCTCCGGGTCTTCAAGCTTCCTTGACCGGCGCACAGGAAATGACGTCATTGTCTGTGCGCCGGAGAAGGAAGCTTGAAGACCCGGAGGAGCGCGGTGACTGTGACAGAGCGGCGGCGGCGACACAATAAGTATAATGATATCTTCTTTTACAGGTCTGGCACAAGCAAGGGGGGGCCCTGTATATCACGGGGGGGGGGGGGCTGTATACCACTGGGTACCGCTGTATACACAGCTGGGGCCCTATATACCACTGGGGCTGCTGTATACTACCACTGGGGCTGCTGTATACCGCTCTGGGGCTGCTGTATACCCCTCTGGGGCTGCTGTATACCCCTCTGGGGCTGCTGTATACCCCTCTGGGGCTGCTGTATACCTCTGGGGCTGATGTATACCTCTGGGGCTGCTGTATACCTATGGGGCTGCTGTATACCCCTCTGGGGCTGCTGTATACCCCTCTGGGGCTGCTGTATACCCCTCTGGGGCTGCTGTATACACCTCTGGGGCTGCTGTATACACCTCTGGGGCTCCTGTATACCTCTGGGGCTGCTGTATACCCCTCTGGGGCTGCTGTATACCCCTCTGGGCCTGCTGTATACCTCTGGGGCTGCTGTATACCTCTGGGGCTGCTGTATACCCCTCTGGGGCTGCTGTATACACCTCTGGGGCTGCTTTATACAGCTCTGGGGCTGCTGTATACAGCTCTGGGGATGCTGTATATACCACTGGGGAGGCTGCTGTATACTACCACTGGGGAGGCTGCTGTATACTACCACTGGGGAGGCTGCTGTATACTACCACTGGGGAGGCTGCTGTATACTACCACTGGGGAGGCTGCTGTATACTACCACTTGGGAGGCTGCTGTATACCACACTGCTGGGGGCTGTATACCTGTGCTGGGGTCCACCCTCGGCTTATACACGAGTCAATAGGTTTTCCCAGGTTTTGGGGGCAAAAGTAGGGGGTCGGCTTATACACGGGTCGGCTTATACACGAGTATATACGGTATATTTCTTTGCATGATGTCAGAATAGCCTCCCAGAGCTGCTGTTTTGATGTGAACTGCCTCACACCCTCATAGATCTTTTGCTTGATTATACTCCAAAGGTTCTCTATAGGGCTGAGGTCAGGGGAAGATGGTGGCCACACCATGAGTTTATCTCCTTTTATGACCATAGCAGCCAATAACACAGAGGTATTCTTTGCAGCACAAGATGGTGAATTGTCATGCATGAAGATGATTTTGCTCCTGAAGGCACGTTTCTGCTTTTTGTACCATGGAAGAAACTTTTTCTCAGTCAAAACTCTATATACTTTTCAGAGATCATTTTCACACCTTCAGGAACCTTAAAGAGACCTACCAGCTATTTCCCCATGATTCCAACCCAAAACATGACTCCTCCGCCTCCTTGCTGACGTCGCAGCCTTGTTGGAACATGGTGGCCATCCACCAACCATCCACTACTCCATCCATCTGGACCTTCCAGGGTTGCTCGGCACTCATCAGTAAACAAGACTGGTTGAAAATTAGTCTTCATGTATGTCTGGGCCAACTGCAATCGTTTCTGCTTGTGACCACTGTTTAGGGGTGGCCGAATAGTAGGTTTATGCACCACAGCAAGCCTTTGAAGGATCCTACACCTTGAGGTTCGAGGGACTCCAGAGGCACCAGCAGCTTCAAATATCTGTTTGCTGATTTGTAAGGCTTTTTTAGCAGCTGCTCTCTTAATCCGATGAACTTGCCTGGCAGAAACCTTCCTCATTCTGCCTTTATCTGCACGACCACGTCTGTGCTCATAATCAGCCACAAATCTCTTCACAGTACGATGATCACGCTTAAGTTTTCGTGAAATATATAATGTTTTCATCCCTTGGTCAAGGCAGTGCACTATTTGTTGCTTTTTGGCAGCAGAGAGATCCTTTTTCTTTCCCATGTTTCTTGAAAACTGTGGCCTGCGTAATATTGTGGAACATCCAGTTATCCTTTTATTGGGCTCACCTGCCAAACTAATTATCACAGGTATCTGAGATTGATTTCAGTGATCCAAAGAACTCTGAGACACAATCCCATCAATGGGTTTCATTAAAAAAAAAACAACCCTATGACACTTAAAACCAATTTGCATAATAATTTGGAACACAGTTTATATGTATGAGTGTATGTGGTATACATGTGTGTGGCTGTATACATGTGCGTGTATACTTGTGTGTCTCTGTGTTGTATACATTTGTGTGTGTTTGTATACATGTGTGTGTGCCTACATGTGTGCTTATACCTGTGTGTACATGTGTGTCTGTCCAATGTGTGTGTCTGTATACATGTGTATGTGTGTTTACGTGTGTATATCTGCATCTGTGTATGTGTTTACATATGTGTGTCTGTATACATGTGTGCATATACCTGTGTGTACGTGTCTGTATACATGTGTGCATATACCTGTGTGTGTACATGTGTGTGTGTCTGTGTACATATGTGTATACCTGTGTGTATCTGTATACTCGTGTGTGTGTGTGTGTGTGTGTGTGTGTGTACATGTGTGTCTGTATACATATGTTTGACTGTATATATGTGTGTCTGTATACTTGTCTGTGTGTATGTGTGTGTTTGTATACATGTGTGTTTTTGTCATGATTGTGTCCGTATACATGTGTTTGTGTGTGTGTACATGTGTGTGTTTGTATACGTGTGTGTCCGTACAGGTCTATGTCTGTATACATGTGTTTATACATGTGTTTACCTGTGTGTATGTCTATTACGTGATCTGCAATGTCACGTCGTACACATATACACACATGAGCATACATAAACAAATACATATATACACACACGTGGCGAGTCACATTATACACATATACATAGACACGCGGCGGCTCATGTCATCTACTCTATAATCGTCTAATTCTATCTGTCTCTCTGTAATGGAAATCCCGCGTCGCTGATTGGTCACACCCGGCTGGGCGCGACCAATCAGCGACAGGTGCAGTCCAGCCGCGAATTGGTGCGGGATTTGAACCACGCATGCCACCACTATTGTCCCGACGGTAGCCGCAGGTCATCTCCTGCTGCACGGAGGTCAGCAGCGACGCAGCCGGGAGATGACCGGCATTAGCCGGTCATCTCCCACCTGCTCGCAGTGGAAGTACGCCGACCGGCGCTAGCGATCTCGCTCAGTGTGACACGCAGCAGCGACCTAATATAATATCTGCTTATCTGGCACTCCAATAAAGAAAAATGGAAGCCTAAGTCCAAGTATTTTTATATTTATTGTGGAATTGGACAAAGTAAAAAAAATGTTGTGACTCTTTTTTTTGGTCATTTTTTTGACATTTCAACACATAGTCTTCTTCAAAAACAACTGATAATAAGGAAACAAAGAATACAGTCATAATTGTACATGTCATCAGTACATTGATATATAACAAAAGTATACTTGTATACAAAAAATATAAAAAATACAAAATTAATTACAATGGTAGTAGATACATAAATTACAGGAAAACAATTCAGCCAACGCTTATTCTATACAAAAGTTAGGAAAATATCATCCCTAGTAGAACAAAAAAGGCGACCAGGCCTCCGCTGTGAGATCGCTGATCCTGTCACGGACGCCAGCGGCGACGCAGCCGAGAGATGACCGGCGCTAGCCAGTCATCACCCTGCTGCTCACAGCAGAAGTACCCCGACCGGCGCTAGCAATCTCACTCAGTGTGACACGCAGCAGCGACCAGGCCCCCGCTGTGAGATCAATACTACGCCCTACAGTGACAGGGTCCCAACGACTGTCATATCATTGCTGCATCGCTGGTGAGATCTGACTGTTTGACATCTCACCAGCGACCACGTAGTGACGTTCCAGCGATCCCTATCGGGTCGTATCGGTTGTCGGGATTGCTGGAGCATCGCCAAATGTGACGAGACCTTACTAATCGCTGGTGAGGTGTCACACGTGCAGATATATTGAACGAAGTCGCGTCGCTGATTGGGGAAAATCCTGTGTATTCATTGCATTATTTTTAAATCTTCATAAATAAACTACATACATATTCTAGAATACCCGATGCGTTAGAATCGGGCCACCATGTAGTATTTAAATAAAAATGGTATAATTGAAACAATCATCTTGTCCTGCAAAAAACAAGCCGCCATACACCAAAAAAAAAATAAGCTGATAGCTCTCAGAGTACAGCAATGTAAAAATATTTTTTTTCCTATAAATTTGTTTTTATGGTGTAAAAGCTGCAAACAATAAAAAAATATATAAATGTAGTATCACTGTAATCGTCCTCACTCGAAGAATAAATTAGTCTCATCACTTTTAAGCCCCCGTCACACCAGGCGACGGGGCTGGGGATGTCGGCGGCGACTGGCAGGTGCGCGCATGTTTTTGGCGAACCGCCAGCGTTGCCGTCTCCCGTTTACATGGGGTACACCTCCAGCCCCGCGCCGGCGAGCTGTCAGGCGGCATCGCCGCCGGGGTGTATGGAAACCCCAGCGGCGATGCAGGACAATGGGAGCCTATGGCTCCCATCGCCTGACAGGTCGCCGACACCCGGTTACATGGGGCGATGTATGCACATCACCCCATGATGGTCGCCTGGTTTCAGAGCACTGCTCTGAAACCAGGCGACTGCCCGGTATCGCCGACATCGCCCCTTTACATGAGGCGACGTAGGGGCGATGTCGCCGCCGATAGGCCACGCCCCCACGTCGCCTCTGTAATAGGCGGCGATGTCGCCCCGTGTGATGGGGGCTTTACAACACAGTGTGCAGCGTAAGAAAAAAACTATTCCTGCATTGCTTTTTCATCTTGATTTTGACTCCTTGAAAGTGGAATAGAAAGAAATAAAAAAAAATATCATGTGGCTCATAATGGTGCCAATGAAAACTCTGAATAATCCAGCAAAAATTAAGCCCTCAGATATTCTGACATTCAACCTCAATCCACAAATACCCTACTCAGGTCAGTCATCCAATAAATGAAATCTAGAGGGCTTCCATTTTACTGGTAGAAGAAAGGCTGCTGAAAAGTGCTCTGACTGCACCCTTCCCCATAAATAAGAAATCCAGCAAAAATCTGCAAATCCAAATCCTTCTGAGCTCCCATAGTGTTTTTAAACCACATATGACCTCCAAATGTGCTGAGAACTGTAGCGATAGAGCTCGCCTAGTTAATGGGTGTGTGTCTCCAGAAGCATGAGCTGGGCACTAGAATGGCAGACTATCTTAATCCTGTTGTCCAATAAAATGTTGCTTTGGCCCCAAGTTTTTAATTTTGAAAAGGGATAATAGGTGTAAAAGAAAATATGCAACGTCAATACCCCTGGTTGAACTACTTTGTAGGCAAAGTGCAGAGCTCAAAAGGGAAGGAGCGCCATATTGGAGTTCAGATTGTACTGGAATGGTTTGAAGGTGCTATGTTACATTGGCCCCTGAGGTGCCAGAACAGCAGAACATTCTATAAGTCAGGCTATTTTACAAACTACACCCTTTAATGAATTCATCTAGGGATGCGGTGAGCAAATTAACACCACAGGTGGTTCACAGAAATTTATTCCACTGGGCGATGAAGAAAAATTAATTGCATTTTTCCACTAAAATGTTGTTTTAGTACAAAATTTTTAATTTTTAAAAGGGCTAATAGGAAAAAATGCCTGGGTTTGTCTCACGGCAGTTTGTTGTGGTTGTCTCTTGGTGTCGATGTTGTCATCGCCTTGCTGCTTCCGTAGCTTTTCTGTCATTGTCATTGGCGTATTTGCGCTTATGACTAATTAAGACATTGAATAAAACGTGACTGAAGTTGGTTCAGACTGTCACTGACACAACGTGTGAAGTAAATGTGACTGAAGAACAGCACACTATGACAGACCTTGTAAACAGGAGTGAAATGTTCACACTGTGACTGACAGCCTTGTTAATAGGAGTGAAGTGCGTCACTATGACTGACAGCCTTGCAAACAGGAGTGAAATGCGTCACACTATGACTGACAGCCTTGTAAAACAGGAGTGATAGTGCATCACACTATGACTGACAGCTTTGTAAACAGCAGTGAAGTGCGTCACACTGTGAGTGGCAGCATTATGTAAACAGGATGAAGTGCGTCACACTTAGCGGCAGTTCAAATTGCGCGCCAAGCCGTGCTCTGCCACGCTGATTGGTCGCCGCGGCTGGCGGCGACCAATCAGCGCACTTGGCGCGCGTTTTAAAACGCGCGGCCACAAGAACCAATCAGCAAATCGGTTTGGGGCGGGAAATATGAATCCCGCGCCGCTGATTGGTCGCCGTTGTCAGCGGCGCGGATTTAAAACCCCTGCCAAGCCGTGCTCCGCTTTGCTGATTGATCACCGCCAGCCTCGGCGACCAATCAGCGAAGCATGTTTTAAAACACGCGCCAAGTGCGCTGATGGTCGCCGCCAGCCGCAGTGAAGCATGGTTTTAGAACACGTGCCAAGTGCGCTGATTGGTCGCCACAGCATGGGAGACCCGTTTCAACGCGTTGGCTTTTGTTCTTAGCACTTGCCTGCCTGTTTATGGAAGTCTTTTAAAATAAAGAAATATCGCTATGTGAAAGGGATTTAGTTTTGCTGGATTTCTTACACCTGTATTGAATCAACAGCCTGGAACCAGGGCTGATCCTTGCAGAACCACTCCTAGGAGCCTGGAGTTTTAAACATCGGTGAGCTGTAATCCCTCTCCCTTCTACCACTCTATATTCCCACCATATTTCACTTTTTGCGATTGTATTGGGCAGGTGATGAGCAGTGCCTGGTTTTCTCCACACATACCGCTTAGAATTAGCACCAAAAAGTTCTATCTTCGTCTCTTCAGACCAGGGAATTTTATTTCTCATAGTCTGAGAGTCTTTCATGTGTTTTTTTGCAAACTCTTTGTGGGTTTTCATATGTCTTGCACTGAGAGAGGCTGTTGTTGGGCCTTCTGCCATAAAGGCCCGACTGGTGGAGGGCTTTAGTGATAGTTGGACTTTGTGGAAGTCTCTCCCATCTGTTTTACTGCATCTCTGGAGCTCAGGCACAGTGATCTTGGGGTTCTTCTTTAGCTCTTCACCAAAGCTCTTCCATGATTGTCAGTTTGGCTGGATGACCAGGTCTAGGAAGACTTTTGGTTGTTCCAAACTTGTGCCATTTAAGGATTATGGAGGCCACGTGCTCTTAGGAACCTTGAGTTACTGCAAAATTCTTTTGTTTCAACTTTGTCTTTATTGAAAATTTTTAATTTATAACATGTAACAGAAGCCAATATCAAGCGAATTGACAGTCTTCAATCATACATTACATAAAGAAAATATACATGAACAGAAACAGAACAGTAATATTATATTCAATGTGTCTATACTCGTCTCCTGGTAGTTAGATTTTCAAATTATTAAGCTTCCACATAGAGGTCCCGGACTCCGCAGTGCACATTAACCCTTTTTTTTTTTCTCAAAGATATGTAATCATGATCCGCTCCAGGCGGTCATTCACCCTCTGCAGAATAAGTCGAGTCAGCACTCCTCAATATCCTAGTGGATCTCCTATAAATGAAGTCCACGGTGCCCACACCTTGTCAAACTTATCCATATTGTCATGCAGAGAGGCTGTCATCTTCTCATAACGTATACATCCTGGATTCTGATATAAAGATCCAGCGATGTAGGGGCTGTTGTTTTTTTCCAGTATATTGGGATGAGGCATTTAGCGGCGGTTAAAAAGATGGGTTTAGTAGTTTTCGTTGCGGGATCTATCCCAACCTCTGGGTGTAAGATTTAGTATAAAAACACACAGGGGTCAACTGGCATTACAACATTCAAAGACCCATGGTCAGCAGACTCCCCACCCCTCTCCAGAAATCTCCCAGATTCGGGCAGTCCCAGAAAACGTGGAAGAGGGATGTTCCAACGTTTCCGCATCTCCAACATACATCTGGAATGGACCTATTCATCTTATGGAGGACCTCGGGAACACAATACCAGTTCATCAGGAGTTTAATCTGGTTCTCCTTGTGGAGGGTATTGATAGAGGTCTTGTGAGCTCTCGACCACACCACCTGCACTGTCTCATAGTCAATGGGTGTCCCAAACCACGACTCCCATTTCGCCATATATGTATGACAACTAGACGTCTGAGTGCTGGGACATGGAAGTATGGTGTATATATCAGAAATGAGCCCCTTAGTTGTTGTATTGTTTACACATATCCTCTCAAAATCGGTCGGGTTACAAGGGATTCTGGGGAACCCATCTTTGTTCTAAAATAGTGTAGTATTTGTTGATATGAGTAGGATAGGGTCTTCTGTAGGTTATGCTTCGAGATAGCTCAGGAAAGGTCCTAAACCTTCTAGTTTAGGGGGTCCACCAGGTCCCTATATGTAAAGGAGGCCTGCCAAAGCCCAACTGGATCCGCCCCCGAATCTATAATGTCCTCCAAGTGGTGGGTTATAGAGGGAACGGTGTTAGGAACGATGCATGAGTAGCTAACTGGTATCTAATTCTCAGTGTGTTCCAGATGTCCCTGGTAAATGCCATAGGGCCCAGGAGTGCGGTCCGAGAAATCTCGTTAGGTGGACCCCATATCAGGGCTGCGGGGTGATAGGGAGCTAGCCATAATTTTTCGTTTTTCCATCCATTTGCTGAATGCGGGGAGAGTCGACCAGGAGGGGATACGTCTTAGATGTGCTGCATAGTAATATTTGGTTATATCTGGGCAGGCCAACCCCCCCTGTGATTTGGGGGCGCACATCACTGTTCTAGGGATACGATATCTCCCCGAATGCCAGACAAAGTTCAGGAGGATCGACTGTACTTTCTTTAAGACCGCCTGTGGGACTTTTGATGGAATTGTCTCGAACAGATATAGGAACTTGGGGAGGATCGACATTTTTATGATTGCTATTTTACCTAAAAAGGAGACCGGCAATGAGGACCACTTCTGTAATCGTATCTCGGTATCTCGGATCAAAGGGGGGAAGTTTGCCCCATACATTTCGCCATATCGTGGAGTAATATGTACCCCCAGATATTTAATGGAGGAGGTTCTCCAGGTGTATTTATGAAACTTCTGCAAATATCCAAGTTTAGGTTCGGGTATATTAAGTGGCAGTGCTTCAGTTTTACTTGGGTTCACTTTGTATCCAGACAGGCATGAGTATGACTCTAGAATTTTACCTAGGTTGGGAAGGGTTACTAGGGGATTAGTCATGTGAGCATGACATCATCGGCGAATAAAGAAATCTTAAATTCTTTTGACCTAATCCGGATTCCAGCTACATCGGGACTCCTGCGTAAGTAAGCTGCGAGAGGTTCGATGCTAAGTACATATAGCAACGGGGAAAGAGGGCATCCCTGGCGCGTACCGTTACGAATCTCCAGCAGCCCAGAGTGTGCATGGGATAGGCGGACCGTTGCCTTCGGGGCAGAATACAAGCCCCGCAGTGCGGTGATGAAGGACCCCGACAGGCCGAAGTGATGTAATGCAGAGAACATAAAGTCCCAGTTCAGCCTGTCGAAGGCCTTCTCCGCATCTAGGCTCAACAAAACAGCCTCGTCCCCCTCTTGTTCACCACGTCTACCAAGTCCAGTAAGCGACGAGTGTTGTCGCCCGCCTGGCGAAACCGAACAAAGCCGACCTGGTCCTTATGAATTAATCGAGGCAACCAGTTGTTCAGCCTCTCCGCCAAAATTTTTGTAAAAATTTTTAAGTCCGAATTTAAAAGGCTTATAGGCCTATAACTTGCGCAGTTCTACAGGGTCCTTGCCATCTTTCAAAATAACTGTTATATAGGAGTGAAGCATAGAGGCAGGAATTTCCCCTCCAGTCATGAAGCTATTAAACAAGGAGACCATATGCTGCGAAAGCAAGGGCAGATATGTCTTGTAATAGAGATATGGTAAACCATCAGGGCCAGGGGCTTTAGTAGAGGGAAATTTTTTTCACATTTCTTCGACCTCCTCATTGGAGATCTTATCATTTAGGTCGTCGAGAGCTGACCGAGGTAGTTTGGGAAGCTGACAGTTACTAAGGTAGTCATTCAGTACTCTATCTCTAGTCTGGTGGTCATTTGGCAGTGGGGAGGGCAATGAGTATAACGAAGAATAATAAGTGTGAAAGGCCGTAGCCATCCCTTCAGGGTCATATCTAATTGTGCCGTCAGTCCCTCTGATCCCAGTGGGGTTTCCGTTTGTAGCTTTATTCTGCAGTTGCCTCGCAAGCATCGTGTGGGGTTTATTACCGTATTCGTAGTATTTCCGGCGGGAGAATCGAATAAGTTTCTCAACCCTTCCCAGTGCCAAGTCCCTTAGTTTCGCTCGTAGTTCAATCACCTCATGCAGACCGCGTCGCGTGGGTCCCGCAAGGAGTTTCGCCTCGGCGGCCCTCAGTTTCCCCTCATAGATGGAATATTGTAATTTAGTGTCCTTTTTTAATCTAGAGGAAAGCGCTATACACTCGCCTCTGAAGACCGCCTTATGCGCCTCCCATAGGGTTCCGAGCGAGGGGGCCGACGGGGCATTCTCAGCGAAATAATGTGTCAGTGAGGTCCGTAGAGTCTGTCTCGTCACATTATTTGTCAGTAAAGACTCATTAAGTCTCCAGTGGGTCGGTCTTGGAACATGGGGGGTAATTTCAAGGTTCACCAGTAGGGGAGCATGGTCTGACCATGTAATGTGTCCTATATCAGCTTTTTTCAATGTTCGGAGGGTCGGGATATTTCCAAAGAAATAGTCGATTCTGCTATGAGATTTATGAGTATGGGAATAGAATGTGTACATGTCTGGTAGTCGGATTATCCACCCTCCATAAGTCATAAAGACCGTGGGTGTGGATTAATTTTCGAAACTTCACAGAGTCACGTCCCTCCTCTCGGCGGACGTCCGCAGGAGGTTGCAAAGGAGTCTATCGATGCAGCTGGAAAAGGCCAAATTGAAATCTCCTCCAATAATATGAAGGGTATCTCGTTCAGAGTGTAGACGTTTTAATACAGAGGACAAGAATGTCATTTGTGCTGTATTTGGGGCATAAAGGTTACATAGGAGTATTGGCCTACCCTCCAGATCTCCCTAAGGATAATGAATCGGCCATGCGGGTCAAGTTCGGACGTTCGCACATGTACTCTACATGAGCGTGAGAACAGGACCGCCACTCCTGCCTTTTTTGTTTTAGCTGTAGCCGAGTAGGTTCTGGGGAAATAATGCTGGGCAAATTTAAGTGATCCGCTAAGTGTGAGGTGTGTTTCCTGTAGAAATATAATATCCGCTCCAGACTCTCTCATGTCTCTCAAGGCCAGTCTCCTCTTGACAGGTGTGTTAAGTCCCTTGACATTAAGTGAGAATAATTTTACCATGATGGGGGTGGGTAAATGTCTGCAAATAAATATCTACGGAGATTTGAGGGGTCTCCTCTCTTTCTACTAGTAGAACCAGAAGCTCAAAGTTTCTCTGCAAAGGAAAGTCATAGACACGCTGCAAGCATTGAAATCTAAAATACTGCAAAACACCTGTAAAAAGTAAAATAAGCAAGTAACAAACAGTAAAACTTAAATTTGTTAGGATCCGCCTCATAGGGATCCCAGGGCAAGAGTCGACCGTAAAAATCAGCCTCCAATTAGGAGATCAGAAAATCCAAGAAGTCGCTATACTCCTCTAAGGGGGTTTGACTTCTTTGGTTCTGTACTCTTGCCGGGGGTCGTGACCTTCTAGCCCCCAATGTGGAGAACAAAAACACCAGCTATAGCCTCCCTTCCGGGGACAGTGCGTAAAAGCAAGTTCCCCTCTAGGACACGGGGGGGAGGAAAGAGTCTGAGAGGAGGAAAAGGGGGGAAAAGGTAGGGGGGGAAGAAGGGCGACGGGGAGAGGGGGGGGTAGGGCAGGGAACAGGGGGAAGAAAGAAACAGGGGGACAGTTAGATAAGCAAATATCCCTCTCATGGGAGTTATTAATATATCAGATAACCCATTGGGCAGTGAGGCGTCTAGTCAAGAGCTCCTCTGAAATTGCCAGCGAAAATCCTGTGCTAGAGTCAGGAGAGTTCAGGTGTCATCTGCGGCGGTGTCAAGGGTGGCACGGATGACAGGGTGGAGGCCACGCGCAGACGATCCCAGCGTTTGGCCCACCAGCCATAATGGTGGAGGATGGTCCGTCTCTTTTAGGGGCATTTACCTTCTGTGTTGATGGAGAGAAGGTGTGATGAGATCTCTCTATTATGGGGAGACGGCTGTGGAGGTCTTGCGCTCGGTCTGGTTTTATCCACCAATGTTGTAGGTCACTAGGACCCAGCAGACTCCTTCCACCTTTATAAGGAGGTTCATTACCCTTCCTCGGTGCAGGTGATAGTTCCTTGTGCACACTTTATCCTTGCTCCAGCAGAAGCTGAGATTGTGGAGGTTGCTGTGTTCTGCTGTCAGATAAGTGTTTCCTTTTCCCAAATGTCTGTCTTCCCTGGTGTTTGTCTTTAGTTGATAGTGGAGGGGTCTAGTGAACCTCTCCATCTGATCCTTAGATAAGATAGATCTAGGATCAGAGAGGGACGAGGTTCGTGGTCGGCGACAGTTGAGGAGACTGTATAGGGACGTTAGGGCAGACAGGGTCAGCTCTAGGAAGTCTAGGGGTCACCGTCTCCTTCTTGTGCCCTTAGCATTAGGGACTCCTGATTCCCCCCCCCCGTCGTTATCCTACGCTGGGTGTCTTCCCACTCCCAGTGTGACAGGCGGTTCTCGCTCGCCGTTTCCTTGAGGTCGCAGTGTGCCAAGTCCGCTGAAGAGTCGAGGGCAGTAACGGCGAGGTCCAATCAGGCAGGGCTGGTGCCTCAAATCCAAAGGTCTTGCAAAACGCTGGGACCTCATCCGGATATCTCAGGGTGGCAGATGTATTGCCTCGGCGAGCTGATAGACTAAACGGGTACCCCCATTTGTATTGAATCTCTCTGTCCACCAGGCATTTAAGGAGAGGTCTCAGGGCCCGTCTACGTTGCAGCGTGATCCAAGAGAGGTCCTGGTACAAAGCTATTTTGGCTCCCTCTAAAAGATGGTGGTTTGGTTGGTGAGATCTTAGCCATAATATCCTCCTTTAAGCGAAAGTCTGTAACGTGGCATATGATGTCTCTAGGTGCTCCGTCCATGTTTTTGGCCTTTAATGCTCTGTGCGCTCTATCCATAGGGATCGGGTGGTCCAGAGGGCGTTTTAATATAGTATTGAAAATTGTGTTGAGCGTTGTCTCTACGTCCTCTCTCTCCCTCACCTCCGGTACCCCCGAACCGGATATTGTGTCTACGGCCTCTGTTATCGAGATCCTCAACATGGCGCTGCATGTCATCAATCATCCTAGCCTGGGAGGACACAAGCGACTGCAACTCCGTAATGGCCTGTCTAGCTTCTATATGTTCCTCCTCCAGCTGGTGGATTCGCTGGGTCAGCCCCGTTACCTCCTGACGGACAAGTGCTATTTCTTGTCGACATGTGGACTTCACCTCCCGAATGAGAGCCTGAAAATCTTGCTTTGTAGAGAGGTGTTGTATCAGAGTCCACCACTCCTGGGGGGGCTGTGTGGAAGGCCGGGAGCTGTCAAGCCGCAACAGGGCTGTAGAGTCCATCACGTCACCAAGGTCCAACAAGGAATCTTGGTAGGTGTCAGAGACAACAGCAGTGGAGTCCTCTCCCCACCTCCAAATCCAGAATGGTTCAACCGGGGTGTTTTGGGCGACCTCTGGGGTCTAGGTGGCTCCACATAGGGAGCTCCTCGATCAATTGCAGGGGGTCCCCTCACTGACAAGTTGGGGGGATCCTGGGAGGAGGTTAGAGAGAGCCGGTCCCCACATGAGCCATGTTCATCCAGGTCCTGCTGTGAAGAGGGAAGACCTGACAGGCTCCCCCAGGGTCTTTCTTCAGGGCTGACATCTGAGGAGGGGGTCAGAGAATCCCCCCATCTGCACTCCCGCTCTGTGCAGTTAACAGCCTCCCTCGGATATGAACTCCCCCCCACAGGGCACAGGACAGGGGACATGAGGACCGCATCACCCACCTCAGCTGTTGCAGCACGTCCCCGTGAGGCTGGCGGCAGCTCCTGGTCCGGCTCCAGGGCCGTCGGGGAGGGAGAGGGACAGTCCTCCCGCTGTGTGGGGGAGAGATCCGAGGCCACCCGTCGCCGTGGGGGAGCTGGAGAAGGAGGGGGGCGGGACCTCCACTATCAGCGCCATCTTACCGCTCCGCTGTAATGGAGGCGCCTGGGACCCGACTCCTGTTCTCCCGGCGGCGGGGAGACGGCTCCCGGCTGTGTCGTGCAGCTGATGTATGCTGCGAGCTGGATCCGTCCGGGCTGGTTATGTCCGATGGCGCTCCGGGAGCTCTCTCCTTTATCTGCGCTCCATCTGCCCGCTGCTCCCGCTGTCCTCTGGAAAGGTATCCATCCAGGGTGCCCGGTACAGACTCCCCCGGATCCCTGGGGTTCTTAGTCGCTTTTTTGCGACCCATGAGAGGGGCTAGGCTGAATTATTTAGCTTATTGAGGTCTCCGGGTCAGGAGCTCCTGGTCCAAACGTCCTCACATGCAGGCTTCTGGGCACGCACCCAGAAATTCTTTTGTAACCTTGGCCAGATCTATGTCTGTACAATTCTGTCTCTCAGCTCATTGGGCAGTTCCTTTGACCACATGATTCTCATTTGTTCTGACATGCACTGTGAGCTGGGTGGTTTTTGTATAGACAGGTCTATGGAGCGCTGTGGGAATGGAGGAGGACAAGGATCTTGAAAGACAAACCTTTATTAGGGAAATTCACAATGCGTTTTGACAGAGGATTACTGCCTTCTTCAGGTAATGGGTTGTATTACAAGTGAACACATATTTATAGCAAACAGCCACAATCAATGGATAGTAATTAAGAAGCGATGGCAATTAACCATATAGGACCCAAAAGGATTCACATATACAATGCCGATCACATTGAACTAAATCTATAAGAAAACATAAAGTAGTATTTAAAAATATGTAAAAACATTGATAAGAATCCAATAAAATACAGTAAAATATATGATTAAAAATACATAAAAATGCAAATAATTAAAAGTAACGTTTTAAAAGTATGTGAATAAATATAATAACAAACAAAAGATCATTACTACTTCACCACATTTCCAATGTTAAATTTAATCCTCCAGGGGTAAGTGTCCCCAATTTGTATACCCAATAGCTTTCTCTGTTGATCAGGCAACTAAACCTGTCATGTACAGTGTCCCCAATCTGCTCAATAATAATCAATTTCAAAGATTTTAGATCCTTTTGGTGTTCAGTAAGGAAGTGTTTGGAGACACTGTGAAGCATGTACCGTATTTTTCAGACTATAAGACGCACTGGTTCATAAGTTGCACCCAGGTTTTAGAAGTAAAAAATAGGGAAAAAAATATTTTCAGAAAAAAATGTGGTAAAAGGGGGAGATGGTGCCGTGGGACTGAGTGGTTTGGTAAAGTACAGTATAAAAATGCCAGAAGGTGAATATAAGAACCAGAGGAGAGAGCTTATATTTAAAGTGCCACTCCAGTGCTGAAGAAAAAACACTGGAGTGCTGCGTTAAGATCTCATAGGTGCAATTCATATCAAGGGACAACTATAACTCCCAGCATGCCAAAGGATCTGCAGGATATGCTGGGAGTTATAGTTCTCCTTGATATGAATTGCACCTATGAGATCTTAAAGCAGCACTCCAATGTTTTTACTTCATCACTAGAGTGGTTCTTTATATGTAAACCCCCTCCCCCAGTTCTTATATTTACATTTAAAGCACCATTCCAGTGCTGAAGAGAAAACAACTGGGAGTGCTGCTTTAAGATTTCATAGGTGCTATTCATATCAAGGGAGAACTATAACTCCCAGCATGTCCTGCGAATGCTTTTTCATGCTTGGAGTTATAGTTCACCACAGGAGTGGTAGAAAGCCTGTATGTTTAGTCCTTTATTAACTATTACAATTCATTCTTAGCGTTTACACTTACATTAACTGCTGTCACTGTCATCCTGCAGACGATCTATAACACTTCTATCTCAAATTGCAGGACCTGTGATGAGGTAATGAAGAGGGTGAGAAGAGGGCGGGCTGGAGCATTACATGGCAGCAGTCCTTCATTACATGTGATGCTCCAGCCCGCCCACTTCATTACCTCATCACATGTCCTGCAATTTGAGAGAAGTGTAAGAGATCGGCTGCAAGATGACAGTGACTGCAGTTAATGTGAGCACACGCTGTGCTCCTGAGGTATGCTTTCACCTCTGCAGTCTGTCTGCTTTCCCCAGCATAGTGGACTCCCAATATCCCCAGCACTGCTGGATCCAGCGCTGGGGAAACTACATGGTTCCTCAGAGTGGAGGAATAGTCATTAGCTGCTCCACCGCCCACTGCTCTGCACTGACAATTGGACGGGGATGCAGCTAATGAATATTCCTCAACTTTAAGTACTGCCACCACATGGTCTCCCCAGCGCTGGATCCAGCAGTGGGGACATTCTCCTGCCTCCCCCATGCTCCCACTCTGCCGCTGCCCCCTCCCCACAGCCAGCCACAGTACATTCGTACCATAAGACGCACCCACACTTTCCTCCAAATTTGGAGAAAAAATTACGTCTTATGGTCGGAAAAAATACGGTAACTATTACGAATATTTTGCCTATGCTTATTTAGCCTGGCATGCATTCTCTAAATAGTGCGGCCTACGTATTGCAGGCCACATGGAGCACGTAAATAACATAGGAAGATTGACAGGTTACATTACATGTAGTCTGTGAAATGAACGATTGTGCGCCATTAGCAATGGTAGTACAACAGAGGCATTTTGGCGTATTACAACGAGAGCACCATGCTTTTGAGGCAATCAGTCCTCCAGATTGTTTAGATATGATGGAGGTGTTACTAGGGGCAATCATATTTTGCAAATTCCGACTCCGCCTATATATGATTTTTGGATGTTTTGGTAAATGATCTGAAAGAATTGGTCACTACGTAGAATAAACCAATATTTACCAGTTTTTGCAAAGCCTGACGGGAGTAGCCGAAGTTGGTGATAAGATTGCAACTCCTTACATTCGAGTTTCTTTTGCCAGTGACAGTGACAAACTCAATCTGATCTATACAGTCTTCTTGTGTTAGTGCCTTAGTTTTAGTGAAAGCATCTTTTAACAATCTTTTGGGGTAACCCTTAGGCTGCTTTCACATCAGCGTTTTTTGAAAAATGCGGCAGCTGCGGTAAAAAAAACTGCATCTGCTGCATTTACCGCATAATGGCCGCACTTGCGGCAGACTTGCGGCAAGCCCCATGCATTGTCTATGGGCTTGCGGTAACTGTGCGGCAAGTGCGGTTTCAGCAGTTGCGGCAGATGCGGCCGAGTTTTTTTTGCGGCTGCATCTGCTGCAACTTCCGAAACCGCACTTGCTGCACAGTTACCGCAAGCCCCATAGACAATGCATGGGGCTTGTCACAAGTGCGGCCGTTATGCGGTAAATGCAGCAGATGCGGGGTTTTTGACAGCAACTGCTGCATTTTTCAAAAACCGCTGATGTGAAAGGGGCCTTAGATACAAATCTCTTTTTGAGGACTTTTGATTCCTTTATAAAATCCTCATCTTTGGTGCAGTTCTTCCTGACTCTCCAATATTGCCTGTAAGGGATGTTTACTATTCAACTGGGAAGGTGTCCACTATCGAAGCTTAGATAACTATTAACGTCAACTGCCATTGAAGTGTGTCGATGTGGACACCCTCCCAGCTCTGTCTATTTGGATGGAGAGGTCAAGGAACTGCATCTTTTGATCAGATATTGTTGAGGTAAGCGTTAAATCCCAGGGATTTTTATTCAATTCTGATACAAAGTTGAGGGCTTCCTCTTCAGTGCCTCGCCAGATAAAAAAACTGATCATCTATGAAGCGTTTGTACATCTTTATGAGACCAGCCGCCAGGGGGTACTGTGCAATGTAGACTGACTCGACGGACCCCATGAACAGGTTGGCATAACTTGGGGCGAACCTTGTCCCCATCGCACATCCCCTTACCTGGCTGAACATGTTACCCTCAAACGAAAAACCTTATTGTTCAAAATGAAGGAGATGCCTTCCAAAATGACCGCTCTTTGTATTCCATGCATAGTTTGGTCACCCTCCAAATATTCACTGACGGCCTTTATTCCCAGTACTAAGGTAATATTTGAATAGAGGGACGTAACGTCTAATGTAAGAATGATACAATCAGTTAATGGGGGCAGATCCTTCATAAGGCTTATCAGATGAGTTGAATCTCTATTAGGAATCGAGAGTTATTACATACTTTTGCAAAAAAAAGATCTATATAGTGTGAGAGATTTGACCCTGGATCTAATTGGACGCCCAAGCGGGTTTTTAGCATTTTTGTGGACTTTAGGTAAAAAATAAAGGACCTGGCAATAAGGTTTTTTCGTTTGAGGGCAGCATGTTCCGGCAGGTAAGGGGCTGTGCCTTAGGGACGAGGTTCGCCCCAAGTTATGCCAACCTGTTCATGGATCCTTCGAGTCCATCTACATTGCACAGTTCTGGTGGCTGGTCACATAAAGATGTACAAACGCTTCATAGATGATCTCTTTTTATTTTTTATCTGGCGAAGTACTGAAGAGGAAGCCCTCAACTGCGTAGCAGAATTGAATAAAAATCCCTGGGGTTTAACGTTTACTTCAAAAATTTCTGATCAAAAGAGGTTCCTAAACCTCTCCATCCAGATAGACGAGCTGGGTGGGTGTCCACATCGACACACTTAAAGGCAGTTGACGTTAATAGTTATCTAAGCTTTGATAGTGGACACCTTCCCAGCTGGATTGTAAACATCCCTTACTGCCCACGGAGAGTCAGGAAGAACTGCACCAAAGACGAAGATTTTATCAAGGAATCAAAAGTCCTCAAAAAGAGATTTGTATCTTAAGGTACCTTTACACACAGAGATATATTGCATGCAATTTCACTGGCAATTCACTGGTTGCAGTGAAATTATGGACACATTGTTCCACTTGTACATGGCAACAAAATGGAACAATGTGTCCATGATTTCACTGCAACCAGTGAATTGCAAGCAATATATCTCTGTGTGTAAAGGTACCTTAAGGGTTACCCCAAAAGATTGTTAAAAGATGCTTTCACTAAAACTAATACTGTGTAAACATAAAGGAGACGAGCGAGGCGCAGAGTAGTCACTAAAACTAAGGCACTAACACAAGAAGCCTGTATAGATCGGATTGAGTCTGTCAATGTCACTTGCAAAAGAAACTCTAATGTAGCGAGTTGCAATTTGATCACAACCTTTGGCTACTCCAGGCTTTGTAAAAATTGGTAAATATTGGTTTATTCTACATAATGACCCAATTCTTTCGAATCATTTACCAAAACATCCAAAAATCATATATAGGCGGAGTCTGAATTTGCGAAATATGATTGCCCCTAATAACACCTCCATTGTATGTAAACGATCTAGAGGACTGATTGACTCAATGGTTGGGTGCTTTCGTTGTAATACAGCAAAATGCCTCTGTTGTACTACCATTGCTAATGGCGCACAATCGTTCATTTCACAGACTACAGGAGAGCGGTTTCCCATAAGATGTAATGTAACCTTCCTACATTATTTACCATTTCCAATGCACATGCGGCCTGCAATACGTAGGCTGCACTATTCAGACAATGCATGCCAGGCTAAATAAGCACAGGCAAAATATTTGTAATGGTTACATGCTTCAGTGTCTCCAAACACTTCCTTACTGAACACCAGAAGGATCCAAAATCTTTTAAATTGATTATTATTGACCAGATTGGGGAGACTGTAAATGACAGGCTTAGTTACCTGATCACCAGAGAAAGCTATTGGATATACAAATTGAGGACACTTACCCCTGAAGGATGAAATTTAGCATTGGACAATGTGGTTAACTAGTAATGATCCTTTGTTTATTTATTTATTATTATTTTTTTATACACTATTAAAATGTTACTTTTAATTATTTGTATTTCTGTGTATTTTAATCATATTTTTACTGTATTTTATTGGATTTTTATCAGTGTTTTAACATATTTTTAAATACTCCTGTCTTTGATATTTTCTCATAGATTTTTGGGTCCTATAGGGTTAGTTGTCACCTCTTCCTAATTACTATCCATTGATTGGTAGCTGTTTGCTATAAATATGTGTTCACTTGTAATACACCCACTCACCTGAAGAAGGCAGTAATCCTCTGCCAAAACGTGTTGTGAATTTCCCTGATAAAGGTTTGTCTATCAGGATTATTGTCCTCCTCCGTTCCTACAGCGCTCCATAGACCACATTTTCTCCTAACCTCCTGACATTCTCCCTCTCTGAGGGTTCTGGAGCAGATATTGAGATCGGAGAATCCAGCTCTTGACTTGAGGACCTGCGGTGACATCACTTCCGGTCATGTGATCGCCCGCCTCCAGCGTTCTCGGTGGCGCTGCAGTACCCGGAGACTCAAGCTCCCCCTGGGGTTGTGCAGGGGTGCACAACCAGGTAAGGTTAGCACAGATCTAAACCCCCTACATGCCCCACTGGACCACCAGGTTTACCCATAGCGCTCCTTTGTACCTTTCCAAATCAAGCCCTCTCAGTTTAATTAAACACAGCTGGACTCCAATGAAGGAGTAGAACCATCTCATGGGGATCACAAGAAAATGGACAGCATGTGACTTAAAGAGAACCTGTCAGGTGGTTTATGCCCCCCAGATATCACTCGATGTACCTGCAGCTTTGTAATACTATTCTATTCTAATCATCCCTGTCTGAGCTCATAGTGTAATGTTAAATGTGAAAAAAAGCATTTATACACTTACATTTTGTTATGTAAATAAGGCAGTCAGTCTACATCTTGGAGGAGGTAGACTGTCTGGCAGGTTAATAGTTAACCTTTCAGCTGAATGTCAGAACATGCTGGGAGACCTGATGTGATGTCACAATCATGTGACTATAATAGGCGGGGCTAAGTGTCACACTTCCAGGGGAAGGCCTCCTAGAGTGGGCCCACTGGGCCGTGGTACCGAACTATCCTGGGTGAGCTGGTCCTAGTTTAGCCAACCCCTATACAGGGATTGTCAGGGGCAAGCCCAGGAGGTCTAAATACCACAGCTGCTAGTACCAGGGGGCAGCTCGTAGGGTTAGCCTATACTACGGTAAGGCCAAACAGGGAAGAAGGCACTAGAGCCGGGTACTGGAGAGCTGGAATGGGTTCTACCAGAAGAGAGCACAAGGAAGGCCTGACTAACAGCCAGAGAAGCAGAAGCTTACTAACTCAATAATCAGGCACCTCCCAGCAGTGGAGGTGGCCTGATATACCAGAGGACGGACAGCTATTGGTCTATGGAGTGTCAGGTTGAACTGTGCCAGCCCCCTAGTGCACCGCTGATTAGATTAATGACTGTGCTGATGTGTGAGCCCGGTGGTCAGCAGACAGGAAGGGGACCCGGCGATGGCTCCGAGACACAGCAAGCCTGGACACTCGATCGGTAGAGGAGTAGAGGATGCAGACCCAGGAGAGGTGAGCTGGGGAGCGGTGCCCGGGGACCTAAGTCCCCATAGCACAATGAGTTTGCTCATAAGCTCATGGAACTTGGCTCCACCCACTATGGTCACATGATCGGGACATCACACAGGTCCTCTAGACATGCAAATTAATGGTGAGTTAACTATTAACCTGCCAGACAGTTTACTCCTCCAAGATGTAGACTGACTGTCTCATTCACATAAGAACATGTAAGTGTATAAATGCTTTTTTTTCAGATTACACTATGAGCTCAGACAGGGATGATTAGAATAGTACCATGAAGCTACAAGTACAGACAGTGATAGTTGGGGGGGCATAAACGACTTGACAGGTTCCCTTTAAATATGAATGTCTGAGCAAAGGGTCTGAATACTTATGACAATGTGATATTTCAGTTTTTAATTTTTAATAAATTTGCACAAATATCTACATTTGTTTTTTTTCAGTCAATATGAGATGCAGAGTGTACATTAATTAGAAAAAAATTAACTTTTTTTAATTTACCAAATGGTTGCAATAAAGTAAAGAGTGAGGAATTTCAAGGGGTCTGAATACTTTCATACCCTCTGTATTATGCTAACTGTATATTTGGCTTTCAGATGAAATTTCAGGATGAACCTAGAATGCACTCTAACCTTTTCATGTGAACTTAATGTGACCTCTACACTCTTGAATGCACATGTCCAACTGTTCATTGTTTCAATACTTTTGCATAACTTGCTATTCTCTAACGAGATTTATAACAGCAGTCACAAAGGTCTTTGATCCCTGAATCACCCGATATATTGTGTTGTTCTATTAGAATTGGCATTTCAACAATCCTCGTCATCATGCTGTTTACATTTTGATGTCATCGAACCAAGTTGATACCTAATAATTGATCTACAGTACCTCACTATTTCATGTCTTCAAGCAGGATGTTCTCAGACAGAAGTGGTCTCCGTGAGTCACGCAGCGGACTAGGAAGCGTAAAAAAACTCACCAAAATTTGCCAGGTAAATACCCATTGCACTCAGCAGCGGCTGACAGCTCCTCTGGAGGCAACACAGGTGTCTGTATGCCGGTACTCAATCACCTGCAACCCACAGTGGGGGCGGTTGTGGCACCAGCGTCCGGCCAAGCTGTCAGGGAGGTGACTGGTGGCATTTAAAGACACGAGGTTACCAGGGGCTCTGCCATTCACGCTCTGACACTATGCCTTGCATGCACCGTGAATGGCAGAGCCCCTGGTAACCTCGTGTCTTTAAATGCCACCAGTCACCTCCCTGACAGCTTGGCCGGACGCTGGTGCCACAACCGCCCCCACTGTGGGTTGCAGGTGATTGAGTACCGGCATACAGACACCTGTGTTGCCTCCAGAGGAGCTGTCAGCCGCTGCTGAGTGCAATGGGTATTTACCTGGCAAATTTTGGTGAGTTTTTTGTCTGATTTTAAGTCCATTCGGTGAATGGACTAGGAAGCGTCCGTAAGCAGTGAATGACCAATGGTATCCGGCACACTACACACAACAACAGACTGGGGAAACACCAGGGGGAGGGGACAAATACAACGGAGGGCCCTGCTCATAGGAAACAAGGGAAAGGAGACCTCCTGCACTCACCTGCGACTGTGCCCTGATATCCCTACCGTGCCTATACAGGTTCTTGCACCCCATTGCCGAGCAGGATACCTAGTCCTTCGCTGGCCCTGATGTTAACCCTAAATGGGAGAGATGGCCAGCGGAAGCACGAATTCCAACCACTGCACTAATAAAACAAGGTGTGAAGAGGAGACAGACAGGGAGATAACAAAAATTTCACTCCTGCTGCCTCTCTCCTGGGCAGCAGACGGCTTGGCAACGGTCAGCTTCTCGAAAATAGTACATTCACCCCAGGTAGCTAGGCCAGGAATCGTGTTCAATCACCAGCAGAGAGTAGGAGATGGTGGTTAACAGTGTCAAAAGCTGCAGAGAGGTCAAGAAGAATAAGCAGAGTGGTCACCATTACGTTTTGCCGTCAGAAGGTCATTGGTCACTTTGATGAGAGCAGTTTCTGTAGATTGAAGGGGGCGAAAACCAGACTAATGGATCTAGAAGAGAGTGAGTGGAGAGGGTGAGGCGGGTGTAGAGCAGGTGCTCCCAAGAGTTTAGAGATGTAGGGTAGATTGGAGACTGGTCTGTAGTTATTAGTGCAGGAAGGGTCAAGAGAGGTTTTCTTTAATAATGGAGTAATGATAGAATGTTTGAAGGAGGAGGGGAATATGCCAGAAGAGAGGGAAAGGTTGAAGATTTTGGTTAGGTGAGTGGTGACGACCGGAGAGAGGGACCGGAGTAGGTGTGAGGAAATTGGGTTAGTGTTGCATGTAGTGGGACGAGAGGAAGAGGACCCTGGTGACCTATTCTTTTGTGACTGGTTCAAATCTGGAGAGTGAACCGGAGGAAATGTGGAGAAGAATGGGAGTGGCAGCGCTTGGAGGCTGGAGCTGATTGTCTATTTTCTCCATAAAGTAGGCTAGATCATCAGCACAGAGGTCAGTGATAGGGGCCTGTACTTTAGGACTGAGGAGAGAGTGAAAGGTGTCAAAGAGTTTTTTTGGATTGTTGGATAGTGATAAGATCAGGGTGGTGAAGTAGGTCTGTTTGGCAAGGTGAAGGGCAGAGTTGTAGGTTTTTAGCATGAATTTATAATGGATAAAGTCTTCTGGTAAGCAAGTTTCCTCCATAGGCATTCAGCACTCCTAGAGCATCACTGGAGGAATTGAGTTTGTGATGTGAGCCAAGGCTGTTTTGTTCTATGTTTGGAGGTTCTGAGGGTGAGTGGCGCTGCTTGGTCCAGGGTGCTTCTGAGAGTATCATTGTAGTGATTCACTGCCAGATCTGGACAGGAGAATGAAGAGATTGGGGACAGTGATGAGATGAGAGTCTGTGAGTGCATGAGGATTAATGACCTGTAGATTTCTGGATGTGTGACAGGTAGGGGTGGGCTGTGGTGGTCGAGGCTAAGTAAGCATGAAGGAGAGAATGTTGTGGTCAGAGAGGAGAAGAGGTGAGTTATCTAAGAGGAGGTTGAGCAGAGCCAGGTAAAGACCAGGTCAAACTTTGGAATATGATGGGCTGAGAGTATTCAGTAAACTGAAGATATCATGGGAGCTGTACATAGGGTAGGGCAGGAGAGAGGGGCTGATGTGAATGAGTAGTGATGGAGGGGGGATAGGGTAATGAAAGTTGGTGGTGAAGGCACATAGGAAAACAAACAATGAAATAAAAGACATGGTAAAGATTAGTAGTGAATAGAGTTATACACATTGTTTCAGTGGCTCTATATATCATTACCTTCCAGTCTATACGGTACCAGTCAATTTCAGGTCTATTTCAAATCTGGACACTTTAATCAGACACTTTAATCAGACACTTTAATCAGACACTTTAATCAGACACTTTAATCAGACACTTTAATCAGACACTTTAATCAGACACTTTAATCAGACACTTTGAAGCAGACACTTTAATCAGACACTTTGAAGCAGACACTTTGAAGCAGACGTGTCTGGAGCAGACTAGTAGCAGCTCCAGATATGCTCACAAAAAGTGATTTCAGGTGTGGAGGGAACTGGAGGAGGGAACTGGATTCCATTAACCCATTGCCAAGCAAAGCTGTACCAAATGGTCGGTCAAAGGCAGATTTGGACAAAGGATCATAAATGGGTAGGGGGGGGGGGCAGGGGGAAGGACAGATACATTGATACTAGAATAGCATATTTTCAGCAGGGAAAATACATCTGAGCAGCATCAAAGTTGGGTGCAGGGCCATACAATCAAACATACCTGTAGAGCAGTGTTTCCCAAACTCGAGTCCTTACGGTCCCCAACACATCATGTTTTCAGGATTTCTTTAGAATTGCCCAGGTGAAGGAATCCTCATCAAGGCATCACCTGTGAAATACTAAAGAAATCCTGAGAACATGACCTGTTGGGGGCCGTGAGGACTGGAGTTTGGGAACCAGTGTTGTAGAGAAACACAGAATCAACATGATGATTAGATGATGGTCAGAGCAGTACAGATGGATTATGATAGACGGCATATAATGGAGCCCAGTTGCTTCATATCATTTCAGTTCTATTTCAAATATGGACACTTTAATCAGACACTTTGAAGCAGACTAGTAGTAGCTCCAGTTATGCTCACAAAAAGTGATTTCAGGTGTCCAGGTTTCAGCCCCATGGGCGCTCTACAATTGTAATCTGGTTGCTAATCCCTGGGTTTCTAGATTCATTAAGTCCTGTCCCAGAGCCACTCCTGTACTGTGTCCGAAAGTGCCTCCCTGGGACTTCAATTTAGTTCTGGATGCCGTGACCAAAATTCCTCTTGATTTCAATATGCGCACTGCGTATGTGCCAGAAGCCAAGGCCATACCGTGTCATTAAGCCCCACAATGCACCGGGCCGGATATGACGTACCGGCCGGTGCATCATAGGAAGAGAGGAGGGCAGGAGATTCCAACAGAGGAGATCAAGAAAGAATAATGATGCCCAGCGGGGCATGCAGTGATGTAGCGAGGAGGGGAGAATGGAGCCTGGAGCTGCCTTGCCAGTCTCCTGACTGAGCGACGGACTGTAAATTATAAGTAATTTTTTAACATCTTGATAGGGTGGATTTAGAGCAGGGAGGGATGGTTAGGGAGCACCTAGGAAGGTGCAGGGACAGCTAGTGATAGCTCAAGGGGGTAGCATGAGATGACAGGTTCCCTTTAAACACTACAGACTTGACCTTTCATCCACAACGGAGGTGACCTTCAGCGGAAGAGTCCTTTTTCTCTGCAATCTCTAAGGTAGTCTGTCATGGCAATGAGGGAAAATCTAAATTACTTAATGGCAATGGGATTTCCCGTAGCCATGACAGCACCACATTTTCTACTTTTGCACGGTTGTGGTGCACTATTTGGATGCATTTTGTTTCTTTACTTTGATGTGTTTTTTGTGGTAAATTTGATGGGTTTTGAGTTTGCTAGTCGTTGTGGCTTCCCTATGCAGCCGTTGCGGGACCGTATTCCTTTAAGGGGCATCGAAGCTACACCTCTTGTGCAGAACAAACCTCAGTTTTGGACGCAGTTGACAATGCGAATGGCACCAGTGTTAGGCCCCCTGGCACCGCATCCCAGCTCACCTCTCCCGGGTCGGCATCTCCTGCTCCCCTGCCGACCGGGCATCCGGCGTCCAGGCGTGCTGTGTCTCGGAGCCGTCGCCGGGTTCCCTTCCTGTCAGCTGACTGCCGGGCTCGCAAATGAGCACATTACTATGGTCGTATTCATGTGACCAATCAGCGGCACACTAGGTGCACTCCTCCCCTGTGACTCTAGGGGCCGGCATGGTCCAACCTGACACTCCCCTTGACCAATAGCTGCTCTTCCTATGGTATATCAGGCCACCTCCTCTGATGGGAGGTGCCTGATTATTGTGTTAGTTCTGCTTTGCTAGCTGTTGGTCAGGCCTTCCTTGTGCTCTTTTTCCTGGAACCCTTGCTGTGCTCTCCCCCGGTAGCTCCATCACCTGTTATTCCAGCCTTGTGTTCTGTTTCCTGGAACCCTTGCTGTGCTCTGCCCCGGCAGCACCATTCCCATTTTCCTAGCTTTGTACCCTGTTATCCCGGAATCCTTAGCTGTGCCTTAGTAAAGGTTAACCTTACGAGCCGTCCCCCTGGTACTAGCTGCTGTGGTACTTAGACCCCCTGGGCTTGCCCCTGACAATCCCTGTATAGGGGTTGGGTAAACTAGCATCAGCTCACCCAGGGGAGTTCGGTACCACGGCCCAGTGGGTCCACTCTAGGGCGCCTTCCCCCGGAAGCGTGACAACCAGCTCATCAGGAGGATTGTCGATTTCTGGTTTTGCATAACCTGCATGATGTGGTGGTGCTGGGTTTTCCATGGTTGCAGGTCCATAATCCTGTTTTGGATTGGAAGTCTATGTCCGTAACTAGCTGAGGTTTTAAGGGGGTACATGATGACATTTCCTTGATGTCTATATCATCTCTGCCCCAGGAGATTCCAGAGTTACATACTGATTTTCAGGATGCTTTTGCTGAGCCCAAGTCCAGTTTTCTTCCGACACATCGGGCGTGCGATTGTGCTATTGATTTGGTGCCAGGCTGTAAGTTTCGTAAGGATCGACTTTTCAACTTGTCTGTGACTGAACATGCTGCCATGCGGAGTTATATTAAGGATTCTTTGGAGAAGGGCCATATTCGCCCTTCCTCTTCGCCGTTGGGGGCGGGGTTCTTTTTTGTTGCCAAGAAAGATGCTTCCCTGAGACCCTGTATTGACTATCGCCTCTTGAATAAGATCACGGTCAAGTTTCAGTACCCTCTGCCTTTGATTTCTGACTTGTTTTCTAGGGTTAAGGGGCATGTTGGTTTACTAAAATTGACCTTAGGGGCCTACAAACTGGTTCGTATCAAGCAGGGACATGAATGGAAAACGGCGTTTAATATGCCTGAAGGCCATTTTGAATACCTTGTGATGCCTTTTGGGTTGGCTAATGCTCCTTCCGTTTTTCAGTCCTTTATGCATGACGTATTTCGTGAGTTGATTGACAAGTTCTTGATTGTGTATTTGGAGGATATCCTGATTTTTCTGACGATTGGGATTCTTATGTGGATCAGGTCAGGTCGGTCTTTCGGATTCTGCGTGATAATGCTTTGTATGTTAAGGGGTCTAAGTGTTGTTTTGGTATCCAGAAGGTTTCTTTTTTGGGCTTCATTTTGTCTCCTATTGAGATGGATGCTGTTAAGGTTCAGGCTATTCATGATTGGGTTCAGCCTACGTCCGAGAAAGGTCTTCAGAAATTTTTTGGCTTTGCTAATTTTTATCGTCGGTTCATTGCCAATTTTTCCAGCGTGGTGAAGCAGTTGACCGATTTGACTAAAAAGGGTGCTGATGTGGAGCATTGGTCTCCTGCGGCCATTTTTTCCTTTCAGGAGCTTAAAAGACGGTTTACCTCTGCTCCAGTGTTGCGCCAACCAGATGTTTCCCTTCCGTTTCAGGTGGAAATTGATGCTCCTGAGATTGGTGCGGGGGCCGTCTTGTCTGAGGGATCCTGTTAGTTCCACGATGCACCCTTGTGCCTTCTTTTCCTGTAAATTTTCGCAATTATGATGTCGGCAATCGGGAGTTGCTGGCCATGAAGTTGGCATTTGAGGAGTGGTGTCATTGGCTGGAGGGGGCTAAACATCATGTGGTTGCCTTGATTGATCACAAGAATCTGGTTTATCTCGAGTCTGCCGAGAGGCTGACTCCTAGGCAGGCTCGATGATCCTTGTTTTTTGCTCATTTTGATTTTGTGGTTTCCTATCTTCCCGGTTCTAAGAATGTTAAGGCCGATGCTCTCTCCCACAGTTTTTTGCCTGATTCTCTTGAACCTTCAAAGCCGGTCGGCATTCTGAAGGAGGGAGTTGTTCTTTCTGCTGTTTCCTCCGATTTACGGCTTGCTCTTCAGCAATTTCAGCAATTTTCAGACGGATAACCTGAGCGCTGACATGTGGGGAACTTGTTGTTCCTGCCCACTAGAGTGATTTCGGAGGTTTATTGTTCTGTGTTGGCTGGTCATCCTGGCATCTTTGGTACCCGTGATTTGGTTAGGCGATTTTTTTGGTGGCCCTCTTTGTCCTGGGATGTGCGTTCCTTTGTGCAGGCCTGTGGGACTTGTGCACGGGCCAAGCCTTGTTGTTCCCGTCCTAGTGGGTTGCTTTTGCCCTTAACTGTTCTTGAGCGGCTGTGGACGCATATTTCTATGGTTTTTGTTTCGGACCGTCGTGCTTCCCAGGGGATGACAGTTATCTGGGTTGTTTGTGACTGGTTTTTAAAGATGGTTCATTTCGTTCCTTTGGCTAAATTGCCTTCTTCTTCGGACTTGGTTCGATTGTTTTTTCAGCATGTTGTTCGTTGGCATGGTATTCCGGAGAATATTGTGTCTGACACAGGTGCCCAGTTTGTTTCTCAGTTTTGGAAGTCTTTCTGTGCTAAGCTGGGTGTGGCTTTGTCTTTTTCTTCTGCGTTTCATCCGCAATCTAATGGTCAGACGGAGAGAACTAATCAGACTTTGGAGACTTATTTGAGATGCTTTGTGTCTGCGGATCAGGATGATTGGGTTGCCTTTATGCCTTTGGCCCAGTTTGGGCTTAATAATCGGGCGAGTTCGGATACGTTGGTTTCGCCCTTCTTTTGTAATTTTGGTTTTCATCCTCATTTTTCTTCGGGGCAGGTTGCGCCTTCTGCCTGTCCGGGTGTGGATTCTGTGGTTGAGTAGTTGCAGCAGATTTAGGATTGTACAGTTGCCAACTTACATCTTTCTCAGGAAACTGCTCAGCGTTTTACTAACCGTCATCGTGTGTTGGTTCTCAGCTTCGTGTTGGTGATTTGGTTTGGTTGTCCTCCCGCCATGCTCCTTTGAGGGTTTCTTCTCCTAAATTTAAGCCTCAGTTCATTGGTCCGTACAGAATTTCTGAAGTTATTAATCCTGTCTCCTTCCAGTTGGCGCTTCCGAACTCTTTTGCGATTCATGATGTTTTTCATAAGTCCTTGTTGAGGCGCTTTGTCGAGCCCATGGTTCCTGCTGTGGCCCCTCCGGCCCCATTCCTGGTTGATGGTGAGTTGGAGTATGAGGTTGAGAAGATTTTGG
This sequence comes from Allobates femoralis, assembly GCA_033576535.1. Lineage (NCBI taxonomy): Eukaryota > Metazoa > Chordata > Amphibia > Anura > Aromobatidae > Allobates > Allobates femoralis. The sequence goes on from JARQOC010000005.1 coordinate 374,565,052, forward strand.
ATTCTCGTCTTTTGAGATGGAGGCTCCAGTACCTTGTTTTTTTAATCAAATACATTTTTATTAAACAAGTGTATTCGATACAGTTCAGTCAACAGTAACATCCATGTTCACATTTTCACATTTTAAGTAAAGTAAATTAAACATCCCCATCCCCTCCCCCCTCCTCCCCTCCTATCCCCCAACCCCCATCCTCAGTCTGGGCAGTAAGCGCCGTCTCACGATCCCTGTGTCCCGTAAACAAAAGCATACCTTACAAATTACCGGAGCCAAACAGATTAATTCTATAACATACCCTCCATGGTCAGTATCGTTTTCCTCTCCCTTTAAACAACCCTAGACCGTCCCATAGTTAAGCCACGGGGACCATATTTTATCATAGAGGTCCAACTTTCCCCTCTTACGATAAACCCCCCTCTCCATAAGCGAAATGTACTTAGCCTGCTCTACAAATTCTTTCCTAGAGGGCGGTTCTTCCGCAATCCAATGTCTAGCAATTAGCTTGCAAGCAATATACAGCAACCGTGCTATGGCTATCTTAGAGGATTCATCCACCCTAAGCTCATCCACGTATCCCAGCAGGCATACCACAGGGTCTCGGGGAATTGTACAATCATACGCTCCTTCCACTCTTGATAACACCGTTATCCAATACGCAGTCAGTCGCAGACAATGCCACATCAGATGAAGCAGGCTGGCTGGGTCAGTCCGACACCTTGCACACTCAGCATTCGGTCTCAGGCCAATCTTATATAAAAATTCAGGCGTGCAGTACACTCTGTGCAAGATGTAAAGCTGTGACAGTCTGCCAGGTTCACTCACCGATTGCTTCGGTACCCATTCCAAAATAGATTCCCATTTATCATCTTCTAGGGCCCCCATCTCTCTCTCCCAACGGGCTCTGGCATTAGGTTGATGTTGAAGTAAAAAAAGCATGTAATATGTCCCGGTATGTGGTCGCTATCGCCCCCTTAGTGGGTCCCCCCTCACAGACGTATACGAGGACCAGATCCCTCTGTATCCGCAGTGAACCCTGTTTCGCCTGAGCTTGGATCGCGTGGGACATTTGCAAATATTGGAACATCCCCTTCTCCCGTAGACCATACTCCTCACTTAGTTTGGAGAAAGGCTTAAGGGTCTGCCCCTCCAGTATCTGCTGTACCCTCACAATGCCCCTGTCACGCCACTCAACCAGACACCCCATCTTCGTAATCTCCGGCAAGCTAGAGTTATTCCACAACGGGGAGTGATTCGTCAACCCCTCTACTCCTCTAAGTGTTTTTAACCTATCCCAAACCGTCTGTATCAACCGCAAGGTGGGGTACTGTCAGCCCAGCGTACGTATCGACCCATCTTCCGCACCCAGTATTAGAGGGCTCCTATCAGTCATCCTCTCCAGCACTTTCTGCAGCGAAGGCTGAGTCGCCCGTAATGACCATCCCCTCATATGTTGACATTGTGCAGCTATAAAATATAAATGTGGGTTGGGCAACGCCAGACCTCCCTCATCCTTAGGCCTCTGAAGAAGTTCCAGCCTCAGCCTGACCTGCTTCTTCCCCCATATCAGACTGCGAAACAGAGAGTTAATTTGTCTGAATCTAGCCTGGGAGATATGTATTGGGCATTGTGGAACACATATAGTAATTTCGGCATTAATATCATTTTAATCGGTCTGGGAACTTGCTCTCAACCTTATGGAGAGAGCGAAGTAGGTGAGGAGATTGTAAGCCACTTCCCTCCTCTCAGATATATGCATATATGCAAATTTGCACTTCACTAAGGAAGTTGAGAAACTCCCGTGCCACATTTAAGCAGCTTCCTCAAAGTCATAATCGCTTTCCTACAAGCTTTTAATATAACTAAGGGATTTGTGCCAGATCAGAACCCCAAACTACAGACGCTGCGTTTCGGGTACCTGCCCCTCATCAGTGTAGTGTGTGGGATATTCTGATCTGGCAGAGTGAGTGGGCTAAGACAAGGTCTGGGAACTTGCTCTCAACCTTATGGAGAGAGCGAAGTAGGTGAGGAGATTGTAAGCCACTTCCCTCCTCTCAGATATAGGCATATATGCAAATTTGCACTTCACTAAGGAAGTTGAGAAACTCCCGTGCCACATTTAAGCAGCTTCCTCAAAGTCATAATCGCTTTCCTACAAGCTTTTAATATAACTAAGGGATTTGTGCCAGATCAGAACCCCAAACTACAGACGCTGCGTTTCGGGGTACCTGCCCCTCATCAGTGTAGTGTGTGGGATATTCTGATCTGGCAGAGTGAGTGGGCTAAGACAAGGTCTGGGAACTTGCTCTCAACGTTATGGAGAGAGCGAAGTAGGTGAGGAGATTGTAAGCCACTTCCCTCCTCTCAGATATATGCATATATGCAAATTTGCACTTCACTAAGGAAGTTGAGAAACTCCCGTGCCACATTTAAGCAGCTTCCTCAAAGTCATAATCGCTTTCCTACAAGCTTTTAATATAACTAAGGGATTTGTGCCAGATCAGAACCCCAAACTACAGACGCTGCGTTTCGGGGTACTTAATTAAATTTATACGACCGACAACCGAGAGGTGCAACCTGTTCCAGGCCCTCATCTTCTCCTTTATAGTCTCCAACACCGGCACTAAATTCAACTCCAAAAAACAAGTGAGCGGGGTAGCCACCCAGATACCTAAGTATTTAAATTTATCAACTACTTTAAGGCCCCCACCATCCACCACCGAAGAAACATCTCCGTCCACCGGGAATAGTGTAGACTTATGCCAGTTGATGCGGAGACCAGACACGCAACCATAACTCTCAATAAGCCTCATCGCTCTCGTCAGAGAAGCCCCAGAGTCCTCGAGGAACAGGAGAATATTGTCTCCTCCACCGCACCATATCTAAATCCAACTATCTCCTTATCTCGCCTGAATTTCGCAGCCAATGGTTCAACGACGAGGGCGAACAGCAATGGGGATAATGGGCATCCCTGCCTGGTACCCCTCCTCAAACCGTTAGGCCCATAGAGTGCCCCATTAACCCTAATTTTAGCCTCGGGGGCAGCATATAGCAAACGCAGCCACGATATGAATCCAGGTCCGAATCCCATAGTCTCCAGTACCCTCCACAAGAACTGCCAACTAACACAATCAAAAGCCTTATGGGCATCCAGTGAAGCTATGACTCTCTTGCCCGCATTGTCAGTCGGGAGTTGCAGATTAAAAAACAATCTCCTCAAATTCACTGCAGTGGACCTACCAGGCATAAACCCCGACTGGTCAGGGTGTATCAATGTGTTGATGACCTCCGTCAGTCTATTGGCCAACGCCTTAGCCAGGATCTTGACATCTACGGACAACAGAGAGATAGGCCTATAAGAGTCCGGCAACTTCGGGTCTTTACCCTCCTTGGGCAGTACCACTATGGTTGCCTCCCGCATGGAGTCTGGTAACATTCCTTCCTCTCTAGAAAACTCCAACACCTCCTGCAACCTAGGCAGTAGAACCTCCTCTAAGTGTTTGTACAACTCAGCCGGCAGTCCATCTACCCCAGGGGCCTTATCGTTAGCCATCGATGCCAGAGCTACACTCAGTTCCTCACATGTTATAGGTGCCTCCAAGGAGATCCTGTCTGTATCTGACAATATCGGCAGCTGCAGATCCCTCAAATAATCTACCATCGTCTCTATATCAGCCTCAACCCCAGGGGAATATAACATTTCATAAAAAGTCTCGGAAGATCTCTCCTATACTAGCCGAGTCTGTGGTCTCGGCCCCATCAGGTCCAGTTAATGAGTGGACAAATGGGGACTTCCTTTGTGCCGAGGCAACCAGAGATAGTAGGTGTCCCGCAGCCTCTCCTTCAGCAAAAAACGTCATGTGTGTGTCGAAACTCATTTCGCTTAAGCGCCTTGTCCAGCTGAAACCCATCCAAATCCGCCTGAGCAGTTCTCAATCTAGACAACGCCTCTCCCTCCCCTCCCCCAACCAGATCTTCCTCAGCCTTCCTCACTGCGTCCAAACGCACCAGTTCCTCCTTCCTTGTCGCAGTCTTACGCAGATTGATTTCTTTAGATAGCAGACCTCTCACATACGCTTTCATAGCATCCCATACAACAGAAGGAGTAGCAGTCCCCACATTAAATCTAAAAAATTCTATGACCTCCCTCTGAATCTGCTCCATATTAATAGAGTGTAGCCATACCGGGTGTAGTTTCCAGTTTGCCCTACCACCTCCCAACACCTCCCCAGTTCGTATCAGAACACATAATGGTTTGTGATCCGACAGGACTCTGGGAAGATAATCGACTTTTAACACCAGTTCATCCATATGTCTATTCCCTAGGGCCATATCAATACGCGACAGAGTATTATATGTGGCAGAATAGCATGAGAAGCATCTGACTCCAGGGTTCCTCTCCCTCCATACATCCCTGAGCCCCAGTTCCCGAATGTAGACCCCAAAGGGCGTTATTAGGCCTCCAGTCCTAGTCGGGTTGGTCCGAAATTTATCCCAGTATTCATCCTGAACATTATTGAGGTCCCCCACAATTAGAATTGGAATCTCACCCAGACGTCCCAGCCACTCCATGACCTCCCTGATCTTCCCACTCGAGTAGGGAGGTGGAATATACATAGCAACTATAGCCATCAATTGTCTCTGTATTCTACACACCACTATGACGTATTGTCCATCCACGTCCACACAGGAGTCCACTGCCTCATATTTAGTGGTCCCAGGGACCAACACCGTCACCCCTCTCGAGTAGGAAGAATACGTAGAGTGATAAGTCTTCTGTATCCATCTTTTCCATAGGAGGTCTAGTTTTTCCGGTACCATGTGAGTTTCCAACAAGCACACCACCATAGGTTTCTGATCCAGGATATACCTAAACACTGCCGCCCTCTTAGTGGCCTCAGATAGCTCCCTCACATTCCATCCAATTATCCTAATATCAGCCATCATTGGTATTTGGGACATGATAAAATAATAGGCTCCCTGACTTACCCCACCGCCCAGACTGACCACTTTTGTGTGCTTAAGGTTCTGCTTATGTTTTGTCTTATTCTGAGTTGTTGGTTTGCAATTTAGTCTGTATATTTGTTTATCTGCTCTCAGATAGGAAGTTTTCTTCCAAGGAATTTTACCATTCACTATTATCTGTTATTTCCAGTTCTGCTGGAATTTGATTTATAGAAGTCTGCAGATATAGAGGGCGCCGAGTCTTAGTGACTCAGGGTGATTTTTGTACTATCTGCTATTGGTGTTTTTTTTTTATAGTGTTTTATAATGACTGCAATAGTATTCTATCCTGTCTTTCCTATATAGCTAGTTTGGCCTCTTTTGCTAAACCTTTTTACTCTGCCTGTGTTTGTTGTTCTTTCTCTTGTTTCCCAGTTAATATCTGTGGGGGCTTGCTATTCTTTTGGGGTTCTGCTCTGAGGCAAGATAGCTTTTCCTACATCCATCTTTAGAAGCAGTTAGTTCTCCGGCTGTGCAGAGGTGTCTAGGTCTGGTTAGTTACATCCCATGGCTACTTCTAGTTGAGTTGCGGTGTGTAGTCAGGGATTGTGGTCAGTATAGCCACCAACGACTTATGTGGAATCTAAATTTACTCCTGAGTCATCGGTTCATAACAGCCTGGGGGCTCAATAACTATGGGCCTTACCACGCTGAGAGTACCAGCCTCCAGCTGCCTGGATTTGACCTTGGCTGGCAATCAAATATAGGGCAAAGCCCATGCATTTTTTTTAATTATTTATTTAATCAATTTAAAAAAAAAAAATAATGGGCTCCCCTGTATTTTTTATTGCCAGGCAGCTGGGAGTGGGAACCCATAGCTGTCTGCTTTATCTGCGCTGGCAATTAAAAATACGGCTAAGCTCTATGAAAAAAAATATTTGTAATTATTTATATGTACACCCCTATGACTGCATGTTCATTGCCAATAGCAACCAAACACAGACACCGGCAAAATTGGTGGGGGCGCAACAGACAATCACAGATGCTGTCACAGAGAAAGGGCATCTGTGATTGGCTGTTTTGAGGCAAGGTGCAGTGAATAATCAGGAAGTTAATGAGCAGCCAAGAAGTACAAGCACACGGTGATCGGTAAGTATAATGCTACAGTTTTAATCACCATTTTGGCAATTTTTACAGGACCTCCAGCTCAACCCAAACAGTAACACAGACTTCTCAAGTAGGTCCGTGTTCGGGGTCAATGCCCAAATGCTAGGTGGTTGATACAAACCCTGAACTTTACAGTTAGGCCCCTTTCACATCAGCGGTAATCGCTGATCGCAGCAGTTGCGGTGAAAAAAACGCAACTCCTGCGATTACTACATAGCGGCCGCACTTGCGGTTCACTTGCGGCAAGCCCCATGCAATGTCTATGGGGCTTGCGGTAAGTGTGCGTCAGGTGCGGCAAGTGCGGATTCATAACTTGCGGCAGATGCGGCCATGAGAAAACCGCGGCTGACTGCGTTTTTTTTCGTGGCCGCATCTGCCGCAAGTGCCGAAACCGCAACTGTACCGCACTTGCCGCACCTGCTGCAAGCCCCATAGACATTGCATGGGGCTTGCCGCAGGTGAACTGCAAGTGCGGCTGTTATGCGGTGATCGTGGCAGTTGCGTTTTTTTCACCGCAACGGCCGCGATCAGCGATTACCGCTGGTGTGAAAGGGGCCTTAGAGTTTTAACTAGTCATGGGTGAACCCAATCAGCAATTAATCCAACAAAATTTACAAAACCATTTTTTTAAGGAAGCACATCACATTTGAGTTGACTTTGAGAGGCCTAACTGACAAAAATTAACCAAAGGTAGCACTATTCTAAAAACTGCACCCCTTAGACTGCTCAAAACCACATCCAAAAAATGTATTAACCCTTCAGATGGTTCACAGGAAGTAAAGCAATGTGGAAGTAAAACATGAAAAATTTACTTTTTCCCACAAAAATGTTACTTTAGCCCCACATTTTACATTTTCACAAGGGTAACAGGATAAAATTGACCCCGATATTTCTTGTGCAATTTCTCCAGAGTACATTGATACGCATTTTTGGTGGGAAACTACTGTTTGGGCACATAGCAGGGCTTAAAAGGGAAAGAATGCAATTTGACTTTTCAAATGTAAGATTGGTTGGAATTGTTAGCAGACTCCATTTTGCGTTTGGAGAGCCCCTGATGTGTCTAAATAGTGGAACCCCCCCAGAAATCACCCGTTTTGAAAAATGAAGCCCTCAAGGAACTTATCTAGAAGTGTTAGTGAGCACTGTAAACCGTCAAGCGCTTCACAGAATTTTATAAAGTTGAGCCTTTGAAATAAAAAAAATATCACATTTTACCCACAAAAATGTTCTTTTGGCTCCAACTTTAAATTGAGTTGTTAGGTAACACAATCGCGTGATCCCCCAGTCACATGTTAGTAAAGAGCCATATGGAAAGGAAAAGAATCCAGAAAGCAAGCATAAAGGACCGAGATCAAGGAAATAATCAGAAAAACTCTGTACGAGCTATCCAAATCTTTATTATGAAAAACATGCAGGAAACAGACAAAACATTTAAAAACATTCAAAAATGTGGACTGACGCCACCATGACAAAAAGAATCTGAGGCCCCGTAATAAACCTCTCAATTAGAATGGGTTGGTGTTTAACCAATACCCTTTAATTACAAATGTATGTGTATAGGGACAATGGATGACAATGGTTTACAGGCAGCAGGATATTCCCTGAGAAACAATGCAGAAAATTGACCGTAGGAGAAATGCACAGAACTTAATCAGAGTGAGTCAAAAAGTGGACAAGATCTGGCAAGGACAAAAAAGATGCAGAAATCACCAGAAAACAAGATAACAATGAATTGCAGAAAACGCCAAGTAACAATGAATTGCTAGTTTGGTTATGCTCTCAACACAAAACCCTGTTCTGGGTTCTTTGATGTGCTGACCTGTGATCAAAACTAAATAACCTGTGAGAAGAAGCTTGTATAGGCTGTATTGGCAATAAATACAGCTGTCAAAAACAGTATGCAGGCACCTAGAATTTAGGCTACTAGTAAGGAACCCTTATAACAAATAAGAGGTAACAACAAAAAATACTGCAAGAAAAGGGACGAACAGTGAACAGGCTGAATAAATACAATATTATTTGGAATAAACCAGTTGTTTAGCGCTGCAGCTTTTAGAGTGTACCAACTGTCTGTCATGAGGGAATAAACCAGATGTCACCCTGTAAACAAAGGCTAGAATAACCTAACATAGAAATAACAACAATAATTCTGGTACAACCTGTAATAAAGTTGCATAATTACCGATGTCACCATTGTCCAGAGAGGCAGGGCACGCATGCCCGGTCACCCGACGTGTGTCGCCGCCTATAAGACGGCTTCCTTTAGGGGAAAGAGCTTGTAAGGCGTCATGTCTGTGACCCTTATGTAGTGTGGAATAAATGAATAAAATAGAGCCCACCTGCACACGTCCACCAGTACGCAACCGCGAAACCGGAAGTGCAGAGGCGTGGGCTAGAGGCGGCGCAATAGCGATGTCTATGCCGTCGCTATGCAATGGATGCGCATGCGCAGACCGGCCGGTCAGATGTGTGACACATGTGCACTAATTGAAGTCACTGCTTAGTCAAGGCAGTAAAAGTGCTGAATCACTATAATCAATGGCTGTGGGAGCCAAGTGGAGGTAGGAATATCATCCCATGGGGTTAACATATGAACCTGTCCAAGAATGGAGTACTTGTTAAATAGAGAGTCAAAGCAAGATATTAAATTGAGAGGAAAAAGAGAACGAGTGCATTGTATCAAAATAGTATAGATGTATATACAAGTTGTGAACAAGTCACTAATTAAAAAGGAGGCGGTTAGATGAAAAATACAACTATTGTAGGTATCTTAAGACCACAAAGGGGCTACATCAGGGCCTGTAGGACATGAAGAGGTTAGAGAGATTTAGGTGGTCGGAGGTGGCACCTGTAGAAGCAAAATGAAGTACCGTATATACTCGTGTATAAGCCGACCCGTGTATAAGCCGACCCCCCTACTTTTGCCCCCAAAACCTGGGAAAATCTATTGACTCGTGTATAAGCCGAGGGTGGACCCCAGCACAGGTATACAGGCCCCCCCAGTGGTAGTATACAGCAGCCTCCCCAGTGGCATATACAGGCCCCAGTAGTATATACAGCAGCCCCAGTGGTATACAGCAGCCTTCCCAGTGGTATATGCAGACCCTACCAGTATATACAGCAGCCCCAGTGGTATACAGGCCCCAGCAGTATATACAGCAGCCCCGGGGGTGTACAGCAGCCTCCAGGGGCATACAGCAGCCCCAGCAGTACACAGCAGCCCCAGCGGTACACAGCCACCCCCAGGGGTACACAGCCGCCCCCAGGGGTACACAGCAGCCCCCAGGGGTACACAGCCGCCCCCAGGGGTACACAGCAGCCCCCAGGGGTATATAGCCGCCCCCAGGGGTATATAGCAGCCCCCAGGGGTATATAGCAGCCCCCAGGGGTACACAGCCATCCCCAGGGGTATATAGCAGCCCCCAGGGGTACACAGCCATTCCCAGGGGTATATAGCCGCCCCCAGGGGTATATAGCAGCCCCCAGGGGTACACAGCCGTCCCCAGGGGTATATAGCCGCCCCCAGGGGTATATAGCAGCCCCCAGGGGTACACAGCCATCCCCAGGGGTACACAGCCACCCCCAGGGGTATATAGCCGCCCCCAGGGGTATATAGCAGCCCCCAGGGGTACACAGCCGTCCCCCAGGGGTATACAGCTGTCCCCAGGGGTACACAGCTGCCCCCAGGGGTATATAGCAGCCCCCAGGGGTACACAGCCGTCCCCAGGGGTATACAGCTGCCCCCAGGGGTACACAGCCATCCCCAGGGGTATATAGCCGCCTCCAGGGGTATATAGCAGCCCCCAGGGGTACACAGCCGTCCCCAGGAGTATACAGCTGCCCCCAGGGGTACACAGCTGCCCCCAGGGGTATATAGCAGCCCCCAGGGGTACACAGCCGTCCCCAGGGGTATACAGCTGCCCCCAGGGGTACACAGCTGCCCCCAGGGGTATATAGCAGCCCCCAGGGGTACACAGCCGACCCCAGGGGTATACAGCTGCCCCCAGGGGTACACAGCTGCCCCCAGGGGTACACAGCCGTCCCCAGGGGTATACAGCTGCCCCCAGGGGTACACAGCTGCCCCCAGGGGTATATAGCAGCCCCCAGGGGTACACAGCCGCCCCCAGGGGTACATAGCCACCCCCAGGGGTACATAGCCGCCCCCAGGGGTATATAGCCGCCCCCAGGGGTACACTGCTGCCCCCAAATGCTGGCACTCGCCCCCCCTGCTGCTTAACTTACCATCCGGTATTCTGATCAGCGCTGCTCCTCGCTGCTCCCGTCCTCGCGGCATCCGGGATCCCGGCCGTCGCACGATGACGTCATACCTGCGACGGCCGGGATCCCGGAAGCCGCGAGGACGGGAGCAGCGAGGAGCAGCGCTGATCAGAATACCGGATGGTAAGATAAGCAGCGGGGGGGCCCTTACAGCAGCGGGGGGGGCCCTGACACAGAGGGGGGGCGAGTGGCAGCGTTTGGGGGCCATATGCACTGCTTCCCCTGCCGCTGATTGACAGGGGGATGCAGTGCATATGTAATGAGCGGCCCCACATGACGGGGCCGCTCATACAGCAGCCTCCCCCCACCTCCTGCAGCCTCCACAGCCCCCACCACATCACATACCGTATATGACCCGTGTATAAGCCGAGGGGTAGACTTTTCAGCCCAATTTTTGGGCTGAAAAACTCGGCTTATACACGAGTATATACGGTAATTAGAATCAGGGACATTATTTGGAAAAAAGACCCACAGAGTGGTCGGTAAATTAGGCGGAAGCATCCAGCTGAAAGGAAACTCGGATGTGTATTAGTCTGTGCCCAGGATCATGCCAGTATGATGGACGACGAAGTGGGATCAGATGTAATAAAGTCTCTCATATGTGATCTTTAATCTTGTTGAAAACTTGATGGTATAGTGAGGGCTTGAGATGGAAACAAATGTGTCCAAATAGTCATTGTGGGGCCCATGTTACCAAAGTCAACAGCCTTCCATCCAGATACATCAAATGTGCCACTGATGACTTTAGAGAGGTGATGGAGTATTACAAGATCACTTCAGGCGGCTCAGGGTTCCGGATTCTAGAAGCAAAACAAGATGTCATCAATTATGTAATATCACAAAGTATTCACTGACCTCAGGGAGACCAGTCCAAGAAAACACTGCAGGCAGCTGGCTAAAGCGCTCAACACAGTGAATTCCTAGGCGCATTGCCCCTGGGAATTATGAATATGCAAATTGAGTCTGTGGAGCCTCGGTTAGGAGTCTCAAACACAGGACTAGCCAGATATCCCTCCAGGAAAGGACCCAGCCAAGGGGTGGGTCCTTGCGGAGAAAACCATAACCACCATATTAAGTGGCCCTTTCAGTCAATATCCAGCTCTTTTGCAAGATTAGAGATATGACAAGGGAATACAAAGGCCAGGTATCCATCCACAGGCAGCTGTTTTGGGGTGTTGCCCCTCATCAGTGTGGAATAGGATTCTGGCAAGGTGGGAGCAATGCCTAGTAGACCAACATCACAAAGTATTCACTCATCTCAGGGAGACCTGTCCAAGAAAACACTGCAGGCAGCTGGCTAAAGCGCTCAACACAGTGAATTCCTAGGCGCATTTCCCCCTGGGAATTATGAATATGCAAATTGAGACTGTGGAGCCTCGGTTAGGAGTCTCAAACACAGGACTAGCCAGATATCCCTCCAGGGAATGACCCAGCCAAGGGGTGGCTCCTTGCGGAGAACACCATAACCACCATATTAAGTGGCCCTTTCAGGTGCAGGGTTCCGGATTCTAGAAGCGACACAAGATGTCATCAATTATGTAATAGAAGAAATGTTGAGAATATCTTGAGACGGAAACCAGTTATAGGCATTAATGTAACCTGTTGTAGGCATTAATGTAACCTATTAATGTGTCAGAAGATTATACGACAAGCAAATGTCAAACGAGATGATTTGTTTATTTTGTATAGAATCCATTGAAGAGTATCTCCTCGTTAATGCCCTTAGGTGCCATACTGTGTAACGTGTATATCCAGCGCTTTTCCTTCCTGAGGAGCTTGTCGGTTACTTTTGACTTCCGAATAGAGGTCTTGGCTCTGTCAACTGCCAGGGCTCTCATTCCTCTAGGGGAGCCATGGTGAAAAGTGTGAAAGTGTTTGGCCACTGAGGTAATTGGCTTACCTTGCTTCAAGTGGGTTTCCGCACACAAGATATTGGAGACGTGATTTTGAATCCTTTTTCTCAATTCTTGAGTTGTTTCGCCGACGTATATTTTCGGACAACTACAAAGCAACACATACACAACGTTACTTGTGCGGCAGTTTGCAAAATACTTATTAATGATACGGCCGGGAGAGACTACTATGTCAAGTTGTTTGGAGGTGGCGGTATATTGGCAGATGGAACAGTCAACGCAAGGATAGGTCCCAACTAGTCTAGTCCCTCTCCCCATGGAAACAGTTGGTCTGGTGAAGTGGCTGGTTGAGAGAGAATCCTTTGATTTCTCACCCTTCTAGCCACTAGACAAGGTCTAGATCCAATGAATTGTTCAATTTTGGAATCGCTTGTTAATATAGACCAATTGCGGTTTAATGTCCGATAAAGATCTCCCAGTGGTTATTGTAGGACATGATGACGCTCAAAAACTCTGGGGTTGATCTCTGTTTAGCCCTGAGTAGACTTTGTCTATCCGTGGCCATAGTGGACTGAAAAGCCCCTGATATTAACCTTCTGTGGATAGCCCCGTTTTCTGAGTTTTAGAGTAAGTTCACGTGCCTCTTTTTGAACGGTCGTCTCCTCGGAATAATTTCTTTTCAAACGAAAGAATTGTCCCTTTGGAATAGCGTTTCTCATGTGTGGAGGGCGATAACTCTGATAGTGGAGCAAACTGTTTGTTGCCGTGTCTTTCCTATATAGCGACGTGGTGATCTTACCTTCCACTTGTATCTTGAGATCCAGAAAGACTACCTAGGTCCACGACTGTTGTGATGTCAAGGTGATATTAAACGTATTTGAGTAGAGCTTTTCGATAAATTGTAGACAGCCCTCCAGTGTACCTGTCCAGAAGAATAGAATATCATCTATAAACCCATACCAATGGGTCACAAAGTTGTTGAAATCATGATGGGTGCGAACGCAGATGTCTTCCCACCATCCTAAGAACAAGTTAGCATAGGATTGTGCGCGTTTCACACCCATTGCGTTACCAGATACCTGCCTATGTAATGTCCGATCGAAGGTAAAATAGTTATTTTCTAATACCATTCGAAGAAGGTCCAACAAGAAAGAATCATGTAGACGATTGCCAGTGGTCTATTTGTCTAGAAAGTAAGAGACAGCTTTAGCTAATAGAATACACTTAGTGTTAGCTGATCTAGTTCACCCTGACCAGGCCGGTTTTGTTCGAGGAAGGGAGGGAAGAGACAAAGGTCTTACAGGCGATCTCCTATGCCAGACACCATCGTCAACCGCTTATACTATCTACAGACGCCGAAAAGGCGTTCGATCGCATAAGTTGGCGCTACATGGTGTGTGTCCTTGGGAGGTTTGCCTTCCCCCCTCCTTTTATAGACGCAATTATGTCATTATATTCTCTTCCTACGGCTAAGGTCAGGGTGAATGGGATACTGTCTACTCATTTTAATATCTCTAATGGCACTAGGCAGGGGTGCCCTCTCTCCCCTTCCTTATTTGTCCTGGTGATGGAGACGTTTATTCAAGCAATTAGACAACAGTCTGAGATCGAGGGGATGAAGATCAACGGTTTGGAGCTGAGGGTGGTTGCATTTGCGGACGACCTCTTGCTTCTACTATCTAATCCAAAATTGGCTATCCCAAAAATTCTGGAACTCTTCTCCTTATTTGGAGAACTCTCCAATTTCAAAATTAACCTGAACAAATCAGAAGCACTGAATATATCTGCACCCATAGAAGATGTACAGATCCTGAAGAGCCTAGCTCCCTTCAAATGGCAACCCCATAAAATCAAATATCTTGGGATATACTTAACGGACGACCCTAGCACGCTTTTGCAACATAACTTCTCCCCACTGATACAACAAATAGAAACTCTTCTACGTTCATATGATACCCCGCTCCTGTCATGGCTCGGTAGGGTTAACGTGTTTAAGTCCTATGTTTTTCCCAAGGTATTTTATGTGATGAACATGATCCCAATCCGACTTCCAGCCTCCTTTATCCGCTCTCTTAACCAATCAATTAGCAAATTTGTATGGAAATACAAAAAGGCCAGATTACCTCTGAATCTATTAATGCGCCCGAAATGCGAGGGAGGCGCAGGCCTGCCTAATCTAACTCTCTATCACCAAGCCATCCTTTTGGCTAATTGGCTGAAATTAATACGATGGCTGGATGCGGACCATGTCTGATTAATTGAGATGCAAATCTTGGGAAAACATGCAGCGAAATATTTATGGACGGACTGTTCTCTTCCAACAGAAGGATTGGGGAATATTCTCTTCGCTACCTTACAAGCTAGACGTACACTGATTCCACTCCGCTCCCCAACATGCAATTTTCTAGATAAAATCCCAATAGGACTAATACCCTACCTCTTTGACCGGACTTCACGGATCCTTACGACCTGTGGTCCTCCCTGCCACATAAACCTATTTCACACCTGCTACAAGGAAAAATACCATGTGCCAACGGCTGGCCGTTGGCGGCAAGGAAACGTCCCCTTAACCATTTACAACGCCTTCATGTTGCCCATTACTTGAAATTGACCTCTAAATTACCCCAGCCCCACACCAAGTGGCTTTGGTTGGAGATCCTAATGAAGGTCTCTCACCCTGTTCCAAAAATCATATCTAAACTCTACTCTAATCTCACGAGTACCACAGACAACACCACACCGTTATTCCTACACTCTTGGGAGACTGAACTGAACATCACTCTTTCTGCACTAGATAGACGAAGAGTGTGCCTCAATGTACATGGTTTCTCACGGTGCGTGGTATCACAGGAGATGGCATATAAACTGCTCTCACGGTGGTACTACACACCGGACAAGCTGTATCACTTAGGACTCGTTAGCTCCCCTCAATGCTGGAGATGTGAGAAAGCGCGAGGCACTTTATCTCATACCTTCTGGTTTTGTCCGGCCATTCGTGGCTTTTGGTCTAGGGTTATGGGGGTTATGCGCTCCCTTAAATTAATAGAGACAGATTTGTCAGCTGCGGAAGTGATCTTGTCCCTTCCTACGCATAATTTCCGCCCCAAGAAACATGAGTTGGCCCCTTTGATGTTGGGGGCGGCAAAACAACTGATAGATCTTAAGTGGAAGCAACATAACCCACCGACATTGGAAGAATGGAAAGATAAAATAAGAGATCTGTATAGGCTGGAGGAATTGACGAGCTGGGACTCTCTGACCCATGATAAGTTCAAGAAAATCTGGACACCATGGACAAAATATCTAAACGACACCACACCGTAGATACAGGGAATTGGGGAAGCGTGGTAGGGATAGAAGAAGAGGTCTATAGCCTCAGGAGATATGGGCGCAGGAAGATTAAAAACAAGATTGACCAGTGTAGTGCCATTTAGACTAAGACTAGGGCGTTTCAGATCTCTCTTTAGCACACTTAAATCCGGTGACCTGCAAAAATTGTCAAATTTTTCGAGATGTGAGTAACATCTCTGATTTTCCTTTATAATGGGAAGTTTTTGTTTTGTTTGTTCTGTTCTAAGTTACATTGGCCCCTGGTCTGTTTCGGGGAAATTGCAGAATCTATTTTCATTGTAATTTGTCTGTGTATTTCAGTGACTATAACTGCTTCACTAATGGTTTTCATATGTGTCTCTGTATACACAGTTTTCTTTTCTAAGTTTAAAATATAAAATAAAGAATTTGAAAGTAAGAGACAGCGTGAATGCCCAAATTGTGTCCAATGCACTTGTACAGACTTTCGACATCCATTGTGATCATTAACGCATTTTGAGGAAAACTCACGTCTCCCAATTGACAAATGAGATGTGAGGAATCCCTCACAGAAGACTGCAAGGGGAGTACATATGTCTGCAGATAGAAATCAATGTACATGAAAGGTATTTCAAAAAGACCTCCAATCCCAGCCACAATAGGTCTACCTGGTGGCTTTGTTAGTGACTTATGGACCTTCGTTAGCATGTACAGGGTAGGGACCGTCGGATGTTTGATAATTAAGAAGTCCTTCTCTCTCATTGTAATAATGCCCATGTCTAACACTCGATAAATCATAGACTCCAGTTTGTGTTTAAAGATATCTGTGGGATCTGATGGCAGTTTTTTTTTGTTTGTTTTTTAAATTATTTTTATTGAATTTTTAACAATGCACAAAATATATTTGTACCAGGTACATGATTGTGTGAATCAAGGTTCAATAACAAATCAGGGTCCATTAATGTTACATCCCCGATCGGGACAGTGGACCCAACCCACTTCAAAGAGTAGCCAAGTCCACCATCACTCTGTGTATAATTCCCGACATATTAACTCCCAACACAATAACTTCCCCCCCCTCCTTCCCTTCCCCCCTCCCTCACTGCTTAGTTAATTCATAATCACTTGTTTGCAGTCATATGGGCTGTGTGTTCTAGACCCGTTACCATTAGGTAGGTGTCATTCGTGTCTCAATGTTCTTTGTCAGCGTAGTCACTCAATGTCCCCAGCCGGAGTACCATCAGGTATTTTCAAATCCCCTAAAGTGCCTTGTAAATCTTCCAAACAATACCAGGGAGTGTTGCAGAAAGGCAATACTAATCTATGTATTTCGTCCTCAGCTAGTTTTCGTGTTATGAAATTCCTCCACTTCATGAAGAATTTCAGTGTTTTATTGTCCTTGTCGCCCTCAGCCTCATGCGACATCACTCTCTAATTCCAGCAGTAACTGTCGGAGAGACGGAGCGCTCCCATCCAGCCATTGTTTCAGAATGAGTTGCGTATACAATATCGCCGTCATGTGTAATAGTTGTTTATTCTGCTTAGCTAGTTGTATGCCTCTTGTATCATGGAACACCCATAGTCGTACGTCTAGTGGAAATTGGCTGTCTATCAAATAGTTTATCCAGTTTCTCACCTCCCCCCAGCGAGATCGGACACGCACACACTCCCACAGTCCATGGAATAAGTCTGTCCTGGGGGTGTCGCATTTCGGGCAAGCCTGTGGTCTGTCTTGGTGGGCTGTTGTAAGTGGCAAATTGAAGCCCAGCACAGCTCTATGTATCACCCGAAAGTGTGTATCTCTCAGCCTTTCGTTCTTGCACAGGTCGTTCCATCCAGATGTGACTACCTCTCCTATGTCTTCATCTTGTCGTTGTTCCAGTCTTTGAACAGTGTCTGAGGCCCAGAGCGCAGGAGTGTCCGTCTCATGGTCATATAAATGTTGGATATATTTACGCCGGATATTTCTCCAGATAGGAGTGTGTCAAGGTCCGACGGGGAGCAATCTTTGTGTATGTCGTGTAGTTTGGCAAATACATGATGTCATAGTTGAGCATACTGTAGGACATGGGAATTGTTGAGTCTCTATTTAGCCAACACCTCGTCCCTCATCATCCACCTATGCTCTTGTACCTGCATTAGGTCACCCTAGACTCTCACCCCATTCTCTTTCCAAGTATTGAACAGGGCATTCTATTGCCCTGACGGAAGTCAGGGTGTGACCAGGGTGTTAAATATTTAGATATCCTCCAAGACATTCCCACCTTGCAACGTAAGGCTTCCAGGCCCCTCTAGTGTCACAATGCAGATTCTTGGACAAAGTGCCTCAGTGTCCACGATGCTGCTCCGAGACCAAAGAAAGACACGGGAATGTCTGGGTCAGCTACAGCCTTTATTTTCCGACGTGTTTCGGAGCCTCCCCTCGAGCTCCTTCCTCAGGAAGGGAGGAGGCTCCGAAACGCGTTGGAAAGTAAGCGCTGTAGCTGACCCAGACATTCCCCTGTCTGTGTTTCTTTGGTCTCGGAGCAGCAGCGCGGACACTGAGGCACTTTGTCCAAGAATCTGCATTATGACCACGGTCACCGTTGAGAGTGCGGTCCCTGCAGCAGCTGCTTGTACGCTTTACTACCAGTTTTGGGTTTCACAACTGACAAAGGTGAGCAATTCCACATCGCTAAGTGAAATTGTTATCTGAGGTAAGACCCTATATGCGCATTCTTTTTTTCACACACCTCTAGTGTCACGGAAGACAATTGACTTCCTCACCTTCTGGTCAAGCGCCCCACTCGACAAGTGTAGGACCGCCACCAAATCCCAGGGCCTGCACCAGTCCGACTCCAGAGTGTAGTCCAAGTGTTAACTTGTCCATCTCAGCCAGTCAACTATGTGCCGAGTAATACAAGCTAAGTTGTAGCCTCTGATGTTTGGCAACGCTAGTCCCCCTTCCTTCCGTGGAAACATTAGTTTCCGTTTGTTAATTCTACATTTTCTTCCCATCCGTAGGAAATCGGAAAAGGCCTTGTTGAGTTTGTTGACATCTACATGTTGTAAAAGAAGTGGTAGAGTTTGAAGGGGGTATTATAATCATGGGAAACGTATCAGTTTTATTAGGTGATTTCTCCCCAAGAGTGACAAAGGCAGGTCTCTCCATCTGTTTAACTCCTGTAATATCTTTTGAAGAATGGGTGCATAATTAAGCTGATAAATGTCCCTCGTGTCTTTTCCTAGGTAAATTCCCAAGTAATTGATCGCTGCGTGTTTCAGCGGTATTCCGTGAATAGTATCAAGACCTCCAACCCGTTTCCCATAGCCTATGGATTTGTGGGTGAGTAGCATAGCCTCGCATTTGGCTTTATTCAATTTGAACCCCGATATTTCTCCAAATGCGTCTAGTGCTTTCAGTAACTCTGGGAGATCTCTTCTTGGATTTGAAATATACAGTTGTGGCCAAAAGTATTGAACCCCTGCAATTCTGTCAGATAATACTCAGTTTCTTCCTGAAAATGATTGCAATCACAAATTCTTTGGTATTATTATCTTCATTTAATTTGTCTTCAATGAAAAAACACAAAGAATTGTCCTAAAGCCAAATTGGATATTATTCCACACCAAACATAAAAAAGGGGGTGGACAAAAGTATTGGCACTGTTAGAAAAATCATGTGATGCTTCTCTAATTTGTGTAATTAACAGCACCTATAACGTACCTGTGGCACCTAACAGGTGTTGGCAATAACTAAATCACACTTGCAGCCAGTTGACATGGATTAAGTTGACTCAACCTCTGTTCTGTGTCCTTGTGTGTACCACATTGGTCTTTCTTTTCTCCATGCTCAAAGAACTGTCTGAGGACTTGAGAAACCAAATTGTGAGGAAGCATGAGCAATGTCACGGCTACAAGTCGATCTCCAAAGACCTGAATGTTCCTGTGTCTACCGTGCGCACTGTCATCAAGAAGTTTAAAGCCCATGGCACTGTGGCTAACCTCCCTAGATGTGGACGGAAAATAAAAATTGACGAGAGATTTCAACGCAAGATTGTGCGGATGGTGGATAAAGAACCTCGACTAACATCCAAAAAAGTGCAAGCTGCCCTGCAGTCCGAGGGTACAACAGTGTCAACCCGTACTATCCGTCGGCGTCTGAATGAAAAGGGACTGTATGGTAGGATACCCAGGAAGACCCCACTTCTTACCCCGAGACATAAAAAAGCCAGGCTGGAGTTTGCCAAAACTTACCTGAGAAAGCCTACGTTTTGGAAGAATGTTCTCTGGTCAGATGAGACAAAAGTAGAGCTTTTTGGGGAAAAGGCATCAACATAGAGTTTACAGGAGAAAAAAAGAGGCATTCAAAGAAAAGAACACGGTCCCTACAGTCAAACATGGCGGAGGTTCCCTGATGTTTTGGGGTTGCTTTGCTACCTCTGGCACTGGACTGCTTGACCGTGTGCATGGCTTTATGAAGTCTGAAGACTACCAACAAATTTTGCAGCATAATGTAGGGCCCAGTGTGAGAAAGCTGGGTCTCCCTCAGAGGTCATGGGTCTTCCAGCAGGACAATGACCCAAAACACAACTTCAAAAAGCACTAGAAAATTGTTTGAAAGAAAGCACTGGAGACTTCTAAGGTGGCCAGCAATGAGTCCAGACCTGAATCCCATAGAACACCTGTGGAGAGATCTAAAAATGGCAGTTTGGAGAAGGCACCCTTCAAATATCAGGGACCTGGAGCAGTTTGCCAAAGAAGAATGGTCTACATTGTAAGAAACTCATTGATGGTTACCGGAAGCGGTTGATCGCAGTTATTTTGGCTAAAGGTTGTGCAACCAAGTATTAGGCTGAGGGTGCCAATACTTTTGTCTGGCCCATTTTTGGAGTTTTATGTGAAATGATCAATGTTTTGCTTTTTGCTTCATTCTCTTTTGTGTTTTTTCATTGAAGACAAATTAAATGAAGATAATAATACTAAAGAATTTGCGATTGCAATCATTTTCAGGAATAAAATTAGTATTATCTGACAGAATTGCAGGGGTGTCAATACTTTTGGCCACAACTGTAGAGGATGATGTCATCCGCGAAAAGACTTTCTTTAACCTCTCTATCACCCACCTGATGCCCTGGTAAGTAGATCCACAATTGAGAAACCTGGCAAGTGGCTCTATGGCATGGTGAAACAACATAGCCGACAGGGGGCATCCTTGCCTCGGTTCCCTCCCTAACTGAATCATGTCAGACAGTGGCGTAACTTCAGGCCCAGGGGCCCCGATGCGAAAGCTCCAACGGGGCCCCCAATTATTGCAAATCTTTAATAATATTAGTATTTTTCTATGGGCCAAAGGTACTTTTGGGGCCCCCTAGGCTGCAGGGCCCGGGTGCGATCGCAACCCTTGCACCTATTGTAGTTACGCCCCTGATGTCAGACAGAAAGCCTGGAGTGTGAACCCTGGCTCGGGGATTGGCATATATTGAGGCCAAAAAGGTCCTAAATTCCCCTCTCATGCCAAACCTATCCAATACTTGCTCCAGCCATGGCCACCCCACACTATCAAACGCCTTTTCTGTGTCTAGCATGACCATGGCTGGAGCTTTCCCCTCATTCCTCCCTAGCCTCACCGCCTCTAGAACAATCATAGACCTCCTTATGTTCCCCACTGCCGACTTCCCTCTCACAAATCCCGCCTGTTCGGGGCCCATCAGTTTAGGAATGATTTTTGCCAGTCTATCGGCTAAGATTTTTGCCACTATTTTCAGGTCCTGATTAATCAAGGAGATGGGATGGAAATTGGCCGGATCATCTATCGGTTTGTCACTGTTTAGGTCCTCCAAGTTGTCCTCAGAAATCATCAGGAGGTCGACACCCTGTAACCACCTCTGGCTCTGGGCAGGATCAAAATGGCGAGGTTTATATAGTGCCGCATAAAATCCCCTCAGAACATTATTTATTTCTCTTGGGTCAATTGTAATGAAAGCATCATGTCGTTTGAGGGCCGCTATGTGGGTCACCTTATGTCGTCCTTTCGCCAGATTTGCCAATAGTCGTCCTGCCTTGTTGCCATGTTTGAAAAAGTCAGTGTCTCTCAGTGATTTTCCTATCCGTTCCTTCTGTCGCACCCAATTGCCAAAGTCGGACTTTGCTTCTTGCCACGCCTTTTTAGTGTGAGTTGTCGGGCTTTCCTGGAATCTAGTGTATGCCTGCCGGACAATATTGCTAGTTTTTTCAGATTGAGCGGTCACCCTCCTTTTGATCCCCGAGGTGTGAGCTATAATTTTGCCCCGTAGCACAACCTTAGCCGTTTCCCATAACAGTGTATAATCTGTCCAGAATGTCGGTTGTTTTCCAAGAATTCTGTCCACCATTCTGTCATCAGTTTGGTGAAGTCTTTGTCAGTTTGTAAAAAGTGAGGGCATCTCCAAATGATGTCCAGTCCCCTCGGATGTGTGTCCTGCAACGTCAGAGTGACAGGTGCGTGGTCTGAGATGACTAGGTCAGCAATGTCAGTTCCTGTTACCCTTGAGGTCAAACCTTCACCAACCAGAAACAAGTCTATGCGTGACCATGTATTCTGTAGATGGGAGTAGTGGGTATACTGTCGTTCAACCGGATGATTAAGTCTCCACACGTCCTGAATCGTTAGGTCATTTGCAAAGTCCCATAGTGGCGAAGTCCGTCTCAAAGGATCAGAATCAATTCCACTCCTCCCAAATTTTGATCTGTCTTCGAGATCCAACATAACGCTATTCATGTGTTCCCCAATTATCACATTGCGGGTACCATTCGGTAATATGGACGTGCTTAAGGATCGGAAAAATTGGTCTTGTGCTTGGTTAGGGGCATATATATTATGTATATTTAGTGTGCCACTGGGCATGTCCAGGACCACCTGCACCCAACGTCCCTGGTCGGCATGTTGGCACGAGATCAGCTTGTGTGGCAGTGATTTGTTGATTATGAAAAGTACTCCTGGATGCAGTCCCTTCGCACCCGAGCCATAGACCCCCCCACCCACAATCGATGCATACGAAACATCTCGCTGGGGCAGATGCGTCTCCTGCAACAATACTATGTCCCCCTATAATCGTTTAAGGTGTCTAAGCACCATTGTCTGTTTTTCCTGTGTCTTAAGGCCCCTCACATTCCACGACACAACCCTAACCATACCTAATGCTGTTTCTGTGTAAGGTCGCATGGCCCGGCTGGGTGCATAACAACTTATGAGACAACCTGTATTCCTTAAGAGTCATAGCATCAGGGGTGTGTCTCAAACTGTCAAAAATGTCTGAAGCCCAATCAAGCCCATCTAGTTTGAAAAGACTAAGCCAACAAGTAAACATCCCAACATTAGAAAAAACTGGAACAAAAACAATTCCTTCCCCTATCCCTCCACCCCCCTTCCCCCTTAGCATTGATAAAGCAAGCACTTCCATTTTTTCCGGTGTGACTGGCTCCCTCAGTGTCACCGGCCCGACTTATAATGCACATTAAGTGTACCGGCCTATTTGAGAGGAGAAATACCCATAGCATTTAACAGGTGGGATAAAAACATGCCAACAAATAGATATAGCTACGTGCTCGCAGTCCCAGGGCGCAGTGTGACTGCTGCAGTTTATATATCTTTGTGCAGCCTTGTCCAGTAGGGGCAGCATCAGTGTAACCTAGAAGAGAGAGAGAGAGAGAGAGAGAGAAAAAAAAGAGGATAGGTCTATAGCTGTCCCACAAAAGCAGTTGAAGTCACCTGGCTGGTGTCCTCCTGCCAATGCCGACAAGAAGGGACCTCCATCGTTGCTGTCTTCGCCACGGAGTACGAGTCCTATGTCTGTTGTAGAGTAGAGTCATCAGTGGCACCATTATTCTCCCTCGATTCTTCACGTCGTCCTCCAGGGGATCTCTCAGAGGGCGTCGCGAAGGCGTCCTTCCAGATTTTAAAGGAGCCGTCCATATTTCTTGTCTTGAGGGTGGCCGGGTATAGTAGCTGAAACTGGATGCCCCTTTTAAAAAGCAGGCTGCAGATTTCACTATAGGCCTTACCTTTCCTGGTGACCTCTGGTGAAAAGTCCTCAATGGCAACCACTTTATGGCCTTGGATCATAAGCGGTTGGCGTCTGGCTCTAAAAAGACGCAGAATTTTGTCTTTGTCTTTAAAGTCTAAATACCTCACTATTGCCTGCCTGGGCTTTTGGCCAATACAGGCAGTGTCAGATATACCCAGACCTCGTGCGGGGACACCTCCAGGTGGTCCCATCCTGTGTGCCCTTTCCACTTTCCACTTGTCTGAGATTCCCAGGGATTTTGTCAGGTCTTGTTCAAAAACATCATTGAGTTGCTGGTATGTCACGGTTTAAGGGAGCCCTACGATCCTAAGATTGTTCCTACAGGATCTGTTCTCTAAATCCTACATCTTATCCCGCATCCAGGCCCCCTGCTTATGGGAGGTCCCCAATTCTTGCTCAAGCTTGATTACTTTATCCTTCATATCCAACAGCCTTTACTCCAAGTAATCCAGCCTGCTGGCATGCTGAGCTGTAATTTCATGCACCTCCTCCAGAGCATCCCTAACCACCTCCTTCACTGCATATCTAATGTCCCCAGCCAGGTATGCAGCCATCTCCTTTGCCAGCTGCTTGCAGTCCCCCTGGAGTGCACTGTCCACCTCAGTCCTCCCTATTTTATCTGTGTCAGCAGTAGCTGTAATAATGAGGCTCGTGTGTTTCCGCTGCATCTTCTCGCTCTGACCTGTGCTGGTGTGAGGTGCTGGGCATCCTTTTATTCTTGAAGCGCACGCTCTGCGTCGCTGCCGCCACCATCTTGTTGATCCCCACAGCTTCCTTTGATGTGCTTGCGGCTCTCCCTGCGCCACCTGAGCTGCGGAGCCAGCGATCCACGGTGCCCAGCTGTGGAGCTGCGTCGTCGGGCACCTCAAATTTGTATTGGGGCTGCCGGTGGGCTACGGTAAGTCGGTTTGTTGCCGGGCCGGTGTGTGGAGCTCCTTCACCCCACTGCAGCCATGCCAGCGCCGGAAACGGAAGTTGCTGATGGCAGTTTTAAATAACACGCCTTGTTGTCTAGCTGTCTTCTAGCTTCCTCCAAATAAAGTGTGACAGGCCACAATACCCCATTTCCCCCCCTTATCGTCTTCCTTAATCAGGAATTCTTTATGCTCTTTAAGTTTCTTGAGCGTTAAGCGCTCATCCCATGACAAATTAGTTGCCCTGAAGTTATTTGTTTTCAGGTTCCTGATCTCCTTAGTCATGATATCAAAAAAGAGCTGTACTTGAGGAAACAACGAAAATGGAGGTTTGGCTTGTGAGGGAGTCCTGTGAGTGAAGGGTTTCTTTTTAGATGCCATACCTGTGATGTTCTGTTCATCCACTAATTCCAACAGGTCTTTGAACGCAGCTTTATCTTGAGGTGGCAGAGAGTCGATGACAGATGGACGATGATATAACAATTTAAACGTGAGTTGTCTACAAAAGAGGTAAATGTTCTTGGTTAGTTCAAATTTGTCCAAGCTTTGCATGGGTGAAAACGATAGGCCCTTTTAAAGTAATAGTTGTTCAGATTCTGACAACTGGTAATCAGATAGATTAATAATCTGTAAATCTGTACTCACATCACCGCTACTTTGTCCAACAGTCACCATCTCCTTCCCAGACTGGCACCGATTGGCAGTAGTGGGGACCATTTTCCCATTCATGGATTCTGGTTGTGCAAGTTTGGTGGACTTATGTTTTCCTCTCCTGGTGGATTGTCGAGCTCTGAGTCGTCTCCGGATAAAAAATCCTCCACAGTGGAGGAAATTGAAAGGGCTTAAGCTGCCGAAGTGGACTCCCCTTTCCTCGAAGGACCTGGCTGGTTTATTTGGTTTCCCAGGTCTGGGAGGCCTATTTGGTTTATTAGGTTTTTTGGGCCTGTTAGGCTGGTTGGGCCTTGGATTATCCCTATGGGTCCACTTATAGACCTATTTCTCTTCAAGGTCCCTTTTATCACGAGTAATTTTCTGTTGTTTACCCCTTATAATGTCGTCCTCAAAACAGTCAATGATGTCCTTGAGTTTGGTTCTAAAGGGAGCAACCTGCTTTTCCAAGTCGAAGTCTTTCAGTTTTATTTCTAAATTTTTAATTTCGGTTTTTAGTTTTGTTAGCAGAGCCTTGTCATGCTCAATTAACAACTGACTTAAGATCTCAGAGCACTTTAATAGGCCTGACTTCCATATCTGCTTGAACCCTGCATGAATCTCCCAAGAAGGGAATATCTGCACTCTTAAGCCTGTAGGTCAGTGATGGCGAACCTTTCCGAGACTGAGTGCCCAAACTGCAACCCAAAACCTAATTCTTTACTGAGAAGTGACAATAGGGCAATGTAAACTAAATTACAGCAAGTTAACCTAAATTAAAGCAGTATTATAGTGCTAGTTATGTGCTCCATCCTGACCCTCTCCTTGTAGCTATGTGCTCCATCCTGACCCTCTCCTTGTAGCTATGTGCTCCATCCTGACCCTTTCCTTGTAGCTATGTGCTCCACCCTGACCCTTTCCTTGTAGTAATGTCTCCATCCTCACCCTCTCCTTGTATCTATGTGCTCCATCCTGACCCTTTCCTTGTAGCTATGTGCTCCATCCTGACCCTCTCCTTGTAGCTATGTGCTCCATCCTGACCCTTTCCTTGTAGCTATGTGCTCCACCCTGACCCTTTCCTTGTAGTAATGTCTCCATCCTCACCCTCTCCTTGTATCTATGTGCTCCATCCTGACCCTTTCCTTGTAATTATGTGCTCCATCCTACTCCTCTCCCTGTAGCTATCTGCTACATCCTGATCCCCTCCTTACAGTTATGTCCCCATCCTGACCCTCTCCTAGCAGTTATAGGTTCCATCCTGACCTTGTCCTTCTAGTTATGTCCCCATTCTGATCCCCTCCTTACAGTTATGTCCCCATCCTGACCCTATCCTTGAAGTTATGGGCTCCATCCTGACCTTGCCCTTCTAGTTATGGATGTGTGCCATGCATAGGGGACATTTGCCATGCATAGGGGACGTGTGCCAAGCATAGGGGACGTGTGCCACGCATAGGGGACATGTGCCATGCACAGGGAACGTGTACCATGCATAGGGGACGTGTGACATGCATAATGGACGTGTGCCATGCATAGGGGACGTGTGCCATGCATAGGGGATGTGTGCCATGAATAATGGACGTGTGACATGCATAGGGGACGTGTGACATGCATAGGGGACGTGTGCCATGCATAAGGGACCTATGACATGCATAGGGGACGTGTGCCATGCATAATGGACGTGTGCCATGCATATTGGACGTGTGCCATGCATAGCGGACGTGTGCCATGCATATTGGACGTGTGCCATGCATAGGGGACGTGTGCCATGCATAATGGACGTGTGCCATGCATAATGGACATGTGCCATGCATAATGGACCTGTGCCATGCATAATGGATGTGTGCCATGCATAGGAGACGTGTGCCATGCATAATGGACGTGTGCAATGCATAACGGACATGTGCAATGCATAATGAACATATGCCATGCATAGGGGATGTGTGCCATACATAGGGGACGTGTGCCATACATAGGGAACTTGTGCCATGCATAGGCAGGGCCACACTATCCAATGGTCAATATGAGCCTTTAGACTCAGGCGGCAAGGAGGCAGGGGGAGCCGCAGAGCAGAAGGGGGCAGCGCCTGCACCATGCAGCCGGCTCCATGTGTGACGTGCGCCAGCTGAATAAGGTAAAATCACCAGCGAGAACTGAGGTGGCCACCGCTGCACACTCGCACAACCGCACCGCCGTACACCCACATATTTTAGAATACCCGATGCGCTACAATCGGGCCACCATCTAGTGTATATATATATATCAAGTATGCAGGAAGACCGGAAGAAGCGGCAACCCGCCGCGAAACGGTGCCCATCGTCATTGCCCTCCTCACTCCCTCCCCCCTACGTCTGCAATATGACTGCTTTTCTCCATAATCGGATGCAATAAATACAAGATTTCAACTACGGTGAGTGCCGCATATTTTTCCTGCATACTTGATAATTCTATATACTACAATTGAGAGCACCACCGTCAGAGGAAGTGTCCACACTCTCCTATACAGGCTCAATATATATATATATGCAATGCCCTGATCACTTCTATTTGTTTGGTATATATATATACTAGCTGTAGTACCCGGCTACGCCCGGGTTAATAAATAACTGATGTTAGCTATAACAAAATAGAATTTGAATATGTCATATTAATGACCTGTAAGAAAATAGAAGCTGAGCTGTGATTGATTGCTATAGGCAGCCCAATAAATCTCCATCCAACAGTAAACCCTTCCCCTGGCCAGGCAGTATATGTTACCTCACACATACACATAATAGACAGCTCATGTGACTGACATCTGCCTTAATTCCCTATATGGCACATGTGTTGCACATTGGCTATTTTTAATCAGATGGTTATGTTTGGAAATTAAAGATAGCACACGTATGAGGCGAGTTATGTGAGGTGATTTGCGCACATCTGTGTCTGTGTGGTGTGTGTGTACCTGAGGTGTGTGTATTTGTGTGTCACTGTGGGGTGAGTGCATGTGTCCCTATAGGGTGTGTATGTGTGTGTGTCCCTGTGGGTGTGTGTGTGTGTGTGTGTGTGTATCTGTGTTGTGTGTGGCTCTTTGTGGTGTGTGTGTGTGTCCCTGTGGGGTGAGTGCATGTGTCCCTATAGGGTGTGTATGTGTGTGTGTCCCTGTGGGGGGGGGGGTCTGTGTGGGGTGTGTGTCTCTCTGTGTTGTGTGTGTCTCTTTGTGGTGTGTGTGTCCCTGTGGGGTGAGTGCATGTGTCCCTATAGGGTGTGTATGTGTGTGTCCCTGTGTTCCTGTGGGGGGTCTGTGTGGTGTGTGTGTGTCCCTGTGGGGTGAGTGCATGTGTACCTATAGGGTGCCTATGTGTGTGTGTCCCTGTGGGGGGGTCTGTGTGGTGTGTGTGTCTGTGTTGTGTGTGTCTCTTTGTGGTGTGTGTGTCCCTGTGGGGTGAGTGCATGTGTCACTATAGGGTGTGTGTGTGTCCCCTTGGGGGTGTGTGTCCCTGTGGGGTGTGTATGTGTGTGTCCCTGTGGGGGGGGTGTCTGTGTGGTGTGTGTATCTGTGTTGTGTGTGGCTCTTTGTGGTGTGTGTGTGTGTCCCTGTGGGGTGAGTGCATGTGTCCCTATAGGGTGTGTATGTGTGTGTGTCCCTGTGGGGAGGGTCTGTGTGGGGTGTGTGTCTCTCTGTGTTGTGTGTGTCTCTTTGTGGTGTGTGTGTCCCTGTGGGGTGAGTGCATGTGTCCCTATAGGGTGTGTATGTGTGTGTCCCTGTGTTCCTGTGGGGGGTCTGTGTGGTGTGTGTGTGTCCCTGTGGGGTGAGTGCATGTGTACCTATAGGGTGCCTATGTGTGTGTGTCCCTGTGGGGGGGTCTGTGTGGTGTGTGTGTCTGTGTTGTGTGTGTCTCTTTGTGGTGTGTGTGTCCCTGTGGGGTGAGTGCATGTGTCACTATAGGGTGTGTGTGTGTCCCCTTGGGGGTGTGTGTCCCTGTGGGGTGTGTATGTGTGTGTCCCTGTGGAGGGGGTGTCTGTGTGGTGTGTGTATCTGTGTTGTGTGTGGCTCTTTGTGGTGTGTGTGTGTGTCCCTGTGGGGTGAGTGCATGTGTCCCTATAGGGTGTGTATGTGTGTGTGTCCCTGTGGGGAGGGTCTGTGTGGGGTGTGTGTCTCTCTGTGTTGTGTGTGTCTCTTTGTGGTGTGTGTGTCCCTGTGGGGTGAGTGCATGTGTCCCTATAGGGTGTGTATGTGTGTGTCCCTGTGGGGGGTCTGTGTGGTGTGTGTGTGTGTCTGTGGGGTGAGTGCATGTGTACCTATAGGGTGCCCCATGCTGGCACCATGCCCCCCATACTGGCACTGTTTACCCCCATTGCTGGCACTGTTTACCCCCATTGCTGGCACTGCTTACCCCCATTGCTGGCATGGTTTCCCCCATTGCTGGCACTGTCCACTTAAAAAAATAAACAAGCATCCCCGCTCTCTGTGCTGTGCCTGGCATCCGGTCCTGTGAGCAGCGACGCTCACAGGACCGAATGCCGGCAAAGACAGCGTGGATGGCGCGGACAACAGGGAGCAAAGAGAGCGGTGAGTATGATCGTCCTCCCAAGGATAGTGAGTGCTTTCTATGCTTTAATTGCATGGAAAGCACTAATTATCCACACGGGACCGCAGCTGCTGGGCTGCAGACCTGCTCCTGCAATATGCACTGCTCCCGCTGGTGATTGACAGCAGGATGCAGTGCATATTACAGGAGATAATGAGTGGCCTCACTTGACCAGGGGGTCACAGCCGCAACCTCCTCCAGTCTCCTGACAGCCCCCGGACAATGCTCCACAGGCCCCCCCTCCCCCACTGCACAACATGTTGTTTCGCATTATAAGATGCACCCCCACTTTCCCCAAATATTTGGGGGAACAAAAGTGTGTCTTACAATGTGAAAAATACGGTGAGTATTATAGTAGTATCCATAGCTCCTGAGAGATGCAGAGTATAAAAAAAAAGGTGTCAGAAGGGAGGTGTATGCAGCCACTGAAATTTAAATCTACACTTACTCCAGATCTCCCTGGTAAAAGCCATGGGACCTAACAACATACCACAGGGGACATCTGATGGTTTTCCCCATATGAACAAACTGGGATGGCAAGGGACTAGCCACAGCTTCTTCACCTCTGTCCATCTATTATATGCTGGCAGAGTAGACCAGGAAGCCAAGTGGTGCAAATGTGTTGCATAATAAAAGAGTGTGATATCTGGTCAGGCAACACCTCCCTCCTGTTTTGGTGCACAAAGGACAGAATTCGGTATTCGGTGCCACCTGAGAGCCAGATGAACTTCATTAATGACGATTGGATTCTTTTCAACGTTTCCACAAGTTCCCCTGACTGATAGTGTTTCAAATAGATATAAAAAATGAGGGAGGATGGACATTTTGATAGCTGCAATTTTACCTAGGAGTCAGATCGGCAGAGTGGACCACTTATTCATCTGTGATTCTATTTCACATATTAAGGGCGGGAAATTAGCCTGGAATATCTTTTTAGAACTAGAGGTCATATTAACCCCCAGATAGCGTATTGATGTGGTATGCCATGTATAATTGTATCCAAGAATTGTCTAGCGAGTTAAGGAAAATTGCACCTTGAGTTCTTGATAAAATTTCCATTTATTGGTATCCAGGTAAAAACAGATTTCTTTCCAAGTAAAGACACACAGATCAGTTTATCATGTCTTCAGGCAACATGTTTCGGCTAGCTTGTAGCCTTACTCATGATCATGAATAAGGCTACAAGCTAGCCGAAACATGTTGCCTGAAGACATGATAAACTGATTTGTGTGTTTTTACATGCAAAGAAACCTGTTTTTACCTTGATACCGATAAATGGAAATTTTATTAAGAACTCAAGGTGAAATTTTCCTTAACTCACTGGACAATTCTTGGAAGTTATTTGGATGCAGATACAGGCCCGTTGGAGTCCGTGCTGAGAAGGAGAAAAACTGGAGAAAGAAGTCAGGGGAGTGGACCTTTTTTCTTATTATAATGTAAAAATGTATAATTGTAGGATTGTTTAATATGTTGAAGTTTGAGATCGGGAATATTAAGGGGTAAGGCTTCAGTTTTTCTAGAGTTAATTTTATAATCATTTAACATAGGATGTGATAGTCACATGTAGGTTGAGAAAAGAAGCAACAGGATTTGTCAGGGAAAGAATTACATCAGATGTGAACAGGGCAACTTTAAATTACTTCCTTCTGAGCTGAATTCCCGTGATATTAGGATTAAGCCTAATCTGTGCTGCAAGCTGTTCAATACTAAGAACGTACAGCAGGGGTGAAAGTGGGCATCCCTGTCTCATTCCATTTTTTATAGGCATATCTCTAGAATGGGTGTGAGGAAGGCGTACCGAAGCAGTGGGTGACAAATATAAACCCTTTAGGGCTGTGAAAAAAGGCCCTGACAGGCCAAAATGATGAAGAGTGCAGAACATAGATGACCAATCCAGCCTGTCGAAGGCCTTTTCTGCATCCAAACAAAGCAAATGTTCTTCTCCCTTCCCTGTTGGCCACCTCTATCAGGTTCAAAATACGTCCAGTGTTATCGCCCGCCTGACGGAAGCGCACAAAACCCACCTGATCCTTATGGATCAGATGTGGAAACCATGCCCCCAGCCTATCTGCTAATAGTTTGGTGAAAATTTTTGAGATCAGAATTTAACAGACTGATTGGACAGTGGCTTGCACATTCCAACGGGTCTGTACCACTCTTCGGAATAACGGTAATATAGGAACGGAGAACTTAGGGCCCTTTCACATCAGCGTTTTTCGTAATTCGCGGCAGATGCGGTTTTTTCACCGCATCTGCCGCGAATTACGAAAAACGCTGATGTGAAAGGGCCCTTAGTCAGGTATCGCTCCACCTCCATATAATGATTTAACAGGGAGACCATATGAGGGGACACCACGGCTATGTATGTTTTGTAATAAAGATCATCCATCATTGGTGCCTTATGACCTGGTACCTTTTTATATAGTCTCCTCAATCTCTTCTGACGTGATTTTCTGGTTTAGATCGTCTAAAGCGGTCTGGGATAGTTTAGATAATTGACATGACGAGAGGTATTCATCCAGTGTTCGAGTTTGCCGTCTCTTGGATTGTTGTGTATTAGAAGGGAGAAAATAGAGAGAAGGGTAATAGTTATAAAATATATCAGCAATCTTAACTGGGGCATAGTGGATAACACCAGCTTGATCTTTAATACCGTAAGGGGAGTTATTGTTAGCCTGATCTCTCAATCTCCTAGCCAACATTGTATGAGCCTTATTACTGTACTCATAAAATTTCTGCCTGGAATACCTAAGAAGTACCTCCACTTTCCCCAGGGAAATGTTTTTTAGTTGATTTCTCAAATCTATTACTTCCTTCAAAAGTACTTTAGTGGGGTGAGTCAGTAATTGTGCCTCTGCCTGCTTCAATTTCTCCTCTGTCCTAAGGTAATGGGATTTAACATCTTTCTTAATTCTGGAAGATAATGCAATGCACTCTCCCCTGAAGACTGCTTTATGTGCCTCCCATAAAACAAAACAATAATGGAGATGAGGGGGCGTTTTCAGTGAAATAATTTATAAGAGACTCCCGTAGTTTATCTCACATTTCAATGTTAGTCAAGAGGGATTCATTTAGTCTCCAATGGTTCAATTTAGCTTAGTTAATTGTTAGTTTGAGGTCTATTGTCAAAGGGCCATGATCAGTCAACGTTATATTACAAATAGATGCAGATGCCAGAGATCGCAATATTATCAGGTCCCCAAAGCAGTAATCTATATGACTATGGGATTTGTGAGGGTGTGAGTAAAAAGTATACCTCTTATTTGTCAGATTGTCAATGTGCTATAACTTGTACAGTGTGTACCTACGTATTAATTTCCGGAAACCTACAGATATATAATCTGCCTTTGTAGTCCTGGTAGGAAGAGGCATATGGACCAATCTGTCACGCTTCCGGGGGAAAGCGCCCTAGAGTGGACCCACTGGGCCGTGGTACCGAACTCTCCTAGGTGAGCTGATGCTAGTTTAACCAACCCCTATAAAGGGATTGTCAGGGGCAAGCCCAGGGGGTCTAAATACCACAGCAGCTAGAA
This sequence comes from Allobates femoralis, assembly GCA_033576535.1. Classification (NCBI taxonomy): domain Eukaryota; kingdom Metazoa; phylum Chordata; class Amphibia; order Anura; family Aromobatidae; genus Allobates; species Allobates femoralis. Next base: position 374,598,305 of record JARQOC010000005.1, read on the forward strand.
CCAGGGGGGTGGCTCATAATGTTAGCCTATACCAGGGGTCTCAAACTCAGCTGGGTTGGTGGGCCGTACATAGAAAAACATTTATAGCGGGGGGCCGCATCTCTTGTAGGACTAAGTGATATTTTTAGTAATACCAGAATTTCTTGCTCAATGTAGTAAAGTACAAGTCCTGATCCCTTTCTTGTAGTAATGTCTCCATCCTGTAGTAATGTCCTTTTCTACTGATGTCCCCCATCCTCATCCCTTTTTCTAGTGATGATCCCTATCCTGATCCCTTTTTCTACTGATGTCCCCCATCCTGATCCCCTTTTCTAGTGATGTCCCCCTTCCCATTCCCCTTTAGTAGTGACGTCCCCCATCTTGATCCCCTTTAGTGATGATGTCCCATCCCGATCCCCTTTTATAGTGATGTCCCCCATCCTGATCTACTTTTATAGTGATGTCCCCCATCCTGATCCCCTTTTATAGTGGTGTCCCCCATCCTGATCCCCTTTTATAGTGATGCCCCCCATCCTGTTTTACCTTCTTACACACTCAAATACACACTCTATCACACTCACACACAAACCCACACACAAACCCCCACACACACACATCCTCATACACACTCTTACACTCACACTCATACACACACTGAAACTCGCACACACTTTCTTATACACACATCCTCACTCACTTTCTTATACACACATCCTCACTCACACACTCAGTCTCACACACACACCTTCTCACACACACTCACACCTTTCTCACTTTAATGATGCATCGTTCCAGTGCAGGGGGCCGCCGCGGTCCCCACTGTACTGACTTCCGGCCTCCGCTGTGCTAAGACTTCCTCCAGCCGCCGCCCAGACAAGCTCTGTTGCTCATCAAGATCAATGCAATCTACCAGCCAGAGGCCTGCAGGTGACGTCATATTCTGCCGTCAGCTGCGGGCCTCTCATTGGCTGGCAGCTTGCATTGATCTTGCTGCGTGGCAGAGCTTGTTAGTGCTGCGGACAGAAGTCATCACACAGCGGGGACTGCAGTAGACCCCTGCACTGGGGCAATGCATCATTAAGTTGTCCAAGGTGCCGCGGGCCGCATAGTGAAGCCCCAGGGGCCGCATGCGGCCCTCGGGCCGCGAGTTTGAGACCCCTGGCCTATACCATGGCACAGCTAATGATTCCAGGTAACAGAGTACAAGGCTAGGAGTGCAGGAATGGTGCTACTGGGGAGGAGCACAGCTAAGAATTCCATGTAGCAGGGTACAAGGCTAGAAATGCAGGAATGATGCTACCGGGGAGGAGCACAGCTAAGGATTCCAAGTAACAGAGCATGAAGAGGGCCTGACCAACAGCCAGCAAAGCAGAAGCTCAACTAACTCAATAATCAGGCACCTCCCAGCTATTGGTCAAGGGGAGTGTCAAGTTGGACTGTGCCAGCCCCTAGAGTCACAGGGGAAGAGTGCACCTAGTGCACCACTGATTAGTCACATGAATACGACTATTGTAATGTGCTCATGTGTAAGCCCAGTGGTCAGCTGACAGGAAGGAAACACGGCGACGACTCCGAGACACAGTACGCCTGGACGTTGGATGCCCGGTCGGCAGAGGACCAGAGGATACCGACCCGGGAAAGGTGAGCTGGGGAGCGGTGCTAGGGGACCTAACACAATCTACCCTTAGTTTCTGAAAACATCATATTAAAATCACCGCCAATTATTTGGGCCGTTCCTCGTTCAGGTTGTAATTGAGCTAGGACTGAGGCCAGAAACTTTGTCTGGCATGAATTAGGGGCATATAAATTACATAGTATAATTGGCACCCGCTTAGGTTCCCATGAATGATAACATATTTGCCCTTTGAGTCTATTTCTGATTTACTCACCTGTAATGGACAAAGGCAATTAATTAATATCGCCACTCCAGCCGTTTCATTCCTGGTAGTGGCAGAAAATGTGTGAGGAAACACATGTTGCGCAAATTTCAGAGACCCTGTGTCTGAAAGATGTGTCTCCTTCAGAAACACAATGTCCGCTCTGAACTCACACATCTCCCGGAGAGCCAACCTTCTCTTTAGGTCCGAATTCAGACCCTTTACATTTAGGGTGAGTAGTTTAACTATTATAAAATAAAGGTGCACCTAGAGCAGGGGTCTCAAACTCGGCTGAGTTAGTGGGCCGCACATAGAAAAATGTTTTTATCGGGGGGCTGCATTGCTTGTAGGATTAAGTGACATTTTTAGTAATACCAGAATTTTTTGCTCAATGTAGTACTGTCCAAATCCTTATCCCCTTCTTGTAGTAATATCCCCATCTTGGTCCCTTTCTTGTTGTAATGTCCCATCCTGGTCCCCCTCTTGTACTAATATCCCCATCCTGATCCCCTTCTGTAGTAATGTCCACATCATGATCCCCTTTTGCAGTGATGTCCCCATCCTGGCCCCCATAGTGTAGTAATGTCCCCCATACTGATCCCCTTTTGTAGTGATGTCCACATCCTGGCCCCCATAGTGTAGTAATGTCCCCCATGCTGGACCCCTTTTGTACTGATGTCCCCAACCTGGTCTGCCTTCTTTTTACACACACACATGCTCTCAGATACCCACACACGCTCTCTGACACACACATGCTCTCTGACACACACAGACACGCTCTCTGACACACACACACTCTGACAGACACACATGTCCCCTATTGCTGGCACACGTCCCCCATGGCAGGCATATGTTCCCTATGACTGGCACACATCCCCCATGGCTGGCACATGTCCCCCATGGCTGGCAAACATCCTCCTGTGCTGGCACACGTCCCCTATTGATGGCACTCATCTCCCATGGCTGGCACACTTCCCCAGTGGCTGGCACACATCCCCCATGGCTGGCACATGTCCCCTGTGTCGGGCACACGTCCCCTGTGGCTGGCACATGTCCCCCATGACTGGCACACATCCCCCATGGCTGGCACACATTCCCCATGGCTGGCACACATTCCCCATGGCTGGCACATGTTCCCTATGGCTGGCACATGTTCCCTATGGCTGGCACACGTCCCTCTTTTGCTGGTACATGTCCCCTGTGGCTGGCACACGTCCCCTGTGGCTTGCACATGTCCCCTGTGGGTGGCACACGTTCCCATGGCTGGCACACGTTCCCCATGGCTGGCACACGTCCCCTGTGGCTGGTACATGTCCCCTGTGACTTGCACACGTCCCCTGTGGCTGGCACACATCACCCATGGCTGGCACACATCCCCCATGGCTGGCACACGTCCCCTGTGGCTGGCACACATCCCCCTATGGCTTGCACATGTCCCCTGTGGCTGGTACACATCCCCTCTGCCCTGGCTATGGCCCCCATGCTCTTTCTTCACCCTCCTCCAGCGCTGTCCTCCGGTTCTCTCTCCTGCTGCTGCACTCCTCCACTTCCTGCTTCTCGGTGCCGATCATGTGATCGGCACATCACAGAGACATTATCTCTGCGTGCCCGATCACAGCAGCAGCAAGGGGAGTGGGAAGACAGCGGGAGGACATCGCTGGAGGAGGTAAGTGAAGCTTTTTTATTTTACGCTGGGCAGCAGCATCGGGGGCCATATGGAACACGGGGGGGGGGCATGTGCCATCACTGAGGGGGGCGCAGGCACATATAAAATGCACTGCTCCCCCAGCCCATCACCATGGTGCGGTTTCAGCACAATGGTGATGGACAGTGGCAGTGCATATTATATGAGCGGGAGCAGTAGATCTCCTGCTGCCTCCTGCAGCCTCCGGACAGGCTCCAGAGCCCTATCACCTCACCTGCAGTATAATCCAGTCTTCAGATTTTCCGGTATGCCCCTGGCATGATTCACTGTCCATGGTGTCGGGGGGCTGCACTAAGAAGCCTCGGGGGGCCGCATGCGGCCCGTGGGCCGTGTGTTTGAGATCCCTGACCTACAGCATTCAATGGGGACCTGTAGGGGAACATGACGAATATGCCCTACTCTGTATGCTTGCATATGAATAATATGAGAACGTAGCTATGAGGACATATATGTAACACATCAATTTTTGAGGGTGAGAGCACACATACATTGCATACTGGAACACAAGTCATAAATCTGAACATTATGAAACAAAAAAACAACAACAAATGAGTAGTATAGGACAATTTCATGTGGTCCTAAAGTGAGAGTCGAGTACAGTGTGACACTAGTCACCTAAGGTGTCAACAGAGTGTGTCTGTACAACTGAATGAATTACAGAATTGATAAAACGACTCTCCCCTGTGGGGTACACATCAGACCCCAAATCCCACTCCCAAGGGCTTTAAGCTCATACTAAAGGGTGAAGAATAGCCCCTATACAATCCATGCAAGGGGGAGAGAAGGAGAAAAAATAAACATTCAAATCAATCAGTGCATTTTATAGTCACCAATCATGACAGGTCCTCCCTCCTGGGACCCCTCTGTGTTGTTTTGCATGGTGTGGACTGTCGCCAAGTCTGCTGCAGCGGAGGCAAACCTGACGGCATGGTCCAGTCAGGCAAGTCTGGTGGAGCGACGTTCATCATGTGGCAGAAGGTCTCCAGGTCTTCTGGGCTTCTCAATGTGGCCACTCTATCCCCTTTCTTTGATGAGAGGCTAAGAGGAAAGCCTCATCTGTAGGGAATATGGTTGTCTTGTAGTATATTCAATAGCGGTCTCAGCGCCCTCCTTTGCTGCAGAGTAATCCACGAGAGATCTTGGAAGAGCTGCATCTTTGTGTTATTGTAGGTGACTTATTTAAGCTGGTGCGCCTTTGCCATAATATTTTCTTTTAGAGGGAAATCTGTAATATGGCAAATTATGTCTCTGGGGGTTTCCATTCATGCTTTTAGATCTTAAAGCTCTATGAGCTCTGTCCATTTTAATTGAATCATCAGCTGGACAGCGTAACACTGAGATAAAGACTTTTTAAAGAATGCCCACTACATCCTCCTTATCTCACGTCTTTGGGACCCCTCTCACTCAGATGTTGTGTCTTCTTACTCTATCATCTAAGTCCTCCATATGTCTTTGGAAATCTCTTATGATGGAGGCTTGTGCAATAGTTTGAGATTGGATATGCCTTATAACTGCCATAGCTTGGTTTTGGTCTTCCTCTAACTGGTGGATTCTCTGAGTCAAAGCAACACCTCACTTCTAGCCGCTGCCAGTCCTGAAAGAAATGTATCCTTAATCTCCGCGATTAATCAATTAAAGTCTTGTTTAGTCGGCAACTTCTGCACATATAGCCATTAGTCAGGAGGTGGAGGCGGGGGGTCCAGATAATCCCGGGTTCGCTGAAATGACCTAGGACTCCGGTCCATGATGCCCTCTCTTAAGTTAGCCTGTGGGGACTCAGACCTAATTGGCAGCTCTCTGGGCTCATGGGGCTTCGATGGGTCTGCAGGGCTTGTCCTATTGAGCGGGATGGTCTCTGGGACCAATTAGGCTTCTCCAGGGCTTGAGTCACCCAGTTATCCCCTGTCCAGGCAGAACCCCACATATCCCCATCTGTGAGATCGGTAGGAGTCCCCAGGACAGGCCCATCTTCAAGGGAACCCCCACGATAGGTAATGGATTCTAGGCTCCCCAGCATCCACTCATTTGGGCTAATAGGTCCCTCCATCTGGTCGTCCTCCACCCCTATTAGACCAGAGGGGGATAATAGGGGAGACACAATACTCCCCACGCCACAGTACATACATCAGAGCTCCCATCATATGTGGGCACATATTGTCCCTTTATTTGTGTCATTACAGGGGTGCAGTCTCTGTGGGTATCTGGCGAGAGATCCTTTGCACCAATCTGTGGCCTGAACAGTGCCTGCCCGAGGCTCCACCCATATTGAAGGAGGAGTGTCAGTCGTCCCCTGCCCTTCACATCCTCCCCGTCCAGACAGAGTGCCAAGCACACGAAAACTATGGGAAGGAGAAGGAGAGGCTCAGCCGCCCACCATCTTGGGTCTCTTGCTAGCCTTTGGGTCCCACCCACTCTCTCCAGTCCCCGAGCACCCGTGACATCAGTGGGCCAATGGGGGCTATTCCGCAGCAGTGGAGCAGACTCACCATGGGCAGCATATGCATGGATCGAATGCAGAGTGGGTGGCATGCTGGTAATTTCCATGTCCCACCAGCTGTACCACAGCAGAAGTGGGCACAGAATTGCTTTCCCTCACCAGGTACGAGTCCAGGGTGACTCGTGCCTGTGCCCCTGTTTCTTTGGCGGCTTCTGGGCTTTTTTTTCTCTGCATCCTCGAATCCCCCAAGCTATCTTTAGGCTTATTTGAGCTCTTTGGAGTAGGGAGCTTTCACTTCACGTGTCTGTGCTAATGCAGGTCCAGATACGCCCCCCTCCGCCCTATATTTAATTTTCAGCCAAGGTAAAACTAGGCATCTGACGGCTGGTATTCTCAGCGAAGTTAGGGCCCATTGTTTTAGGGCCCCTCCACGCTAAAGGATAGCAGCCCACAGCTGCCCCCGAAAATGGCACATTCATCATATCGCCATTTCCAGGTGCTTTACCAGGCTCTTCCAGCGGCCCTGGTGGCGATGGCACACTGGGTAAAAAGGGGTTATCACCAGCTTTGTATTGCCAGCTGGTATTAAGCCCTGAGATTCTTAATGTCAGGCCAAGTTAGACCTGGTCATTAATAATCTCAAATAAATAGTAAAAAAGACACAACACAGAGAAAAATTATTTCATTCAATAAAAAAAACACAGAGACACTTAGTGACTCCATCTTTATTACCCTCTCCCCACCCTCGTACCCCTCCACGATCCTCTTCCTCTTTTCCTGGTGTGAGGCAGCGACCCGGGGAACTCGCTTGCTGCATAATGACACCAACACGTGCTTATAATTTTTCAAATGACTACCTGTTTATTTCTCACATACATATCATAACCCGGGTAGTACATTAAACATTGATCATAAGCACATCACATAATGCATTACATTACACTAGCACAACACATCACATACTACATTACATTACATATAACATGGAACATCTACATTTACCATAACTATCACCGGGACCTTCTTGACCTAACCGTCAGTCCCAATGGCGGATAACTCGTGGATCCCTCATGTATGGCCCTTTCATCATCAGCCATCATGAGTCATCCACGATACACTACCTTTCCTTTGATCACCCAGGGTACTTTTACATAAGCCCTGTTGATCCATTAACCAGGGTAATTTTACATACGCCCTGATGATACACAACACATAACATTTACATAATAGTTATCTACACTTATCAATGGGCCCTGTGGTTCCCAATGGCGGTATCAGCCCCCTGGCTTTATTTACCCAGCACACACTTTAATACTAGCCCATAGTACAGGCTCCAGCCTGACCGGGCCCTTACATACCGCATATGATCCATCATAACACATCCATGGATCACATACATCATCACACATGCTCACAGCCTATCATAATACATCCATGGACTGTGGCCCCTCTGGGTCCATAACAGGGATTGGCCTACCTGAGTACCCAGGTAAACCATGCGTCACCAAGGCCTCCTCACCATGTGTCCAGGCCACCAGCCGTCACCAAACCTCCTTCCTCAGGCAAGTCTCCAGGTCAACGATTGTGCCCCACGCCTGAGTCGAGCACCCTCCAGGTTCAGCCCTGGTTCCCCCTCTAGGAGCCCTCTTAACCCCTAGCATCTGGCCACAGGTTCACACACTGTTAGAGTGACAGGTACCCGTCGCATGCAGCAGGCCAAGCCTCCCTCTCGTCCCAATGGGACGGATCGCCTCCAATATCATCCACACTAGCTGGGTCTCTCTCACAGACATTATACATGGCATTTCTACATAAGCCATCCTCTACTACCACGGGTCCTTCACCGACTGTCTATTCGGACCCAACGGCGGCTATGCCCGCCTGGCATGATTCACACATGGTACTCAGTTCATTCTAGCATATGAGAACTGCTGTCTTACCGGGCACGGTTCTGGGTCTACCAACCTGAGTCACAGGTACACCATGCATCCCAAAGGGCTCCTTCCCAAACGTATCTCGCCACACGTTCAAACCAGCACCCACCTGGTTCAGCCACGGCTTCCCTACTCTAGGAGCCATAACGCCCATTCCCGGCCACTGGTATGGAGCTGGCAGGCTCCCTTCACAACCTCACATTGCAGAGCTCAGGACTGCTCTGCTTCCCATGCATCTCTCAGTCTGACTGGTCTCTCTGACAGACTGATCTGTTCTCATTCACACTGCACCTGGCTAGCTCTTATCGTAGCTGCCGCACCCACCTGACACACCCACACCAGGTTGTTAGCATTTAGCACACCTTGCTCTCAGCCGCTCATTAGGTTCATCTACATCTCAGGTCTACAGCACTCACTCTCAGCTGTTATCTCACTGTGTTCCGGGTAGGTTTAACACAGCACCCCCACAGTAAAACCGGATAATGTGAACAGAGTCATATACCGATAACCCGTGTGATGCATCCGCCCATGGGTTGCATCACCACACTGCATAGACTCAGCTCTGCTTCATTAGAGACCACAGGGACGATTAACACATCCGCTCATGTGGTCTCTGATTACTGAATGACAGCGCTGAGACCTGCGGTAAAGTAACAGAGACTACTATGGCAACAGTAACTTCAGTACTTAGCATAAGAAAGCACTGAGACCTGCACTATAGAAAAGCGGTAAAGCGCAGGTCTCAGTGCTGTTCATAGCAACAGCGGTTACTATGGCAACGATGACCATATGACAGTGCTGAGACCTGCGCTTTATCGCTTTACTATAGCGCAGGTCTCAGCGCTTTCATATTGTAAGCGGTGAGGTCACTGTTGCCATAGCAACAGTGGTTACCTTGGCAACGGTGACCTCAGTGCTCAGTATATGACAGCACAGAGATCTGCGCTGTCATATGCTAAGCGCTGAGGTCACCGTTGCCAAGGTAATCGTTGTTGCTAGTGCAACAGTGACCTCACCGCTTACAATATGAAAGCGATGAGACTTGCACTATAGTAAAGTGCTAAAGCGCCAGTCTCAGTGCTGTCATATAGTAGGCAGTGAGGTCACCATTGCCAAAACAACAGCAGTTGCCATGACAATGGTGACCTCATCGCTTACTATATGGCTACAATCACACACAGCATTTTGGCTCTGTTTGTGAGCATCCGTTTTTGGTGCAGAACCTACACCAAGAATTGATTCTCACAAAATGCAGCCAAAACACTGTGTGAATGAAACCATATAGTAAGCTGTGAGGTCACAGGTGCTATAGCAGCAGCAGTTACTATGGCAACAGTGACCTCACGGCTTACTATATGCCTACATTCACACACAGCGTTTTGTGAGGATCTGTTTTTGGTGCAGAGAGCATGACAGCTCTGTCACTGTGATCTCCAGCGATCTTCTCTCATCTTGGAGACTGCAGAATCAACGGCGAGCTCTCTGTACAGTTTTCAAGGACCTAGTACTGCACCATGTGACTGAGTGAAGTCACTCGGTCGCATGATCAGCATCTTCCAGGCACCCATCAACTGCAGCCTCCGGGGATGACAGGACATCGCTGAACATCACAGGGAAAGCGCAGGAAGGTGAGTAAATAGCGCAGTAGCATTTACACACAGCATTTTGGCTGCATTTTGTGAGAATCTGTTCTTGGTGCAGTTTCTGCATAAAAAATGGATCCTGACAAAATGCAGCCAAAATGCTGTGTGTAAATGTAGCCATATAGTAAGCGGGGAGGTCACCGTTGCCATAGTGACCACTGTTGGTATGGCAACGTTGACCTCACCACTTACTATATGAAACGGCTGGGACCTGGCTATAGTAAAGCGGTGGTCTGAGCAATGTCATATACTTAGGGGTAGGGTCACCGTTGCCATAGCAACCGCTGCTGCTATGGCAACGGTGACCTCACCGCTTACTATGACAACACTGAGACCTGTGCTTTACTATAACACAGTTCTCATTGCTGTCTATAACAATAGCGGTTACAATGGCAACGGTTACTATATGACAGCGCTGAGACCTGTACTTTACTTTGTAGCGCAGGTCTCAGCACTGTCAAATGGTCACTGTTGCCATAGTAACCGCTGTTAGTATGGACAGCAATGAGACCTGTGCTATAGTAAAGCGGTAAAGCTCAAGTTTCAGCGTTGTCATAGTAAGCAGTGAGGTCACCGTTGCCATAGCAGCAGTTACTATGGCAACGGTGACCTCAGTGCTTAGTATATGAAAGCACTGAGACCAGCACTATGGAAAAGTGGTAAAGCGCAGGTCTCAGCACTGTCCATAGCAACATTGGTTACTATGGCAACGGTGACCATATGACAGCACTGACACCTTCGCTATAGTAAAGTGCAGCTCTCATCGCTGTCATATGGTCACCATTGCCATAATAACTGCTGTTGCTATGGACAGAGCTGAAACCTGCGCTTTACTGCTTTTCTATAGTGCGGGTGTCAGCGCTTTCATATACCACCGGTCCCATAGATGTTGCTATAGTAATGCTGACCTCACCGTTTACTATACTGCAGGACTCAGTGCTGTCATTTAGTGATCAGAGACCATGGGAGCAGATGTGTTAATCCCCCCTGTGGTCTCTGATGTAGCAGAACTGACTCTATCCAGGAAGAGAGAAGAAGAGGATTGTGGAGGGGTATGAGGGTGGAGAAGGTCTAATAAAGATGGAGTCACTAAGTGTCTCTGTTTTTTTTTATTTTTATAAAATAATTTTTCTCTGTGTTGTGTCTTTTTTACTATTTATTTGAGATTCTTAATGGCCGGGTCTAACTTGGCCTGACATTAATAAGAATTTCAGGGCTTAAAACCAGCTGGCAATACAAAGGTGGTGTTAACCCCTTATTACCCAGCGTGCCATTGCCACCAGGGCCACTGGAAGAGCCTGGTAAAGCACCTGGAAATGGCAATATGATGAATGTGCCATTTTCAGGGGCAGCTGTGGGCTGCTATTCTTTGGCATGAGGGGGCACTAAAACAATGGGCCCTCACCCCGCTGAGAATACCAGCTCTCAGCTGCCTAGATTTACCTTAGCTGGCAATTAAAATTAGGACGGAGCCCACATATTTTATTTTGCCAGCCAAGGTAAAATTATGCAGCTGAGGGTGGCAGCTCGCAGCTGTCAGCTTTCACTGGGCTAGACGTAAAAATACTGTGAAACCCCACACTATTGTTTTTTTAATTATGTATTTATTTAAATCCCTATGCGGCAGGTTGGTTGTCATACACTAATGTGCATAGCAACCAAGCACAATCCCTGTCCAGATTGTGGAAATCCACTCTGACTTCAACCTCCAATCACAGAGGCTCTCACAGAGTGTGTGCATCTCTGATTGTCTGTTTGTCTGACAGTGCAGTGCATATGCAAGTAGCTTAATAAGAAGCCCTGGAAGCGATTCAGCAGGAGACTGAGAGGCCCAGAAGCAGCAGCAGGAGTCTGGTAAGCCCAATTTACCTGTTCTATCTATCTATCTATCTATCTATCTATTTATCTATCTAAAGCGGCCGTCACACGCTACGATATCGCTAGCGATATTGTTAGCGATCACGTGCACGCGCGATCGCTTACAATATCGTTCACATCGCTGGTGAGATGTCACACAGACAGACTCACCAGCGATGTGGACCAGCGAGATCGCTGGTAACTATGGTACACATCGGGTTACTAGGCGCCACGCGACGCTTAGTAACCCGACGTGTACCATAGATACCATCTCCCAGCATAGGCTCTGCCGCTGGGAGATCGTTCATCGTGGTGTCATACACCACGATGAAGCAGATCGTTAAATCGTTCATCGCAGGATGTGAGCTCCGGAGCTCAGATCTCGATTTTGCGATTTTAACATTTCTCGTTGGTCGTATCTTGCCGTCACACGCACAGACATCGTTCAAGCGATGTTTAATCTGGCGCTTTCAAGCGATATCTTTCAAGATATCGTAGCGTATGACGGCCGCTTAACCAATAGAAAGGGATAGCAGTACTCATAAGTTGCAAATTCTGCCTTTATTGGGCCATCAGATGCAGCATGACGTTTCAGGCACAGTCGCCTTTTTTCTAGCAACTAGTCATAGCTAGGCTTTTACTCTTATACTTTTACATTTACATAAACAATTATCTATCACTAGCTGGGTGCCCGATGCACATGCATCGGGATTCTAGAAGGGCGAGTCTCTGACTCGCAATGGCCGCTTCGCGGCCAATGCTTCACGCTGCTAAGGCGACTCGCCATGCCCGCTGCGCGGGCATAGCGAGTCGCCTTAGAACTGCTCGCAATGGCCGCTGCGCGGCCAATGCTTCGGGCGTATCCACATGACCACGCCGACTCGCATTGCGAGTGGACTCAGAAGGGGCAAAAAACCCATTCGCAATTATATAATAGATTATCTTATTTTACATCTATACATATTTGCATTGTGTCACATTTACCATACAGTATTAGAGTTATACATTCATTTCCTTCTGTATACCTCTCTATATTTATAAACCTTCTGTGCTATTGTTATATTTGCATTATATGCTAATAGGGGATCAATTTCACAGGTGCTAGCATTATAAAATCATCATATTGTGTCAGCTTTGTATAATCACCCTTTACAGCTGCAGCCACCATTATCCTCGTGTTTGTTTGCAGGTATCCACTGTGCGCATGCGCAGTACAGTGTATAATCGGCTGTTGCTATGCGACTCCCAGAAGACTACACGGTGCCCTCTTTTTACTCGCGGTAGCTTCCCCAAGGTCTGCGGCCATCTTACTACTCTTGTTACCAGCATATATGTTCAGCTAAAGTCCATATAATCCTAAAACTATATATCTTAAAGTGATAGTAGTGCTGTAATAATTTCTTAAACATAGTTTATTGGATGTAATTAATTAATAACATTATATTATATCGATCTTGGACATATTAATCCTATTATACGCTGTACCTATGAAGTACTGATTTTTCTAATTTATTAGGTGGATATCATTCATTCATGATTGGATCATCACTATACTTTGCTAGACCCTTCACCTAGGGTTCACTGACTCGGATATTAGTTAATATCCATAATCAGGTCACCTATCAGCCGTTGTGGAAAAGTACCCATTCAAGGGCCCCCATCCACCCTGGCTAGTCATAGGATCTATAGGGTCTTATCCATATTAAAGATCCATACACTCCATTCTCTCTACCACCATATAATGTCCTTTTCAACAAATAAAAAATAATAATAAAATTCCTTTATATTATATATTGAAAACTAAAAGAAAAGTAGAAAAGCGCACATACAGTCATGGCCAAAAGTTTTGAGAATGACACCAAAATTATATTTTCACATGATCTGCTGCCCTCTAGTTTTTATTTGTGTTTGTCTGATGTTTCTATCACATACAGAAATATAATTGCAATCATATTATGAGTACCAAAAGGTTATATTGACCGTTAGAATGAGTTAATGCAGCAAGTCAATATTTGCAGTGTTGACCCTTCTTCTTGAGGACCTCTGCAATTCTTCCTGGCATGCTCTCAATCAACTTCTGGACCAAGTCCTGACTGATAGCAGTCCATTCTTGCATAATCAATGCTTGCAGTTTGCCAGAATTTGTTGGTTTTTGTTTGTCCACCCGTCTCTTGATGATTGACCACAAGTTCTCAATGGGATTAAGATCTGGGGAGTTTCCAGGCCATGGACCCAAAATCTCTATGTTTTGATCCCTGAGCCATTTAATCATCACCTTTGCTTTATGGCAAGGTGCTCTATCATGCTGGAAAAGGCATTGTTGGGCGCCAAACTGCTCTTGGACGGTTGGGAGAAGTTGCTCTTGGAGGACATTCTGGTACCATTCTTTATTCATGGCTGTGTTTTTAGGCAAGACTGTGAGTGAGCCGATTCCCTTGGCTGAGAAGCAACCCCACACATGAATGGTTTCAGGATGCTTTACAGTTGGCATGAGACAAGACTGGTGGTAGCGCTCACCTCTTCTTCTCCGAATAAGCTGTTTTCTAGATGTCCCAAACAATCGAAAAGGGGATTCATCAGAGAAAATTACTTTACCCCAGTCCTCAGCAGTCCACTCCCTGTATCTTTTGCAGAATATCAGTTGGTCCCTGATGTTTTTTCTGGAGAGAAGTGGCTTCTTTGCTGCCTTCCTTGAAACCAGGCCTTGCTCAAAGAGTCTCCGCCTCACAGTGCGTGCAGAAGCACTCACACCAGCCTACTGCCATTCCTGAGCAAGCTCGGCACTGCTGGCAGTCCGAACCCGCAGCTGAAACAGTTTTAAGATACGGTCCTGACGCTTGCTGGTCTTTCTTGGGCGCCCTGAAGCCTTTTTGACAACAATGGAAGCTCTCTCCTTGAAGTTCTTGATGATGCGATAGATTGTTGACTGAGGTGCAATCGTTGTAGCTGCGATACTCTTCCCTGTTAGGCCATTTTTGTGCACTGCAATGATGGCTGCACGTGTTTCTTTAGAGATAACCATGGTTAACTGAAGAGAAACAATGATACCAAGCACCAGCCTCCTTTTAAAGTGTCCAGTGGTGTCATTCTTACTTAATCATGACTGATCGCCAGCCCTGTCCTCATCAATACCCACACCTGTGTTAATGGAACAATCACTAAAACGATGTTAGCTGCTCCTTTTAAGGCAGGACTGCAATGATGTTGAAATGTGTTATGGGGGTTAAAGTTCATTTTCTAGGCAAATATTGACTTTGCAAGTAATTGCTGTTAAGCTGATCACTCTTTATGACATTCTGGAGTATATGCAAATTGCCATTAGAAAAACTGAAACTGTAGACTTTGTAAAAATTAATATTTGTATCATTCTCAAAACTTTTGGCCATGACTGTAGAGTCTTATCTGGGTGTAACCGGGGTATTGTATTGTGTACTGTTGGACTAAACTTATGTTGTTGTGGTAGTCACAACAACTATTGAAGCATAAGACGGCTTGCAGCACTCCGCCCAAGGAAAACCGATTAAAGCATTAGATGAAAGGTGGTAATTCGTGCGCTGCCGTCTGTCCGTTGGTTCCAAGAAATCCAAGGAATCACAAGATGTTAAAAGAAATACCTTTAATGTCTAATTCTTACGCGTTTCGTGGTACTTCAGATCACTTCATCAGAGATCCACAAAGGTATGCACGAATTACCACCTTTCATCTAATGCTTTAATCGATGTAATATTATATATATACAAATATATATATAACAGAAAAACTGCACAGCACTCACAGACATAATGTGAACTGGTGCCAAGCAGGGACACTGAGTTAAACAAATAGAAAAAATTCTCTGCAGCACTCAGCTACGTGATGTACATATGCTAACAAGCTATATATATTTGAGAAAAAAGTTTAAAAACGTACGTTTTTTTTTCAAAAAACTCAAAAATTCTTATTTTTTTATTTCTGACTAGATGGCGGCCTGATTCTAAAGAATCGGGTATTCTAGCCTATGGTTATTAGGGTATACGGGGGCTCAGTGGTTAGCAGACTATACAGCGGCTGAGTGGTTAGCAGAGTATACAGAGGCTCAGTGGCTAATAGTCTGCTTTAGGGCAGAGTGCAGTGGTCAGGGGCAGAGTTCAGTGGTCAGGGGCAGAGTTCAGTGGTCAGGGGCAGAGTTCAGTGGTCAGGGGCAGAGTGCAGTGGTCACGGGCAGAGTGCAGTGGTCACAGGCAGAGTGCAGTGGTCACGGGCAGAGTGCAGTGGTCAGGGGCAGAGTGGAGTGGATGGGCCAGAGTGCAGTGGTCAGGGGCCCAATGCAATTGCATCGGGAGCGCGGTGAAATGAATTGTGTGTATAGAGGCGGGTCAGTGGGTAGCAGAGTCTACAGGGGACTCTGTGGGTAGCAGAGTATACAGGCGGCTCTGTGGATAGCAGAGTATGATGTGGCGGGAGGCTGGAGGGGTGAGGAGAGGTGGCGCTGGAGGGGTGAGGAGAGGTGAGGCAGGAGGGGTGAGGAGAGATGCGGCTGGAGGGGTGAGGAGAGAGGAGGCTGGAGCGGCGGCATGAGAATTAGGCACACCTCTGCTCCTCCAGGCTGCACACATCACGGGGGTGGTCTCCCGCCCGTGATGTGTGTTTTAGGCAGTGTAGGGGCGTTGGTAAGCGTGGGCGGGCTGCCTGAGTCGCACTCCGCTTAGGGCCGGCATGTTGGTCCACTCTGGACGGGTGTAGCGCTGTGGTGACGTGACTTTGGCGATGACAAACTGACGGAAGTGCTGGCTAAAATGACGGAAGTGAGCCTTTGGGTTTTATATATTAGATATAGCAGCACTATGGTATATGGCGGTACAGTATAGCACATATATAGCATCACTATAGTATATGGCAATATATTACAGTATATGTACAGGTGCACTATAGTATATGGGGGTATTTTATAGCACATGTATAGCAGCGCTATGGTATATGGCGGTACATGACAGTACATGTATAGCAAGCGCTATGGTATATGGTGGTACATTACATTACATGTATAGCAGCGCTATAGTATATGGCGATACATTACAGTACATGTATAGCAGCACTACAGTATATGACAGTATATAACAGTATATGTAGAGTTTTACTATAGTATATGGTGGAATTTTATAGCACATGTATAGCAGCACTATGGTATATGGGCATACTCTGCTCCCCCCCCGCTCCTCCCTTCAAAAAATAAAAAAATCCTCAGTGAGGATACTCACCTGTCCGCCAGCTCGCTCCACCTTCGTCTTCTCGGTCCTACAGGGGTTTAGGAGGCGTTGTTGCCTGGAAAACCGTTCAGCTGATCGGTCACATGACCGCTAACTGGCAGGGGGGATTAGGGGGACAGGATGGTGACGGGGGGTGGAGTGGTGGCAGGATGGGGCGAGCGGGGCAGGATGGAGGCGGCGGGGTAGGATGGAGGCGGCGGGGCAGGATAGTGGCGGGGGGCAGGATGGAGCGAGCGGGGCAGGATGAAGTGAGCAGGGCAGGATGGAGGGAGCAGGACAGGATGGTGGCGGGGGGCAGGATGGAGCGAGCAGGGCAGGATGGAGGCGGCGGGGGGGCAGGATGGAGCTGGCGGGGGGGGCAGGATGGAGCTGGCGGGGGGGCAGGATGGAGCTGGTATGGGGGGGGCAGGATGGAGCCGGCGGGGGGGTTTAGGATGGAGCCGGCGGGGGGGGCAGGATGCAGCTGAGGGGGAGGGGCAGGATGGAGGTGGCAGGGGGGCAGGATGGAGCCGGCGGGGGGTTTAGGATGGAGCCGGCGGGGGGGGCAGGATGCAGCCGAGGGGTGGGGGGGCAGGATGGAGGCGGCAGGGGGGGCAGGATGGAGCCGGCGGGGGGGGCAGGATGGTGCTGGCGGGGCAGGATGGTGACAGGGGGGCAGGATGAAGGGAGCAGGGCAGGATGGTGGCGGGGGGGCAGGATGGAGCGAGCGGGGCAGGATGGAGGCGGGGGGGCAGGATGGAGCTGGCGGAGGGGGGAAGGATGGTGAAGGGGGGTGGAGTGGTGGCAGGATGGAGTGAGCCGGGCAGGATGGAGGCGGCGAGGTAGGATGGAGGCAGCGGGGCAGGATGGTGGAGCGGGGGCAGGATGGAGCGAGCGGGGCAGGATGGTGGCAGGGGGGCAGGATGAAGCGAGCAGGGCAGGATGGAGGGAGCGGGACAGGATGGGGGGGCAGGATGGAGCGAGCTGGGCAGGATGGAGGCGTTGGGGGGGGCAGGATTGAGGCGGTGTGGGGGGGGCAGGATGGAGCTGGTCTGGGGGGGAGGATGGAGGGGGCGGGGGGGTTAGGATGGAGGCGGCGGGGGGGGGCAGGATGAAGGGGGTGAGGGCAGGATGCAGCCGAGGGGGGGGGGCAGTGTGGAGGGGGCGGGGGGCAGGATGGTGCTGGTGGGAGGGCAGGATGGAGGCGGTGGGGGGGCGCAGGATGAAGCTGGTGTGTGTGGAGGGGCAGGATGGAGCTGGTGGGGGGGCAGGATGCAGCTGGGGGGGGAAGGATGCAGCCGAGGGGGGGGTGGGGCAGGATGGAGGGGGGGGCAGGATGGAGGCGGGGGGGCAGGATGGAGCTGGTGTGTGTGGGGGGGGCAGGATGGAGGTGGCGTGGGGGGGACAGGATGGAGCCGGTGGGTGGGCAGGATGGAGCTGGTGTGGGGGGGGGCAGGATGGAGCCGGTGGGGGGTAGGATGGAGCGGGTGGGGGGGCAGGATGGAGCTGGTGTGGGGGGGCAGGATGGAGCCGGCGGGGGGGCAAGATGGAGCTGGTGTGGGGGGGGTGAGGATGGAGGCGGTGGGGGGGTAGGATGGTGCGGGCGGGGGGTGCAGGATGGAGCCGGTGGGGGGGCAGGATGGAGCTGGGGGGGGCAGGATGGAGTGGGGGGGGCTATGGAGGGGAGAGGGGGGGCAGGGTGGAGCCGGTGGCTGGTAGGGGCAGGATGGTGGTGGCAGGGGTAGGGGCAGGATGGATGAGAGCATACACACCCATGTGCCAGCTTGCAGGACCTGTGGTTGCCTGGGAAAGCAATCAGCTGATCGGTTTCCCAGGCAACCACAGGTCCTCAAGGCATGGAGCTAGAGGACGTAGATGGAGCGCTCCGGGTGAGTATCCATGAGGTGTTTTTTTTTTATTATTAGAAGCAAGCAAGGGGGGGGCCGCAGGAGCCGCGGGGGGGGCAGGACGACCAGCGGGGGGCCCGCAGGAGCCGCGGGGAAGCAGGACGACCCGCAGGAGCGGCGGGGGGGGCAGGACAACCCGCGGGGGGCAGGAGCAGCGGCAGGGGGCCCGCAGGAGTGCAGGAGCAGCCGCGGGGTGGCCCGCAGGAGCGGGCGGAAGAGAGAGAGAAAGATCTATCTATCTCCCGGACATTGCAAGTGAAGCTGTGACTGACAGTGGAGCGTATTCAGTGAACACTCGCAAAGCCATTGCAGTGAGGCTTTGCAAGTCACTGAAGCCTATTCTGCAAGGACTCGCAAAGCCATTGCGAGTGCCATTGCAAGTGAGGCTTTGCGAGTTAGGCTTTGCGAGTTAGGCTTTGGGAGGCAGCCACGGACACGACGACGGAAGTAGCGCCGAATATGACGGAAGTGCCTTAGGGTAATTATATATTAGAAGTTCTTAGTACATACATTGGTCAATGTCTGTTTGCTCATCAACTGCGACAAAGTGACTTCAGGTCTGGTGAGTCCTACTTCTGACATCCCTGCCCTCCTTTTCCTCCCTATACCACTTCTCAGTGGGCAGACTCCATCTAGACCCTAGACCACCTGTAGGTGATGAGGGCGTAAATTGCAGACATGGAGCCAGTAACTGTGCAGTTTTTTCTGTTTTGTATCATATGGAGTTACTGGCTCCATGTCTGCAATTTGCACCGTCGTCCGCCGTTTCACAGCACCCCCTCCCTGCCACTGTAATTTGAAGATGAGTCTTCAATAAAAGAAGAACTGCACAAAAACTGGTGAGTGCCGCCTCACATCTTTTCTTATATGATATATGTAATAACTGATGGACACACTAATATTTCAGGATTGAAATGAGGTTTATTGTACTAACCAAAAATGTGAAATATGCATTATTTCAAAATTTGACAGGTGCAAAAGTATGGGCACCTCAACAGAAAAGTGACATTAATATTTAGTAGATCCACCTTTTGCAAAAGTAACAGCTTCTAGTCGCTTCCTGTAGCTGTTAATGAGTTCCTGGATCCTGGATGAAGGTATTTTTGACCATTCCTCTTTACAAAACAATTCCAGTTCAGTTAAGTTTGATGGTCGCCGAGCATGGACAGCCCGCTTCAAAACATCCCACAGATGTTCAATGATATTCAGGTCTGGGGACTGGGATGGCCATTCCAGAACATTGTAATTGTTCCTCTGCATGAATGCCTGAGTAGATTTGGAGCGGTGTTTTGGATCATTGTCTTGCTGAAAGATCCATCCCCGGCGTAACTTCAACTTTGACACTGATTCTTGAACATTATTCACAAGAATCTGCTGATACTGAGTGGAATCAATTCTTGTATTATTCCACAGCAATTACATCTATTTTTTCGACATTTTGAAGTTCTCTTCTGTGTTTGATTCAAAATTCAAAAAGAACTTCAAAATGTCGAAAAAAATAGATGTAAATGCTGTGGAATAATACAACAATTGACAAACTTTCACTCTAATATTAATGGTGAAGTTTTCCCTATCAAATGTGACATGGATTGCTCAACTTCTTATGTAATCTACATGCTGGAGTGTATATGTAAGCTCCAGTATGTAGGTAGGACGGTACAGCCCTTACATGACAGGATGAATAAACATAGAGCTAATATCTCAAAGGGATTTAACCAGCATGGAGTTTCTTATCACTTCAGTTTATTCCACAATAAGGATCCGACTAAAATGAAGCTCATCCCTATAGATCACGTACCCTCACATGTAACCAATAGGTTTGAGGTGCTAAAGAACAGGGAAAAATATTGGATGTTCAAATTGAACACAATAAAACCAAAAGGCTTGAATATCATCACCGAGCTTATATAAATGAACTTAGAATCTGTCTTTAGTTATGAACAAAAAGTTTGATTCTCCTTGCTAGTAGTGAGACCTTTAGTGGCGGAAAATTATAGAAGAGCAGCTAATTTAACCATCACCCTGGCAACAACATCATTGGTACATGATACCTCATGATCGCCATCTTGTGGCTTTTTGTGAGTAAGCAGTTCTATATACTGTATAAAGAAAGAGATATTTTGCTGAATTTTTGTAAATGGATATATATATATATATATGATAAGAACCGATAATAATTGATATAGTGTTCTTGATAAAATTCTTTTATATAGATGTATTTATATATTTATATGTATTTATATATTTTATAGCATTTTTGTATATTTTTATAGTTTTAGATGGATTCTGATATTTATTGTACTTTTTAGTATATTAAGATGTCTATATTTTTTGGATGATTGAAAAGGGAGTGTAGTAGCTTTGAACTGCCTGGAGGTGGGTTGCAGTCCAGTGTGGTTCATTGCTGGTTAGTATAAGTTACACATAGTCTATTTTAGCACTTGTTAATTTTTAGGGGATTATTTCACAGGACACAAAGACAATCACAAATAGAAACCACACATATTCAGGCACATTTATTATATATATAAAAAAAAATTTAAAATTTATTTTCATTCATTAATCAACAGTATGATTGCACATTAGTTTATTGTATTTGTAGCATAATCACTAGCTCATTCACATTTTTATTTTCTTTATTCACCAATATACTGAAAATGAACTTTTATGGAGACAGGATGAATAGAAATTACACTGATGTGGTGGAACATCAGCTTAAACACCACCAATCTAGGACCATATAGTATATAACACTTTCATGGATGAGTTCGAATGAGATCTGATCTTCTCTTTATAGATTTTCATATAGATTTGTTTTTTAGTGATTAATAAAAACTTAGGGATTTTTATATTATTCCATCTTATATTTTCACTCATTTTGACCCTGTTTCTGAGCATATATTATGAGAGATTGATAGGATGTTAGAAAGTGCTATGGATCTCTTTCTATTTTTTTTTTTCTTTCCAAGGATGGGATGGACCGCCCATCATTGATGATGACTTGCTTGTCATCAATGACGTTTATCTGGATCATCTGGTATATGTGATATATAAGTTGTGGTTGTATGACACATGTAATACCCTGATGACGGTGCCCGGAGTGGCACTGAAACGCGTAGGTGGAAATAAAGAAGGGGGGTCTTTTACTTAAAGACTTGTGACTGATTATTTCAAGCAGCACAGACTGTCTACATACCATCCCTGGATCTGGTTATCTTTACACATGCTACGTGGCGGTGGAGGTCCTTCAGCAGCTTAAAACTACAGGCCATAAAAACTAGTTGTGGGTGCACACAACTAGACCAGGTTAGTGCACCTCTTTTTGATCTGTGTGTGGAATCAGTGTCATATTGATAGGGCACTATTGCGCCTCACTTGTCTCCTTTATCTTTTTCTGTGGATTGTTCTTGACTGTTCTCACCATTCTTCTTCTCTGCCTTTCTGATATTTTTGTTGGCCTGCCACTTCTGGCCTTTACAAGAACTGTCCCTGTGGTCTTCCATTTCCTTACTATGTTCCTCACAGTGGAAACTGACAGGTTAAATCTCTGAGACAACTTTTTGTATCCTTCCCCTGAACAACTATGTTGAACAATTTTTTTTTTCAGACCATTTGAGAGCTGTTTTGAGGAGCCCATGATGCCACTCCTCAGAGAAGATGCAACTAGGAGAACAACTTGCAAGTGGACACCTGAAATAGCTTTTCTCATGATTGGATACACCGGGCTATGAAGTACAAAGCTCAATGAGGTTCCAAACCAATTTAGTGTTTCAGTAAGTCAGTAAAAAGTAGTTAGGAGTATTCAAATCATGAAAATCAGAAGGGTGCCCATACTTTGGCACCTGTCATATTTTGAAATAATGCATATTTCACATTTTCGGTTAGTACAATAAACCTCATTTCAAACCTGAAATATTACTGTGTCCATCAGTTATTACATATATCACATTGAAATAGCTGTTGCAAAAAACAATTTTAAACAAAAAAAAGAGTAAGATTAAGAGGGGTGCCCAAACCTTTTCATATGACTGTATATGACATAGTCACTAGTGCAAGTCAGGAAGTGCTGTATCTTATAGTTTACACCTTGATGGCTAAACTATGATCCTTTTAAAATATGTGAACAATTTATGCACGACACACAAACATCCTAACCTCTTGTTTGACATTAGTGTTGGTTGTCGGCTCATTCTTATAGGACCAAAATCTGAGTGGACTAACATGTCCTTCAAACATCTATTTTTTCTATACAAAGTTAAAGGCTTATTTTTAAACTAGCTGTGAGCCCGATGCGATTGCATCGGGATTCTAGAATCGGTGTATAGTTTATTAAATTAGAGTTTTAAGTAATAATCCTATTATTCCATGATAGATGGCGGCCCAATGTTAAAGAATCGGGAGTGTACCATGCATATATACATTATTCATTCAAATTTGACAATAATGCACATAAGACATGATATCTATATATCAACTACCAATGTTTGTATGGTATATGTCAGTGTAGTACATGTCTTGATTCTAAGGCAAGGCTTTTCGTACAGATACTGGCACTGATGTTTTGTACAGATTACGTATATTCAATTTATATATGAATATTAATAATCTATGATTGAGCCAGTACATGTTTCCCCACCAACCACGGGAAGGTAGCCTTACAGCTGGTGGGACCTACTCTACTCTATCCCTAATAATTAATAGTTATATTCCTTTTAAAGCAAATATTTTTTGGCTATTTGGAGAAAGTATTGAATAACCAAATACAATTTCTGAACTTGGCACAAAAGGGACTACCTACAGCTAACTTTCAGCAAGTAAGATGTAATAAATATGGAACTTGCACTTAGCTTGCAGTAAATACGGCAAGCAGAGCTTTAACAGGTTGACTAAATGCAACCACTAAAAATGAGAGCTAACTGATTTTAGCGATTGAAACTGTCGAAAGCACATGTGCCGCAACTACCGCAAGTAAACGACAAATTCCATAAACATTTCATGCAACTTACATTAAGAGTACTGTAGGTCACCATTAGGCAGCAAGTGGCAAAATTGTTTTTTTCCAACTAAAAATTCAACAAATAGCAGAATAATTCAGATTTAAAATCAAAATGTCTATTCTTTCCCTATGTGTCTAAAAAATATGTACCTATGTGTCTAAATATGTACCTATGTGTATATATGTATTTATATGTACAGAACACACTTCAAGATATAGATGTGTGTGAACAGCCGTCCCACCCATCTCTTAGGCTGCCTTCAGACTTGCAGATGCATCTGCAGCATTTTGCAGATGCATCTGCAAGCATGTGCATGCAGACAGCAGTTCCTATCTTTATAATGGAACACACGGTGTCTGCACATTCTTGCAGACAGCCGTGCGCAGCCATTCACTCCTATATGTGATCTATGCGCAGGCAGATGCTTTTGTACAGATCACAGACTCTCCTCCACACCAGGGATGTGACATGTTGCATCCCTGGTGCAGGCGGGATTGTGTGATTTGTATGCAGGCATGCGCCTGTGCAGAGATCACATATCGAAGTAAATGGGTGCACACGGCTGTCTGCAAGCATCTGCAGAGACCAAAAGTCCCATTGTAAAGATAGGAGCTGCCGATTGCATGCAGATGCATCTTTAAAATGCTGCAGATGCATCTGCAAGTCTGAAGGCAGCCTTAGCTGTTCACAAAACCTCACCCTGTGTAAAAAGAAAATGAAATCTCGCAGCAGCTATCCTGCTGAAGCTTCAGGTTCTTATCACTAAATGAAAGCATTTAGATGATACACATCTACAATATACAAAAAAAAAATGTGTGTTTACATACATATACAATGAAAATTAAAAAGAAATTTTCTAAGCTAAAAACGTAATTACTATATATTTTAAATAACTATTTTTATATCTAAAAACTAATTATAATGTCTTTATAACAAAACTAATATTTTTGGTATTTTTGTATATTTTTACTCCTATACATCTATAGCTAAATTAATTTATTGTAATATTTGTGTTTAATTAGAAAGTAACTATGTATCTAAATGTAATATGTATCTAAAGAATTTAAATTAAAATATTTTTATACACTATATTTTTAGAGAAAAGTGAAAATAACGACTATATATCTGAAATAACGTTTATATCTAATAAGTAATTATAATGTCTTTATCTATAACTAAACTAAGTTTTAAGGTATTTTGATTTATTTATATTGATATACATCTATTGCTAAACAAATTAATATAGTAATATTTGTGTCTAATCTAAAAATAACTATGTATCTAAATGTAACATGTATCTAAAGAATTTTAAGTAAAATATTTTTATACACTATATTTTTAGTAAAATTGAACAGTAACGACTATATTTCTTAAATAACTATTTTATATCTAATAACTAATTATAATATATTTTTCTATAACTAAAATATTTTTTTTGGTATTATTTTTTTTTCTATTCTTATACATCTATGGCTAAACTAATTTATTGTAATATTTATGTTAAATTAGAAAGTAACTATATCTAAATCTAATATGTATCTAAAGAATTTAAAATAAAATATTAGAGAGATTATTTTGAGTAAAGAGTATTTCACTACTGGGCAGCAATTTGACTTGAATGGGTGTATCCAGTACTTTCACCTTAACATTGCATCGTGTTTTCACTCGTGAAAAATCCACATATAACTGTCCATGTCCAAAAACTGTTTGTGACAAAAAAAATCCCTACTTTCTCCAGTGTTTGGCCTTGGGATTTGTTGATGGTCATGGTAAAAGTAGACTTCACGGGAAATTGTCGACGTCTTAACTTGAAAGATAAGGCAGTCTCTGATGGAGATAAATAAATCTTTGGAATAAACACCACATTTCCTTCTGCAGACCCAGTTCTGACTTTTGCTTGAATGAGATTGTCAAACAAAGTGATGACAATGAAGCGATTCCCATTGCAAAGACCTTTTATGCTGTTAAAGGTGCGCAAAAGCATGAGAATGTTACCAATTTGTAATTTGAGGCGATGATAAGGCATTCCCATTGGTGTGAGTGAATTTAAAAATTCCACTGGATATTGGTCTGAATCTTCAGTCTGAATGGAATCATCACTAATGTACTCAGTGTATTCACCAGCAATGCAATCCATAACCTGAGAGTTCACCATTTCCACATGGACATTTTTAGGGCAAAGAATGGCATGTGATGCAGCAATGTGAATGCTTTCATTGTTATATCCATCATGTATGTAAATGTAATATATATCTAAAGAATTTAAAATAAAATATTCTTATAGACAATATTTTTTGTAAAGACTTTTTCTGAATAAGGCAGCAACTTTCCTTGAATGGGTGTATGCAGTACTTTTACCTTAACAATACATCTTCTTTTCACTCGTGAAAAAGCCACATATAACTGTCCATGTCCATAAACGGGTTGTGGGAAAAAAAAATCCCTACTTTTTGCAGTGTTTGGCCTTGGGATTTGTTGATGGTCATGGGAAAAGTAGACTTCACGGTAAATTGTCGATGTCTCAACTTAAAAGGTAAGGCAGTGTCTGATGGAGATAAATAAATCCTTGGAATAAACACCACATTTCCTTCTGCAGACCCAGTACTGACTTTTCCTTGAATGAGATTGTCAAACAAAGTGATGACAATGAAGCGATTCCCATTGCAAAGACCTTTTATGCTGTTAAAGGTGCGCAAAAGCATGACAATGGTACCGATTTGTAATTTGAGGCGATGATAAGGCATTCCCATTGGTGTGAGTGAATTTAAGGGTAAGTGCACACTTACCGGCGGGTTTGTCGGCGGCGGCTGGGCGGAACCCGCCAGGAAGCTCCGGCGCCGTCCACCGGCTTCCTGGCGGGTATGTGCGGCGGGAGACGGGCGGGAGCCGGCGGTTGCACAGCGGGTTCTCGGCGGCGGGTCTGCTGCGGCTGGAAGCAGCACATGATTCTGCTTGCAGCCGCTGCAGAACCGCCGTTTTATAGAACAAGCTCATTCTTTGCTAACCCGCTGGGAAACCTGCGGGTTAGCAACGGATGAGGCTGTGTAAACCGCCGGAGTGTGCACAGCCTTGGTCGGTTTACATTGGTTTTAATGTTAATCCAAACGCCGGTTTGGATTAACATAAATTTACATAAAACTAATGTAAACAAACCGGCGGTTTACACAGGTAAACCGCCCAAAACCCGGCAAGTGCGCACATAGCCTAAAAATTCCACTGGATATTGGTCTGAATCTTCAGTCTGAATGGAATCATCACTAATGTACTCAGTGTATTCACCAGCAATGCAATCCATAACCTTAGAGTTCACCATTTCCACATGGACATTTTTAGAGCAAAGAATGGAATATTCTTATAGACAATATTTTTAGTAAACACTTTTTCTGTATTAGGCACCAACTTTCCTTGAATGGGTGTATCCAGCACTTTCACCTTAACATTACATCGTCTTTTCACTCGTGAAAAAGCCACATATAACTGTCCATGTCCAAAAACGGGTTCTGGAAAAAAATCCCTACTTTCTCCAGTGTTTGGCCTTGGGATTTGTTGATGGTCATGGCAAAAGCAGGCTTCAAGGGAAATTGTCGACGTCTTAACTTGAAAGGTAAGCCAGTCTCTGATGGAGATAAATCAATCCTTGGAATAAACACCACATTTCCTTCTGCAGACCCAGTAATGACTTTTGCTTGAATCAGATTGTCAAACAAAGCGATGACAATCAAGCGAGTCCCATTGCAAAGACCTTTTCTGCTGTTAAAGTTGCGCAAAAGCATGACAATGGTACCGATTTTTAATTTGAGGCGATGAGAAGGCATTCCCGTTGGTGTGAGTGAATTTAAAAATTCCACAGGATATTGATCTGGATCTTCAGTCTCATCAGGATCAATGGAATCATCACTAATGTATTCAGTGTATTCACCAGCAATGCAATCCATGACCTTAGAGTTCACCATATCCACATGGTCATTTTTAGGGCAAAGAATGGCATGTGATGCAGCAATCTGAATGCTTTCATTGTTATGTACATCAATGAGAATGTTTTCACCAAATATAGCAAGTATGAGTGAGCCAGAGCAGATCATGTCTTGTGGGATTTCAATGATATCATATTCAAGGTTGAAATCATTGGACAATTCACCATTTCCAGTTGAAGTAACCAACTGCTATAATCAGGATCAATGGAACGCATGTTGTTGAAGAGTGGCAATTGAGTGAAAAGCTGCCATTGTCGTGAGTATTTAATACAACTCTCTATAATGTCAGTTCTTGTACCATGAGGGATGATAGGCAGACACTGTCGAAAGTCTCCTCCCAGAACAATGACTTTCCCTCCAAAAGGTGTTGTATTTTTCTTGGAAATATCTGTTGTCATGACATCCCGTAAAAGTTGATCTATCACATGTAATGCATATTTAGATAACAGAGTGGACTCGTCAATAATGAAAAGTTTGGTACTTTTCAAATGTTGTGCAGCATCTGTATCATTTTTAATTCTGGAAACGGATGTTTCATTTATTGGAATTGGTATGCCATAAAGCGAATGGATGGTTCTTCCTCCTTGCAATAAGTTAGCTGCAATCCCTGTACTGGCTGCAGGTGATACAATTTCGCCTTCTCCTCTTAGTTCATGAATTAATAAATCATACAGATATGTTTTCCCACTGCCACCTGGACCGTCAATGAAAAAGCACTTAGGTTGTCCACTTCTATCGTGTAAAGCTTGATTGATCGCATCATAGGCCAAAAGTTGTTGGTCATTTAAAGTACCTTTCATTTGCTGAGCTCTTCTTAACTCATCATCCTTGTTGTATAGTGGAGCGATGTGTGGCTTTCTTTTTGGTCGTGGTAGATTAAAATCAGTAAATGTAAGGTGGTCATGGCTGGGAAGAGTCCTAGACTCAGTTGGAATAGTGGGCCCATTCAGACAATATCTTCAATCTCTATATAGCAATCCAAAGGCATGCGTCAGTACCCCAGGGTATTTGTCAGACTCTTTTACTCTACAGAAGGGTACGAGACAGGGATGCCCTCTTTCACCACTATTATTCAATTTGGCCATAGAACCCCTTGCTCTTTACCTGGAGCAGAGTTCCCTTTATGAAGGTTTTAGGGTGGGAACCAAAGAGGCCAAACTGTCACTTTTTGCTGATGATATTGTCCTATATATGCGAAATCCGGAAAGAGATCTTCCCCATGTTCTTGAAAGCATTGACACTCTAGGTAAACAATCAGGTTTCCGACTAAATAAAGAGAAATGTGAGATAATGTTCCTTAATTCAAAAAGTCAACTATCACGGCACTCGCAATTTTGTAACATCCCAGTCACTAAAGACAGTATTAAGTACTTGGGTATTCATTTGGCCAGAAATCCCACTCAGACCTACAAACTGAATTTTATACCAATTCTCCTGAAAATCGAAAAGGAACTTGCAGGGTGGGCCAATTTGCCACTTTCCTTGATGGGTAGGTGTCATCTACTAAAAATGATTAGTTTCGCTAGACTATTGTACCCGCTCCAAAATATCCCCATGCTGTTAAAGCATACAGATTTAAATAGATTGAACAAAGCTTTCTCGAACTTCTTATGGAAAGGGAAGAGACCTAGACTGACTTTCAATGTGCTGATACGATCAAAACGAGAGGGAGGTCTGCAGCTCCCAGATATCCGTGGCTACAACCTGGCATGTATCCTACGCAATGTCTTTGACTGGGTCAGGGGCACTAGCAGACACTCAGACACAGACCTGGAGGGAGAGTATACTAGACCCTGGGAACTATCAGCTTTACTACATACGCCATTGCCTCAATTACCCAAAACCATCAAGAACTCCATAATATTTCGAGACACGATAGCAACATGGAAGGGGGTAAGGAAAAAACTTAATTTGTCCTGGAAGATTTCTCAATCGCTCAGCCCTTGGAAATGCCCGGCATTTCCGCTGGGCCGCGATAATCGATTGTTTTTGGCGTGGAGAGAGAAAGGAATCAAAACGCTAAAAGACCTCATGATCCCAGGAGAAAAAAGATGGATGACTGAAAATGAGGTCCTTCATACTTACAACCTTCCTGGATATCAGGCCATGCAATACCGCCAGATTCATCATTACCTCCTCTCACAATTGAAGGATATAACGAGAGAGGTCAGCGATAATCTGTGGTCCAAACTGCTGGCTATGAATATAGAAGATATCTCTATAACCTGTCTCTACGCTAACTTACAGTTGGTTTTGCGTCCAGCAAGGAAAGTAACCCTTTTCACGAAATGGAAAAAACATATAGAGGACCCTGACCTTGCACAGAAAATTTTAGAAGGTTGGGAGACCTGCAGACGTTTTGTACAGAATGAGCGATGGAGGGACTCCCAATTTAGGATTATTCATGGGACAATTTTGGCATTTAACATACCCTCGACACCAGGAAGGCAGGAGAGGTGGGTTCACTGCCCTAAATGCAACGCACACATGACAGATCTAGAACACGGCCTTTGGTCCTGTCCGGCTTCTCAAATACTATGGAAAGCAGTGGATAAGTGGGCGAGAGGAATATGTGCAGGACTAGACAAGATGAACCCAATGCTTTGGCTTTTCCACTACCAGAACGACTTGATAGGGAAAAAACAACCACATGTACTATTTCATTATATTGCAATAACTGCAAAGAGATTGCTGCTACAGTTCTGGTTGAACGATAGACCCCCTGACCTGTTACAGATTAAGAATTCACTGCGACAA
Source organism: Allobates femoralis (assembly GCA_033576535.1). Lineage (NCBI taxonomy): Eukaryota > Metazoa > Chordata > Amphibia > Anura > Aromobatidae > Allobates > Allobates femoralis. Next base: position 374,628,597 of record JARQOC010000005.1, read on the forward strand.
ACACTTGCAATAGAATCTTTAGATGCCGCACGTAACCCTAGCACACTGACAAAGAAATTTTTTGCTAAATGGAGAAACTTTGTTGAACAGGAATTCACTGATGAAGAAATAAGGTCTCTCATGGTGTTTCATAGATCTTCAGCATGGTACGCCAATGAGGACTTGGGAGATACTTTGGGCAGGCTTAAATATGTCTGCCAGGTATAACACTGCAAAACGAAATTTACAGTAGAATCAACTATGTACAAGACCTGTTGAGATGCATGCTAGCAAGGGAAGTGGGTGGGTTCGGGAGTTACTAGTTTCTATGTTATGGAGTATTACTATAAAACAGTTGGTGACGACAGTGTATTATGTCATATAGTGTTATATCATTTCATTACTGTCATTTGATACCAATGTGAATCTTACGTCAAGTTTGTAATTGTACGTTTATTTACAATGCAAAATAAAAAAAAAAAAAGAGGGTTCAAAAAAAAAAAAAAAAAATCAGTAAAAGTTTTGCCATGAAATTTTAGAACATTGTGGACATCTGTCATTGCATATCCTTCACAATTCTGACACTCCTCAGTGTTGGAGTGATATGCATGGCAGTAGTCTTGGATAAAGTCTTGTTTAAATTCTTGCCACAACTCCAATGGGTGAGCTGGAGGACCAAAAATACATATATATGCAAACATATCACGAAGCTGTGCAGGCATGTTGAGAACACAGGCATCCAATAAAGTATTTCTCCAAACAGTGTCATCGAAGAGCAATCCAAGAGCTAATGCTGCCTCTTTAAAAGTTGGGTATGTGACTTCATTAACAGTCTTTATGTTGTCAAAACTTGTTGCTCCTTTGACATGTAGTAACAACAACCTTAAATAGTACCGTTCTTGATCTTTCATACTGACAGTATACATTCTTCCAATCACTGAAGAACCTCCTCGCTGTCTAATTTCCCATTCACCTTGTTTCCAAACATAGTGCTCTGGAATTTGGCGGTATAAGTAATCATGAGCATGCGGGTCATTCTCATTGAGCTCAAAGTACGCCATAAGAGTGGATTTTCTGTGCATTGTGTAACTGATGTTGTCAACAGAGTCATCCTCATGAAAATAAAGCGGTTGAGAATGTGGGAGATGTACGGCAAGGCGAATAATGGAGTGCGATTGTCTATGCATCGGGTAAGCAAATATTCGCCAAGCTGCCTCCGGTGCACTGACGTATCTTGAATCCATGAATTGATGTGTTTCATCATGGTGGATATTAGTTTGGCAAATTTCAAGATTGGCTTTATCATGTCCTTTATAGACATATTTGAATAGGTATTTGACACTTTGAATGGAAGCACATACCTCAACATTAATATGACACTTGTATTTTAATAGTAGATAAGGGTTATAGGGAACAACCCAAGAATTATCAATCATCCTTGAATGGTGTGGAAAAGATGATCCTTCCTTTCTTTGATAAGTAGGGTATGAATCCTGAGCCAAGACTGTTTTAGGTTGGAAATCTTTAGGAAAACCTTTCATACACTTTCCAAGATCCATACATGGAGAATTGGGGTTGTGTTGTCCACAGGGTCCATGAATCATGTGTTGCATCACAATTTCATAGAGCACAGGGTAATCTTCTGGATCAGGGATTTCAGCCCAAACAATATTATCCACTTCATCCTCAGTTCTTAGTTTGGATTTGCTATCCAGAATGATCAAAATGTGAGCGTGTGGTAGGCCACGCTTTTGGAATTCAATCACATGAACCATTGCACAAACTTTGCCAAATAATCCACTGTTAATGTCTTTTAATAGAGCTTCCAGTTTAATTTTGAAGACACGGGCGACTAAATCAGGTCTATGTTCCACACGCTGCCATGGCTCTAAATTGTTTTTAATCTCCCTCCATTTAGGATTACAGGTCATGGTTACAAAAAGATCCGGTCGTCCAAATTTAGTCACAATAGCCATGGCATCCTGATAGCGTTGCTGCATGTTTCTTGGACTGCCTTCAAAGGAAGATGGTAAAATGACTGTCTTACCAATGGGAATACCTTTCTCAACAGATTTTTTGAGGAGATGTTCCTGGAGTACGCAATAATCCTCCACTTTTAAATCATTTTGGTGTTGACGGATAAAATTTAAGCGATTAGCCTCGATCTTCACATACGCATCCACTAAGTACTGTTGCGTAAGTTTGCCACCATTCAGGACAGGATTGAACCGATTCCGTACAGACAACAAATAGCAGTAATACTGGAGCTGTGTAACCCTGCGTTGACTTTGGCCGTGATTTTTGAGTCCCTCATGCCAACCTTGTTCTCCATGAGGGAAAAATAAGGGATACAGTAATGCATCTAAATTGCTGTGTAGAATACTGACTTGCTGTGTTTTTGGGGCCAAGGGGTTATTTGGATCAGGTTTCAAATGAATTAAAATGTCTCTATTGAACGGTGGCTCTCCATCAGCATTTTCAAAGACCACAGCAACTTCATTGACAGTAGGATTGTTATAGCGTCTAGGGTCTTGGTCTCTGTCTTGTTTAATGGCCATGATAATATTTGGCATGACGGTGCCATGTTCTACTGCCTTCTGCTGTTCTTCTAATTCAACGTCACGTAGCATTTTGTAGGCCGAAACAAAGGGATTAATATTATCCAATTGAAGAGCAATGATACTCATTAAAGTTGGATGACATTTCACATTTTCTGGAGACTGTATACGTTGTTCTACAGCGCTTGCAGTATCTAAAATGTACAGTTGTGCATATGCTGGAGGTTGATCTTCAGCAGGATGGAGTGTTCCTGTACGATGATAAATTTGCCCATGAATTCGGAAACAGTAAGGGCCATGTCCAGGTGGTGGAGAAACATGGGCACCCATGGAGGCAAAAGCAAAAGAACTATTAATGCTCCTGATATTCTCCATCAAATTTTTACTGTACTCACTCTCTCCTTTCAGCAGGCGTTGGAAGACCTCCGGGTATTGAGGTAATGGTACCTTAACTTTTCCCTTGTGGCAACACAAGAGTAAAGTGTTTATCTGATGGGCGTTCATCAGAAAAATGTCGAGCCTCACAATGTTCACATATTACTTTCATGAAACCACAGGTATGTTCTGGAATAGCAAAATCCTGATCAATAAATCCCATTGGATGAGAGAAAGGTGAAGATAAGAAAGGTAGAAGTTTATTGTGTAATCCTACATAGATGAGACGTGGAAGGGACATAGAATCAAAACATTCAAGAAAAGAAGTTGAATATAAATTGCGTTGTGGCTCTTGCAATGTAGAAGTGGAAGAACGTGTGCGTATGTCACGACGTCTATCAGCCAAAAAGGTCAAGTGGAGTATTTTTGACGTAGGAGACAGTGTATCTTGATGCATCTGTCTTGTCCTTTTTTTGCGGATAATGTTAGACTGTTTGCTGTATGGCGTCTCCTCAGCACAGTGTTTTCTTTTAGATGTGGCCTTGCGATGTGGTAAAGGCTGTTCAGTAGTAGTTAACACAGTAGAAGAGGTGGCAGCAGTATGAGGATCAAAAGAAAAAGTGGCAGCAGGATGAGGATCAGACGAAAAGGTGTCAGCAGTATGAGGATCAGACGAAGAGGTGGCAGCAGTATGACAGTCAGACGAAGACGTGGCAGCAGTATGACGGTCAGACGAAGACGTGGCAGCAGTATGACGGTCAGCCGAAGAGGTGGCAGCAGTATGAGTGTCAGACGGATCTCCTGTAGGCATGAACTCTTGATGTTTGCGTCTTTGACGCATAGGCGCGGCACGCTTCTTGCGCAAACGCACAGACTCCTTTTGAACCTTTGCTTCTTTGCTTCCCATGGAGGTCATGGGAGGTGTTAAAGGCTGTTCACTTGGTAGAATGTCAGTAGACGAAGAGGCAGGAGAAGTATCTTTCTCAGACCGTTCTTAAATGACATTAATTTGTTTTATTTGGCGTCTGGCACGCGCACCCATGGCTCTTTTTGACATTCGTACACTTCTTTCTTCAGAAGACATTTCAGCAATACGTTGCTTCGAAGCAGCCTTTGCAACATCCAACCGAAAACGTCTCATTGGAGAAGACAGTTTGGCAATGCGTTTCACTTTAGCAGCTTGAATACGTTGTAAACGAAGACGTCTCTCTTCCAAAGTCTCCTCTGCAATGCATTTGGCGTGAGCAGCCTTAACACGATCTAAGCGAATACGTCTCTGTTCCGAGGTCTCCTCAGCAGTGCGTTTTGCCTTAGCAGTCTTCTCACTATCTAAGCGAACACGCCTCTCTTCTGAAGTCTCCTCTGCAATATGTTTCGCCTTAGCAGCGTTACGAAGATCTAACCGAAGACGTCTCTCTTCCGAAGTCTCCTCTGCAATGCGTTTTGCTTTAGCAGCCTTATCACGATCTAACCGAAGACGTGTCTGTTTCGAAGTCTCCTGTGCACGCTTCTTCTTAGGCGTAGATGCAGCCTCCTTGGCAAGAGCAATATTTTCAGTTGGAGAGCTCATGTTAATAAGAATAGTCAGTCAATCAAATCCAAAATGAGCTAGAGTGTGTTAGTTAAGGAAACAATCAATAATAACTATGTCTAAATAGGCAAAAACAATAAAAGTAAAGTGTGTCTTTAAATAAGCTGTGAAAATGAAATGATGGACTTCTTTAAAGTACAAAACAAATATTTCATGATGTTTACTGTATGGTAGTAGTGAATGGCAATCAGTGTGTTTAAAGTCCTTTAAAAGAGACTTCAAAGCTTGACAAATGGATGCAAGGGCCCTTTGATAGGCGTGTTGTAAAAGCAGATTTCGAACATTGTAAAAAAAGGGATTAAAGTAGCAATATGACAGGAAGTTGCGCATAACTGGCAGCAGAGGTGGAGTTGCAGAAGGTGGTGCAAAATGGGAGAGGTAGTGTTATTTAATACCTCAAATGTAGGGTTTTGGGATTATAGGGAAAGGAGTGTGTTTTGTGTTTCTTGCTTGACTTGGTGGAAACAGTGGCATTAGCAGTGAGCGTGAAATGGCACAATGTGACCCAACCCTGGTGAAAATAGAAATAAGGGCACTTGTGGAGTACATGGTGAAACAGGCAGGTCAATGTAAAAATCAACATTAATCCGTCGATGTAGCGTGACCTTACGCAACCAGACCCATGGTGACGGGTATGGTGAACTTACATTAATAATAGAAATATTTCCAGCTGTTATGGAATAATATAAATCAGAATGTACAACACGCGTGTGAAAGGGGCCCCAGTTGCTCATACAGTGTAAAATGGCATGGAAGCAATATATTTGGTATGTAAAATTAGTTAATGTCCTACTGTGACGACAGGGCCTTTCACATTAGCGGTAATTAGAAATAGCATCAGATGTAGAGAAAAAACTGTATCTGCAGCGTTTGGTGCATAGCCACAGCATAACCGCTGCACTTGGGTTAATCTCCATAGTCACTATATAGTTAATTTCGGCAGGTGCGGCAATTTGGGTTTAGCACTTGCAGCAGGTGGTGAGGCGATAAAAAACAGTGGGTGACTGTGATATATTTTGCAGCAGCACCTGGCGCAAGAGCTAAAGCGCACTTGCGGTATCTGGCGCAAGTCCCTATATACAGAGAATGGCGATTACCGGAACTGGACTGCAAGTGCATCAGTTATGCAGTGACTTTGCAGCAAGCAGAGCAGATGCGATTTTTTGCACGACATCTGGCACAATGTAAAATTAGCGCAGATGTGAAAGGGACAGGTAGCATTACATCCAAACTGTTAAATATAAGACAGTTAGTAGTGGTACATACTAATTAGTATGAAATATAAGCAAAATAGAATATAATGGGTTAATGTAGTCATAACAGTTTAACGACACACTGCACATAGAAATAAAATAAAGAACAGTGTGTAAAGGGTTAATATAGCACTGGCACGCTTACAAAATACGGCATGATCATTAAAATGATAAATAGTATTAAAATGGCAGTAATAGAGCACATAGTGACATAGGCAGTGAATAGCCAAGACAATAGAAGGGGTTAATGTACTACTTTCACTCCTATGGGGCCCTTTCACATCAGCGTTTTTTAAAATTTGCGGCAGATGGGGTGAAAAAAGCACATCTGCCGCAATTAACGCATACCGGCTCCACTTGCGGCGCGGTTGCGGTAAACGCAATGCAAAGTATAGGCGTACTTGCAGCAGGTACGGCAAGTGCGGGTTTGCACTTGCGGCATGGAAAAAAAACGCCGTTGCGGTAAACGCTATGCTAAGTATAGGCGTACTTGCAGCAGGTGCAATTTAGCACTTGCGGCAAGTGCGTCAGTGGCAAAACCGCGGTCTGCCGCTTTTGTATTCGCTGCGGCACCTGCCGCAAGTGCAAAACCGCACTTGCCGCACCTGCCGCAAGTACGCCTATACTTAGCATAGCGTTTACCGCAACGGCGGTTTTTTTCCATGCCGCAAGTGCAAACCCGCACTTGCCGTACCTGCTGCAAGTACGCCTATACTTAGCATAGCGTTTACCGCAACAGCACCGCAAGTGGAGCCGGTATGCGGTAATTGCGGAAGATGCGGTTTTTTCAACGCATCTGCCGCAAATTTCAAAAAACACTGATGTGAAAGGAGCCAAAACAGTGTAGAAGAGAAAATAAAAAAAAAAGGTATAGAAGAGGTTAATTGTCAAATGTAATGAGTACATCACATAGGGACAGAGTAAATGAATAGCAAACAGAATGGAAGGGGTTAAAGTAGGAGTTCACATCTGCATTTATTTGAAATCGCGGCCGATGCGGTGAAAAAACCGCATCGGCCGCGATTGCCGCATAACCGCTGCACTTGCGGCGCGGTTGCGGTAATCTCCATAGAAAGTATAGGGGGACTTGCGGCAAGTGCGGTTTTGCAGTTGCGGTTTTTTTGCGGCCGCACCTGCCGCAAGTGCAAAACCGCACTTGCCGCACCTACCGCAAGTCCCCCTATACTTTCTATGGGGATTACCGCAACCGCGCCGCAAGTGCAGCGGTTATGCGGCAATCGCGGCAGATGCGTTTTTTTCAGCACATCTGCCGCGATTTCAAATAAATGCAGATGTGAAAGGGCCCTAAAACAGTGTGACAGAAAAATAAAATACAAAAGGCATAGAAGCGGTTAATGTAGAACTGCCCTTAGTACAGCACATAGTGAGATATGAAGTGGAGTAGAAATAGAATAGAAGGGGTTAATTTTAAAATAATGAATACAGCACATAGCGACACAGTTAGGGAATAGCAAACAGAATGCAAGGGGTTAATGTAGCAGTGTGAACCCTAGAAAACAGTGTGACACAAAATTAATATGCAAAATGCATAGAAGAGGTTAATGTAGAAAAGGCCTTAATACAGCATTAATGGTACCTTTACACGCCGCGACGGCAGGCTGGATACATCGCGCTACAAGCTACAATTGTAGCTTGTAGCGTCCATATCGCCTGTAGTAGCGGCGTCTGAAGAGGCGACGCTACAGCCGCCGACAGATACATCTGTTTATGGTCTCTGCTCATAAACTTAAGGCAACATCGCCGATGGTAGCGTGCTGTATCGGCGTGTAAAGAGGCAACGGAAGGGAACCCTGGACACCCGGGGCTGTAGCTGCAATGTAGCTAAGGCGTCACCTCGGCTCCGTCTTACCGCGCCCCATGTGCGATCATTGGTGGAAGCTTCTGCGTGCCGATTGGCCCTTGGCGCACAGGCCTCCATCTTGGATGAGCTGTCCCTTCAGCACTACACATACGCGCCGTATGCACGATCATACCTTAGTACAATTACGCGGCCCACAACTTACGGGAAACCAAACCAAATGGCCCATGATTCTCAGATACAGTGTTCACATCCTGTGAACACATAATGAATAATGCTGGACACAGCGGTGAACAATGTGTTACGGGCCAGGCTGCCTTTTTATTGAACTGCAGATGCCGCATAAAAGTGTTCCTTAAGTATCTGCGCGCAACTGAAACACTGATGCACGTATACAGACACCGCATTGAAGTCGAGTAGTCAGTACACAGCGCATAGGCTTGCTGTACGCATCGCTCTGTGGGTGTTGTACAGTAGGTGCCGCAGAAGTGCTTCGCCCGTGTCACTGCGCGTAGGACTAGTTCAAAGGGTGCGTGACCCGGAACGTGGCCGTAATGACGTAATTACGATAGTTTCGTTTTCACTCTGCCTGCAAGGTGCCAGCCCCTCCTCTGCACACACCATTGCAGTCATGGCGGCCGTTCACCGCGCTGCTACGTGGGGGATGGCAGAGCTCATCATATTAATTGACCACTGTGACCGGTATGATTACTGGGGTCACCGGCAGCACCGTCATCCCAGGCTGCGTAACCGCGCCACAATCCGGCGGATTCAGCGTGCTCTGCTGAAGAAACTAGGGGTGGTGAGGGTCGCAAAAGCGGTGCAGAAGAAAATTGCGGACCTGAAGTCAAAATGCCCAGGCCGCATACTCGACATCCGTGCCAGGATTGCCAGGCTGCGTGGTGAGTACTTTAGAGGGCCACACATGATTTGTATTGTATGTAAGCGCAACCAAAACATTAAAAATCGTTCACACACATCCTAGGTATAGTGAGAGGGACACCGGCAGACATGCAATGGGGGACAATATAGGCCGCACATTATAGATAGACTGACTACACATCTGCCTACAAATAATGTTCATGTGCCACCCAAGATTACTCTACAGTGTTACATGCCCTCCAACCAATTAACACACTCATGCCACATACCTACGCCATAAAGAATACATGAGATCATCCCATATATGAAAAACAACAAACACATAACACAAATATTGAACTGTCAATACATCTCTGAGCCTAAACAGTATGCTGACACATCAATTATTGTTTCATAATCTGCAGATGCGGAAGTGTCAGCCGATGAGGCTCCCCCACAACTGGCTGCAGGTGGACCACCAACCCCACCGCCGCAAGAGCCAGCTGGAGGCCACACACCACCGGGTCAACAGCCAGCTGGGCCACCATCCCCACCAGGGAATAGGCCCTCACCAGGGCATGAGGAGGAGGAGGACCCTGCTGACCCAGCGTTGGTGGAGGCAGAGGTGGGCTCGCCTGGTCGGCAACCTGAAGCTGGGGGCCAACCCCCAAATCCAGCTGCGTTGGATGTGTATGGCGGTAAGTGATTTCAGTTAGATTACAGGGGCCGAACACTGTAAGCATTGTTGTTTTTACGTGGGAAATGGAAAAGCTAGCCATTTCTGACATAATGTCCTTCACACACTCTTGCAGATGGAGAACGTGCTGGAGCTGCCGGCTGGAGTATCAGTGCCTCCCCATCACCCCCTGATAGTCAGGATGAAGATGCGCCCGAGGGTAAGGACAATCTTGCTTGTGTGAACCTGACACAAACACCAGAGGTAGTATTCTGACCTAATGATGTTTTTTCCACACACACAATACAGGTGTACCCACCATGGAGGACGTCGTGAGGGCTCACCACCAGTTTGCCCACCGACTTCAACGGGCCCTACACCGGGGAATACAGGACCTTACCCGCCTGTCTACCATGGTGGATACCGTCCTGAAAAATCAAGATGGGCAACATTAAGGTGGAACCCCCCGTAAACAGATTTGCCCCCTGACCCCCAAATGTGTTGTCCTAGTTGGACCTTGAACTTACAGACGTTGCCTGTTAGGCTTTTGATGTGGTTATGTTTTTTCTTTTTTTTTGCCCCCGTTGGGCTCTTTTCTTATAGTGTTCCACTATCACAAAAGGGGGATTGTGTTATGGCCACGCCTTTGCCCGTTGCACCTATCCTGTCCCACATTGGGACCATCAGGAGTGTGGATTAACCAGCCCTTTACCTCATGGACCTATCCTGTCCCACATTGGGACCATCAGGAGTGTGGATTAACCAGCCCTTTACCTCATGGACCTATCCTGTCCCACATTGGGACCATCAGGAGTGTGGATTAACCAGCCCTTTACCTCATGGACCTATCCTGTCCCACATTGGGACCATCAGGAGTGTGGATTAACCAGCCCTTTACCTCATGGACCTATCCTGTCCCACATTGGGACCATCAGGAGTGTGGGATGCCTACACCTATCAGAAAGCTGCATTCTGTGATTAGTGGCAATTGACTTCCACACATGTATGTAGCCAATAAAAAGTATTTGTAATTTTTACTTTGCCTCACTCATGTCACAACAATACTATGGGGGGGGCAAATGTTCAACAGGTTAATATCTCACACACATTACTACAGCTCTTTGTAAATGTCCTTGCCCCAAACTATATTGTGAACAACACCATTCACCCAGGCTGCCTCCCGCAAGCCATAAGCCAAAAGAAAAACACAATTGAGTTAGTTCAAATATTTTATATAATCATATGTCTAAATCATAAACAAATCATAGGAAGCAAATCTGCTTTAAAGTGTAACAGAAACATAAGGGAAAAATGAAAAGGTGCCTACACATTAAAAAGTCCAGAGTGCCAATTGGGTGCATTGGCTACTAGTGTCCAAATTAATCATCTTCTGTCGGCTCTGACAATGCCGCATCCCCCCTCCTCTGAGGGCAGCCCCGACCTGCCCCAGAACGTCTGGTAGGACGACGACGTGTTGAGGGGGGATGGGGTGACTGTGGCGGGGCCGGTCTTCTCACGGGCCGAGATGGGGCAGCTGGTGAAATGGGCCACAAGGTGTGTTGCATTGGGGGGGGGACGTGGCAGCCCCATTGAAGGGCCCCATCATCGGCAGCATCAGCAGCATTGTGGAAGACCCTCAGAAGGATCTTTTTCTGGAGCGGCTCCATCCCTCGCATTCTGTCGCTCATGTAGAGGGCGTCGCTGTCGATGTGGGTCCGCTGTTCATTCAAAAGCACGCGTCGGGCCCAGGCGCCCAGCTCCGTCTCAGGTGGTGCAGGACGTCGGCGACGACGGATCCGTGAGCTGGGCCCTGGGCCCGGACCCACATCACTAGCCCCGCCCTCCTGCTCAGCCCCAGATGTCATGGGCTGAGCATCATCAGCGACAGAATGCTCCGCAATGGAGCCGTCCTCTTCTGGGGCCTGTGGGGGGGAGAGGAAACAAAACCAAACATTAGTGACGGCAAGGACCACTCCATACCATGGACACAGGACACAATACACCACTCCCACTAAAGTAAAGGCACTAACAAGATATATGGAAGGAATCTACAAACAGCAAGCCACCAACCTTTAACAACACCTAAACCTGTATTGCGGCTGGACACTCACCTCTACGAATCCCGGGACTCAGCACAATACAGATTGAGGTGTCAGTCACAGAGAGCCGTAACCCAATTAGTACATGTCACCACAACACCTTGATACTGGGGGCTGGCCTGGCCAAACACAGAAGTTGCCCACCTTCCCATTTGTATTACAAATCTGATGTAAAACCATCAAACCTTCAAAAACACAAAAACCCACTTGCCCCAGAGCCAACACACATGTGTGGCAGCAAAATTGTAGTAGATGGCACTATGTGCCTCTTTCATGTTAATCCAAGAATAATATAAACTTCGGGCCACATGTCATTTGTCCGGTGTACCGATATGTGGTGGAAATGCTATTTTGGAAAGCGGCTCTCTGCGTTAAATTCATATAAGCCAAAATCATGTCAGGAGGCAAGATTCCCTGACACAAAAAGGTTTCCCACACCAAGGCCGAAAATGTGTGAAAACTGTCCTAGTTGTGGTTTGACCAAAACACACATGTGAAGGCAACATTGTGGGACAACACTGTAACACGATTACCCACCTCCTGTGGCGCAGATGGTGACTCATCCGGGCCTACATGGGACGCAGCTACGGGGCAGTTGGTAGTCGTTCGACGCGAGCTCACCTCGCCCAGGATAAAGGTGAAGAGGGGATAGTACCATAGGGTAGGTGATGGTACCTCCTCAGCTCCAGCTCCTGAGCGACGGCGCAGGTAGTCATTGTGAGCCCGCATGAACGACTGCCGCATGTTTTTAATTTTCAAGGCCACCGCATTCTGGTCCCAACTCCTGCCTACCCTTGGCTCCAAGCGATTGGCTAGAGCCACAAGAGTAGTGTAGGCCTCGGACCTCGCTGCCTGGTTTTTATATTGAGGCAGCGAGCTGCGCCACAAACATTCGTGCCGCTGATACTCCGTGAGAAGCTGGGTTTCAAATTCCACAGTACACCTCGGCATCTGGTGAAGACAAAACACAGCCAATCCAGACCGTCACGACACTAGCCATATCGAGCTGTGAAAACCTTGTGAACATATTTTACATGCTCATAAGGTTCTCATATGTACATTATAGGCAGCAATAACTGGTATGACAACTTGGCCTATGTGTGCCATCTGCACAATGTCACACCGGTCCAAAGTAAAATACTTATGTGACACAATTACACATGTCAGGTACTCTGTGGCCCCCTAAACATGTGTGCACCCTGATTTACGAGCCCACTGTTCATATTAAAACAACACCTGTAGACGGTGTGTGCGTACCAACCTGTAGGCCAACATGTGAGCAAAGAAATTGTGTGGTAGCTACGACCTTTGTACTCAGCAAAATGGTTAACATTAAGCAGATGAGAAAGGAGGGCGTGGTTGGTGGCAAGACTGCACATACTACATGTAATGTGCAAACACATCATCATGTAGTTGTGTGGCCATCCATGGGAATACAATTGTTACTGAGGTAACAAGAATCCCTGCAATGAAGGGACCAATAACAGCAGCCATCAAATGCAGATGTGCTTGAAAGTTGTACATCTAAACTTTATATGTTTGACGCACGAATTACATCAGACACCAAATGTATACACTCACAATACCAGTAGTGGTTATACCTGGCTATTACCATACACTGGAAAAACTGACCCATCTGTCTAATTAGAGGGCCAAAATTAAAGGCCGTATCAAAGACGCCCATACACACATTGCCTAAGCGGCCGCCAATACAAGCATCAGCGTCCCGTGCACTTTCATAGAAACCGCTAAAGAGGCTTACCGTCAGAGCAGCAGAAGATACGCAGGACACTAGTAGCTCAATGCACATGGACCTCTGGACAAGGTGTAGTGGCCATTGGCCTGCCTTTATACTCCGCTAAACCAATCACAGCAGACACAATGACGCACAGCGTAATGTGACACCTGGGGGCGCAATTAACCTCCGCTAATTGGTGGAGATCGCTGTATCGTGATAGGTTGCTGGCCCTTTAAAAGGTCCGCATGGCGGCAAACATTACGCTTGCTGGCCAGACCCATTAAGTAAGTATCTGTGGACACACATGGAAATGGCGTGGTGTGGGTGCATATGTCGTTGTAATTTGCGACCGCAGGACACTGTTTTAGCGTAGTGTATAGGGGTCTGTATTGCTGGGGAAGATCTAGTGTACTGTGTGGACTTGGAGTAGGCATTAGGTTTGGTGCTTATGAATATTTGAACATATACATTGCTGTGTTTGTTTCCAGACACCATACAGGAGATTGCCTGCAGGACTGTAGACAGAAATGTGTTACTCCTGTCACCTGGATCAATGTCTGCATACTGGTTGTGGCCAATGGAGACTGGGTCGAACGGGGATAGGATGAGACATGGCTTGGAGGTGTGGCACTGAAGACATAACTTAGATGGTTTGGACAAATGGCACCAGCCAAAACATATGTAACCATGGTTACCCAACCTCACTCATGTGCAAAGTTGTTGGCTTCTTGTAAGCTTACTTGACCAGCCTATAGGGGTACGTATTGTTTGTTTTACCTCCCAGAATAGGAAATGGGCCCATTTCCATTATGGTCTGTGTAATGGCATCTGCAAAATTGTTCTCATACATTATTGGTGACACAAGTCCCTTTCTAACTCACCTAGGTGCAGATGTTTTACTTTGACAAACTCCCATAGAAGTTGATGTAGAGGAGGCCATTCTCATTGGGCGTCTTCCATTTTGATTGGGGTGACTACTGAGTGTTTGCCTTTCCTGTCTTCAGGGATGTGTTTCGGGCCCTGACGCAAGTTCCCCTCCAGTTGGCTATAGTGTGTCATCAACAATAGGTGTGGCTTGCTTAACCTGCTGACATTGGCACATATAGTTCTATGTACTCATGTTGTGTATTCTCATCTACAGGTGCTGATATTGAGGATGCAGAATATCCATGACCGCAATGTTATCGTGGCTCTTGCGTTGGTGGAAGAGCAAATGTGGTATGAGGATCGGTATGAAAGGTTGATGAGGCGCAGACAGCGGCGGTTGTGGACCCGTGATTGGCTTCTCAGGCGGCAAACCCGGGGCCACATGCAGCTGTTGCGGGAGCTGGAGATTACCTGTCCTGATGATTACCGAAACTATCTCCGTATGCCCGAGGACTGTTTCACCTTCCTATTGGAGCGTGTAGGGCCAATGATAGCGCGTCAGGACACTATAATGCGCCCATCAGTAACACCTGCTGAGCGGTTGGCGATCACTTTGCGGTTCCTGGCTACAGGGCAGTCCATGACATCACTCACATACATGTCACGTGTCTCCCTGCCCCTGCTGAGCCGCCTGATCCCTGAAACGTGTTGGGCCATCTGGAGAGCTTTGCAGCCAGCCTACATGAAAATGCCTCTAACCGCCGCAGAATGGCTGGAAGTGGCCCGAGGGTTTGAAACCCGGTGGAACTTCCCCAACTGTGGCGGGGCATTGGATGGTAAGCACGTGAGGATTACCAAACCTGCCCACTCTGGCTCTTTGTTTTTCAATTACAAAGGGTATTGTAGTATAATCCTCATGGCTGTAGTAGATGCGCACTATGAGTTCCTCTACGTGGATGTTGGAATGAACGGTCGTAACTCAGATGGGGGTGTGTTTGCCCGAAGCTCCTTGGCAACACTACTAGGGAATGGTGGGCTAAACTTACCCTCAAATGACCAGACGACCGAACATCTCAACTTTGCGTTTGTGGCGGATGAAGCATTCCCACTTCAGGAACACCTACTGCGGCCATATCCCCAGAGGGCCCTTACTTCTGAGAGACGCATTTTCAACTACCGGCTATCCCGGGCCCGCCGTGTAGTTGAAAATGCGTTTGGGATAATGGCCAATAGATTCCGGATTTTTCATACGGCTATGCATATGAAACCGGAGTCTATTGACGCGGTAGTGGTGGGCTGCTGTGTGCTGCATAACTTCCTGCGTCGTAGGGATAGGCCATCATACACGCCAGGAGCTTATGTAGATCATGCAGACGCTACAACAGGGGAGCTCCGTCCAGGGTCTTGGCGTGATGAGGGCCATGTGATTGTGCCACTCCAGCCCCAGAGCCATGGCCGCACTCGACAGGAGGCCAGGGACAGTAGAGAAGCTTACTGCTCCTACTTCAATGGGTCTGGTGCAGTGAGCTGGCAGGACCAGGCCATGTAGTTTGCCTGGTTCTGGGAGGTTGATTGAAATTTCCAATGGAGGTGACAGCAGGGTAGCTGCACCCCTTTTATTTTGTGTTTACCATTTTTTGTTTTTTTTGGTTTCCTCATGTGCATGATGTTTAGTTAGTTAGTTAGTTAGTTTATGATGTTTGATTATTTTTTTCATGCTCCACAGGTTCCAATGTGGGTTCCATTTGCTCTCTCTGCTATGTGTTGGCAGATTGTGACATGCACTGTATTATTTGCTTTTATTTGGATGTATTTTTGGTTACAATTTGTAATCCAAGGTCACGATGAATGATTTTGATTTATTAAATACTTTTTTGGATCCAAACACATGTGTGAGCCTGTTTACTTGGTGGAGGAGGGAAATGTGATGGAGTTTATGGTGGGGGGCCTGGGATGTCATAGCCACCTATTGGCTGGGAATGTGCAGACAATATGTGTGGGTAGCCATGTTTTTTTCCCAGACTTTTGCCTAACAGTGTGGCCATTGCACGTACATGAGCCTTTATTTTGTTGTAGCCAGAGGGTCACCTGCAGACAGCACATTGATGCCGGACATATTCTTCTCAGGTGTTTTGTATACACTGTCACACAGATCTTTCACAGGTTTGCTACGGAGCAGTTCCACTACATTCACATCAGTTGCCAGAGATAGATGCATACAATGTACACAGAGAACGCACATACTGTGTGTTGTAAGCCGCTCATGTGTGTCGCAGAAACGCACCTCGCCGCTATCTACACACGCCGCTGTCACAAGCGCTGATCGTGCGTGACAGGGCAAACACTTGTACTACGTACACATAGCCCCGCTACTTTATGCACACTTGCCACCGCTCCTGGGTGACGCTTTACCATCGGTTTAGATGCATTCGCCACACTCCGCCATGTCACAACCGCTTATTCCGTGCTTCACTCCCCTCACTGGTACGTCACGTCTCGGCCATCCGCCCTTTCCGTCGTGCCCAATCACAACTCCGTAGTGTTGACCAATGGTTGTGGTTTGGGCGCGGCGTACAGGACTGTGGCACGCCTATGTGTTTTACGTCCTGCCTTTGTTGCTCCCACTCACCCTGTGGTGGCGGCGTGTGAAGCGGGTACGCTAAGCTACAGCTGGCTACTTGAGACACCCGGCGATGTAGATGTAGCGTGGCGTAGCGCACCTTGTCGCGGCGTGTAAAGAGGGTGCGTTGACCGTTTGTAGCCGTTTGAGCGTGCTCGTGCACGCGAAGTAGCGCGATGTATCCAGCCTGCCGTCGCGGCGTGTAAAGGTACCATTAGTGAGATAGCAAGTGGAGACCAAAAAGAATAGAAGGGGTTAATGTTAAAATGTAATGAGTACAGTACATAGGGACAGAGTTAATGAATAGCAAACAGAATGGAAGGGGTTATGTAGCAGTTAGAACCATATAAAACAGTGTGGGGGAAAAGTAAAATGCAAAATGCATAGAAGAGGTTAATGTAGAAATGGCCTTAGTACAGCACATAGTGAGATAGCAAGTGTAGCCCAAATAGAATAGAAGGGGTTAATAAAGTTTGAAAAAAACAGATCAATATGGTGAAAGGAAGCTAATATGAAATTAGTATAAAGAAGGGGTTAATATAAGCATAGGCATTAGGAATATATACTCAGACGTGAGATTGTACTGTGAAAACAGCTTTTTAACTTTTACATAGTTCACAAATTCAAATCTCGCGCTCTAACATGGCGGACGCGAAATGTTCATTCATAAAAAACCGGCAGGCGCCAGCCGCAATGTGATTGGATAGCGTAAACTTCAAAAACATGGCGCCATGAATACCATTGGTCGGCGCTACTGTGTGAAGATGCCGCTGTCCAATCACAACAGAGTGGGGCGGAGCTACAGACTTCGAGCCTCCGGAACGGCGTGGCCGAAAATCGAACGAGGCGCTCGGCAAGGAAAGTTCAGCTTTCCCCGCTGAGCGCCAACCAATCGGAAGCAAAGCGCCATGTCCAACCACCAATGACAATCATGCCTCATTTCTCAATGCATCTCTATGGGAATGCGCCCTCCAATCAGACTGGCGGCGCCATTTTTAAAAATGCACAGCGGCCAATCAGAATCGGGCCTCATTCCCATAGACATACATAGCGGTGTGTCGGCGATTTTAGGGCCGAGGCCCTGGTTCTATTTTCGGCCAGGATACTCGGCTCTGATCCGTCTTTCCACGGGGCCGCAAACTCGCAATGAGCGCTTCATGGACATGGCTAGCGCCTTACCAACGACTTGCAATCATTGCGAGTCGTAGCTGATACGCTAGCTATCGCCGCGAAGCGCTGAGTGCGATTTAGCGGCCCCGTCGAACTACCGAGCAGAGCCGAGTGGCATGGCCGAAAATAGAACCAGGGGCGCGGCCATAAAATCGGCGACACACCGCTATGTATGTCTATGGGAAGTGAGGCGGGATTTTGATTGGTCGCTGTGTGCTAACGCGGACCAATCAGAATTGCCGCGCACTTCCCATAGAAATAGAATGGACGATTTTTGTCCATTCTATGGCGGCGCCTGAATGAGTGTTCGGGCACAGCGGTCTCATAGACCGCGGAAGCCGCTAGAAGCGCCGAAGTTTGCGCTAGTAGCGCAGACGTCGACGCTTTTAGCGGCAAAGTGTCCGAGCTGTGGCGCAGGCTCCATGCAGCGCCGATTGGCGCTGCATGGCGCAAAAGAGTAAAAGTGGTGAAAATAAAAGATAGAAAAATAGGTGAAAATAAAACGTAGCATCAGGCATATAGACTGATGTGAAAAGGTAGATTTCAAAAAGGATATCTTAGCTGATCAATCGCAGAAATCGATCCGGCGCTTGCTTCCGGACGGGCCTCACGAAGAATGGATATCTTGGCTGAAATATAGTCCAACAGATGGTAGCTTCTCGTTCTCCCTCAAAGACCCTCACGAAGGATGGATTTCTTGGGCGAACGATAGTCCAACAGATGGTCCAGCGGTAGTTTTTCTTTGTCTCGCAAACAGGATTCAAAGAGGTTGAAGATTCAAATTTCGCGCTATAAGTAAGCGGCCTTATCTGATTGGAGGGCGGCAACCTCAGAAAGATGTCGCCAAGAATGTGATTGGGCGCTGTGTATTTTCGAGAATGGCGCCTCGATTGTGATTGGAGGGCGCATTCCCATAGAGATGCATAGAGAAATGAGGCGCTATTGTGATTGGTCGCCATAAGCAGACAGCGACGAATCAGAAACGCACCTCACTTCCCATAGACATAGAATGGGCGCTTTCTGACTTTCAAATTTACCGCTGAAAGTGAGGCGCGATTCTGATTGGTCAGCGGAAGCATAGAGCGACCAATCAGAACAGCGGCTCACTTCTCATAGAAAAACATTGCGGTGTGTCGGCGATTTTCTGACCGCAAAATAGAACCAGAAGAGTGGCATAAAATCGCGTACACAACGCTATGTATGTCTATGGGAAGTGAGGGGCTCTTGTGATTGGTCGCTGTGTGCTTCCGCTGTCCAATCACAATCGCAGCTCACTTCCCATAGAGATAGAATGGAGAATCTTTCTCCATTCTATGTCTATGGGAAGTGCACCTCAATTCTGATTGGTGAGCGGAAGCATAGAGCAACCAATCAGAACAGCGCCTCACTTCTCATAGAAAAACATTGTGGTGTGTCCGCGATTTCATGGCCGCAAAACAGAACCAGGGACCCGGCCATAGATTTGCCGACACGCCGCTAATGTATGTCTATGGGAAGTGACGCGCCATTCTGATTGGTGGCTCTGTGCTTCCGCTGGCCAATCAGAATGGCGGCTCACTTCCCATAGAGAAACATTAGCGGTGTCTCGCGAAATATGTTGCCGGCCTTCTGGTTGTATTTTCGGCGACGGGGCTCGGCTATTTCCGGGAATATATAATTTTTTATTTTTTTTATTTTTTTTATGTATCTTTTTTTTTATCTCTTTTTCTATCTTTTTTCTTATCTATCTATATTTAATAATATATACAGAAAAAAAGAAAAAAATAAATAGACAAAAATAGAAAAATAGATAAAAAGAAATAAAAAAAAAATATATATATTTTTTTTGGACCGGAAATAGCCGAGCCCCGTCGCCGAAAATACAACCAGAATGGCGGGAATATATTTCGCGAGACACCGGTAATGTTTCTCTATGGGAAGTGAGCCGCCATTCTGATTGGCCAGCGGAAGCACAGAGCCACCAATCAGAATGGCGCGTCACTTCCCATAGACATACATTAGCAGCATGTCGGGAAATGTATGGCCGAGTCCCTGGTTCTGTTTTGCGGCCATAAAATCGCGGACACACCGCAATGTATGTCTATGAGAAGTGAGGCGCTGTTCTGATTGGTCGCTCTATGCTTCCGCTGACCAATCAGAATTGCGGCGCACTTCCCATAGACATAAAATGGATGCTTGTAGAATTTCAAATTTGGCGCTAAAAGTGAGGCGCGATTGTACGAATCAGAATTGCGGCTCACTTCCCATAGACATACATAGCGGTGTGTCCGCGATTTTCTGACCGCAAAATAGAACCAGAAGAGCGGGCATAAAATCGCGTACACAACGCTATGTATGTCTATGGGAAGTGAGGGGCTCTTGTGATTGGTCGCTGTGTGCTTCCGCTGTCCAATCACAATCGCAGCTCACTTCCCATAGAGATAGAATGGACGATTTTTCTCCATTCTATGTCTATGGGAAGTGCGCCTCAATTCTAATTGGTCAGCGGAAGCATAGAGCGACCAATTAGAACAGCGCCTCACTTCTCATAGAAAAACATTAGCGGTGTGTCCGCGATTTTATGGCCGCAAAACAGAACCAGGGACCCGGCCATGCATTTGCCGACACGCCGCTAATGTATGTCTATGGGAAGTGACGCGCCATTCTGATTGGCTATCGGCAGTAGAGAGCGACCAATCAGAAGAGCGCCTCACTTCTCATAGAGATAGAATGGCGGATTTTTCGTCAATTGTATCGCAATGAGAAATGAAGAGGAGGTCGGAACCGAAGATGGTGGAAAGAAGAGAGAAGACCCCCGGGGCCGGACGAATCGGACAGCTGACCGGACGGAGGACTTGTGGATCGGACAGACGGACGATCAGATGAAGAAGAAGACATGTAAGTGATCGACGTCGGCGGTGGGTTAGGGGACGGCGGGGACTTACGGTGTAGCGCGTTAAGGGGTAGCGACAGCGGCGGGGGACAGCGACGGAGGTTTAGGAGGCGGCGGGGCTTAGGGTGTATCGGCGTTGGGTAGGGGCTTAGGGGCTGCAGGGCTTAGTCGGCGGGGGGTAGCGGCGGGAACTTAGGAGACGGCGGGGCTTAGGGGGTATCGGCGGAGGGTAGGGGCGGCGGGGTTTAGGGGATAGGGGTAGTGGCTTAGGGGCGGCGGGGTAGTGGCTTAGGGGCGGCGGGGTGTAGGGGATTGGGGTAGTGGCTTAGGGTCGGCGGGATTTACGGGCAGGGTTTAGGGGATAGGGGTAGTGGCTTAGGGGCGGCGGGGTTTAGGGGATAGGAGTAGTGGCTTAGGGGCGGCGGGGTAGTGTCTTTAGTATGTGGCGGCAGAGGGCTTAGGGGCGGCGGGGTAGAATGCGGGGGCGGCGGGGTTTAGGGGATAGGGGTAGTGGCTTAGCGGCGGCTGGGTTTAGGGGATTGGGGTAGTGGCTTAGGGGCGGCGGAGTTTGATTGGGGTAGTGGCTTAGGGGCGGCGGAGTTTACGGGCGGGGTTTAGGGGATAGTGGGAGCGGCGAGGAGGGTTTAGTATGTGGCGGCAGCAACATGGGGCTGTAGTATACCATAGCGGTGTACACTACAGCCCCATGCTGTGGCTTTGGGCGGCGGGATAGTGGCTTTAGTATGTGGAGGCAGCGGGCTTAGGGGCGGCGGGGTAGAAGGCGGGGGCGGCGGGGTTTAGGGGATAGGGGTAGTGGCTTAGCGGCGGCTGGGTTTAGGGGATTGGGGTAGTGGCTTAGGGGCGGCGGAGTTTGATTGGGGTAGTGGCTTAGGGGCGGCGGAGTTTACGGGCGGGGTTTAGGGGATAGCGGCAGCGGCGAGGTGGCCCCATGCTGTGGCTTTGTTCGCGGGGCAACGACTCGCAATGCCCGCCTTGCGGGCATTGCTTCGCGAGTCGGCGACTCGCAATGCCCGCTTCGCGGGCATTGCTTCGCGAGTCTGCAACGACTCGCAATGCCCGCTTTGCGGGAATTGCTTCGCGAGTCGCCTGGCCGCTGCGCGGCCAGGGACAGAGTCCTGGAGAATCTTCCGAGCTATGCGAACAAAGCCACAGGAAGTAGCGCCGGTCAGACGGAAGTCAGCTACGGCAATTATATTTTTAAATTCTTCTACCTGTGGTAAGCAATCTCCCAATATATGCCAGTGCTTTTTACCACCCTAGCAATACTTGGTGCTTCTTCCCCATACGTTAGAACTAAAGGGATCCTATTACCTGTCTGTCTCCTATCTCTTTTAATCTCCTTATTGTGTAATATCTTCTCTTTGTGATTTAACAATAGTTTACTTGGATATCCTCTGAATAAATGTCTCTAGTAATTCATTAGTCTTTTTCTCCAATTCTTCATTTTCACTTACAATTCTTTTTATTCTTTGTATCTGTCCTGATGGAATTGTGTTTTTTAGGGACTGTGGGTGATGGCTATCATAGTGGAGTAGCTTATTCTTATCTTTCTTTTTTTTATTACAAATAGAGTGGTATCGAATTTATTGTTGTTGATCCTCACTAACACATCCAAAAACTGAATCTCATTTACCATTGTGAATTGTATTGACCCGTTCTTTGTGTTGACAAAGTCATAAAAATTCTCTAACTCTTTATCTGTACCTGTACGATTATTGTATTATTGCTCAGCAGTGTTTTCTGTCTTGGAACTCTGCAATGCAGGCCTTTTTTACTCAGTGTCTTTATGGTGGAGTCATGAACATTGACCTTAAGTGAGGCAAGTAAGGCCTGCAGTTCTTTGGATGATGTTGTGGGGTCTTTTGTGACCTCTTGGATGAGTTGTTGCTGCACTCTTTGGGGTAATTTTTCCGGCCTGCCACTCTTGAGCAGATTCACCACTGTTCTATGTTTTGCCATTTGGGGATAATGGCTATCACTGTGGTTTGCTAGAGTGCCAAAGCTTTACAATTTAAAAAACAAGGGAGACAAAGAGGCGCAGATTGTGCCTTATCACTCGTTTTACCAAATGTTGACCCCAGATGGACTTTGCTCACCTGGTTCGGTTGTGTTCACCCACAACCAGCCTGTATGCCTGAGATGACAGCTGCCGCAGGACCCACGCCATGGTGTCTCTGGTTCGCGCTGCTGCTTGATAAATGATACACAGGGAGACCATACTTGTATCTGCTGCTCCTCAGGTAACCCTGAGGAAGGTGCAAGGTTAGCACCGAAACGTGTTGGTGTGAGGAGGAATAAAGGAGCAGCAGATACAAGTGTTTGCTCCCTGTGTATCAAGCAGCAGCAGCACGGACCAGGGACACCACTCCTATCTTGGACGAAAGCTTTAGAATTGGCTTTATAACCTTTTCCAGACTGATAGCTCTCAATTACTTTGTTTCTCATTTGTTCCAGAATGTCTTGAGATTTCGACATGATGTCTAGCTTTTGAGGATCTTTTGGATTCCTCTTTCCTAAACTGATTTCCCCAAACCACAACGAGAATCTGTAAATATTAAATAGGGCATACTACTACACCACCTCCAGACAGGCTTAACTTTTGTTCTGGATTACCTCATTAGAAAAAAAAGTCAGTGATTTTTTTTACTTACATATATGATATAAGTCATTTTATACTTGATTAGAAAACATTGTCAGAAATTGTTATCTTAGTCTTGATGTCATTTTGATGCTTGATGGCATTCCATGATTTAGTAACGGCACCACCTGCTAACGATTTACATGGATATGTTTAGTTCAGTTGCAAGGTATTATGGGAAGTTTCCCAGAATACATTATGGTTTACCATTTCATCTTTGTCCCAGATGAGAGAACATGTCTGCACCCCTCACCAGCATCTTGGTCTATTTAAAGCTAATTCAAGTATAAATGGTAGAATGGAATATGTATTGTCTCATACGGGTATGGTTGAATGTATGCTTGTTTACCATTTTGTCATTTTTTTTATATCTTGTTGTTGTATCACTCCATGGTTTTACTTCATTCCTGTCACATCTACAGTACTATCCATAAAGAAGAAGGTTGTAGTTCAACAGCCTCATTCTAAAGTAGAAAATTGAAAGGTTTGACTGCATGTCTCATTACACAGAGACATCATGTATGAGGACACAACATCCTGATTAGGCTGGCTTCACACTACCGTTTTGTTCCTGTTCGTTGTATCCTGTTTTTTGCAGGATCCAATGAACAGGAACGGACAGCATCAGATTGGCACCTTCAGATGCCATTTCTGTGTCCGGTCCGGTATCCAGACACAGAAAGAGCAGCGGGGAGCCGAGCCCGCTGTCAGCGCTGTGTCGGCGCTGTGTAATATCACTTTAGCAGTGTATATAGATAAACTGCTAAAGTGATATTAAATAAAGGGATGATTAAAAATAAAAAATAATAAATCCTCACCTTCCGGCGACCACGAGTGTCCCACGCTGACTGCAGCTTTCCCGGCCATTCAAGGACCTTGCATGATGTCACCGGGAGGGGAGGGGCAACCAGATCACATGAAAGCATCAGCAAATCTGATGCCGTCATGTGATCGGGTTGCCCCGCCCCCGGTGACATCATGCAAGGTCCTTAAGCTTTGTATTCAGCGCAGGACACTTTCGCCGGACAGGTGAGAATACATTTTTTATTTTTAACCATCCCTTTATTTAATATCACTTTAGCAGTGTATATAGGTATACTGCTAAAGTAATATTACACAGATTTACCTTGGGTACAGAAGAGCGCACCTGTTCTGCGCATGCTCTGTACCCTGGCACCGGATCTGAGAAACAAATCTGTTGTTTCCCGGATCCGGTGCCTTAGGCCACCATGATAAGAGTGCCAGGCAGGACAGGATTCGTTTCTGTCCTGTTTTGTCACCGGAGCCCAAAAACATTGCAGGCTTCGTTTTTGGGACCGGTGAAAAACAGGACAAAAACAAATCCTGCACCAGATTCACAAAACCGAATGGCCAAATAGGGCCAATCCGGTACCATAGGGATACATGGGGGCCAAAAAGAATCCTGTTCTGTTTGTTTAAAAAACGAACAGAACAGGATAGTAAAAAACGTAGTGTGAAGCCAGCCTTACCCAGATGAGTGCCCCAAGTGTTTTTGGTATACTCTTTCACTTTCTATGGAGCTTCCCCCAATTCCTCAGCTTTTGTGATCAAGGAGTTAAATTCCTGAATGATGTAATGGTATCTCCTATTCCACTCTGACCCACAAATGTATATTTTTTTTTTAAATGAGAAATTAGGAAATTGTAGAACTCTTCAATCATTCAGCAATTAGCCATTACTTACATAAAACTGATAATGAATTTGAAGTTTGCTTTGTAACATACAATGAATTTTGACAATGACTAAATCAGCAAATAAAAATCGCCACAATAAGGATATGTTGCCTCGTTTGGAACTCATTTTCAATGGCTGATGCACTTTGGTATTGTTAAGTTCATATCCTACAGAGATGGTTGCCTAGTTGCATAGCTTACTCTAGTGACATCGGTCAAATGCATAAGGGAACAAGTAATTGAGAAAATAAAAATATAACATTGTTTGCTGAGTAACATTAGGCATTGCATAATGTTGCTATGTTAAATAAGCTGTAAGGTCATAAGAGTATATCTAGCAGGATATCCAGCTGTGCATCCTTTAAAAATAAATTGCTGCTGTTTAATCCTATTATTTGAATATAATTTACTATTGTCACGTGTCAAGTGCGACAAGTAAAGAACAGGGATGAGCGAATCCGAACCGTAAACTTCAGGGTTAGTATGAGGGAGCCAGCGTTTGGTGCTTTTACCCAATCAACAAACTTTTCGGCTATGGGCACTTCTGAGTACTGGCATGGCTGTGATTGCATGGCACACCATGTTACTTGGCATGTATACCTGCCAGATCACGAGTGGCAGCGCCATTTTGCTCTAATTAGCATAGGTACAGGACACTGTCCAATTTAGGCATAGTTTTAATGTGCAAACAGCAGGGGCGTAACTACAATAGGTGCAGGGGTTGCGATCGCACCCGGGCCCTGGAGCCTAGGGGGGGCCCCAAAAGTCCCTTTGGCCTATAGAAAAAGACTAATACTATTAAAGATTTGTAATAATTGGGGGCCCAGTTGGAGCTTTCGCATCGGGGCCCGTGAGCTTCAAGTTACGCCACTGGCAAACAGCTTTGGGGGGGGGTACTCTGTGTAGATAATTCTAGAGCTGTGTGATACAGTCTGCAGAGCTGTGTGTCTAATACTATAGATGTGTGATACAGTGCTGAGCTGCGTATCTATTCCTTCCCTATGTGATACAATCTGCTGAGCAATGTATCTAATCCTGGAGCTGTGTGAAATAGTGCTGATCTATGTTTGTAATCCTAGAACTGAGTGATACAGTCTGCATAGCAGCATATCTAATCCTAGAGCTGTGTGATACAATCTGCTATGCCATATATGTAATCTTAGAGTTGTGTGATAAACTGCTGAGCTTCATATCTAATCCTACCCTGTGTGATACAATCTGCTGAACTTCATGGACTGTGTAGTCATGCAGCAGTCACTTCTGCTTTTGGATTACTCTACTAGCTAGGATTCCATGGTTCATCCACCTGGCCCTGGCTTAGAAATAGCAGAGATTGAGTGTACTGATGCCCAACCACTTGATCAATTTGAGGATGAGGACATGGGACGGCAAGTGCACATAGTCAGCCAACCACAGCAGCACATCTCTGATAATGCAGACCAACACCGAGAGTAGGGATGAGGAGTTGGTAAAAGATCATGTGGGGGATGATGAGATTTTAGAATTCTCATGGAGGCAAGACATCTGAGTGATGTGCCCAGTTCAGAAGAAGAGATAGCAGGTAGAGTGTATAACTGCTCTGAGCCAGCAGAGATCGGTGTAAGTCAGGTAGTTAGCAACCCACCTGCCTGTTAGTTCTTAAACCCATAATAAAAAAATAAAATGGTCCCAGATAATCCATTGATATCCTTTATTATTTGTAATTGCAATAACTTTTGGCTGTAGCCATAGGTTGAATAGGAGTATAGAGAGTAGGTAAACTTGCATCATTCCTTTAAATACATCTGTGCTCAAAAGTTTACATACTCTGGCAGAATTTTTTGCTTTCTTGGCCTTTTTTCAGAGAATATGAATGATAAAAACCTTTTTTTCCACTCAAGGTTAGTGGTTGGGTGAAGCCATTTATTGTCAAACGACTGTGTTTTCTCATTTTTAACCATAATCAAACTTTTGAGCACAACTATGTGTTAAAGAAATACAGTACAGTCAGGCTTGAATGTACATATGTACAATATCAACTTATAAAATGTACCTGTTATTTAGTTGGAGCCAAGACCAGATCATATAATCAATGGCATTTTGTAGATCAAATAGTATTCAAAGACTGTTAGAACTCTACGCCTAGCTAACAAAACCTTCCTGATTTTTCACATAGTATTTCTAGCTTTTAAAACAATTTTGATGACCCCTATTAAGTTTGATCTACCGTATATACTCGCGTATAAGCCGAGTTTTTCAGCCCAAAAATTAGGCTGAAAAGTCCCCCCCTCGGCTTATACGCGAGTCACTGTATACTGTATACAATGTATACAGTATACAGTGCCCCCCATCTATATACAGGCCCCCCCCGCCGCAATCCTGTAAAGTAAGAGATTAGTATACTTATCCCTAGATACTACCACTGGGGCTGTATATACCTGTGGGGCTGCTAGATACTACCACTGGGGCTGTATATACCTGTGGGGCTGCTAGATACTACCACTGGGGCTGTATATACCTGTGGGGCTGCTGTATACTACCGCTGGGGCTGTATATACCTCTGGGGCTGCTGTATACTACCTCTGGGGCTGCTGTATACTACCACTGGGGCTGCTGTATATACTTCTGGGGCTGCTGTATACGAACTACTGGGGCTGCTGCTGTATATACCACTGGGGCTGCTGCTGTATACTACCACTGGGGCTGCTGTATATACCTCTTGGGCTGCTGTATACCACACTGCTGAGGGCTGTATACCTGTGCTGGGGTCCACCCTCGGCTTATACACGAGTCAATAGGTTTTCCCAGGTTTTGGGGGCAAAAGTAGGGGGGTTGGCTTATACACGGGTCGACTTATACACGAGTATATACGGTATGTCTTGCTAGTTTCCAGTCAATATTTTTGAGTACATTTTAACTTATATAGACATCTAGATGTGTACTATTGCATCAGGAGGGAAGTACCATCATGATGGGGTGGACTCTTTGGGGCTGGAGGGGACAGCCATCTCTTCTCCCTTTCTGCTATCTCTTCACCCCTGTGCTCTGTCTCAATGCATGCAAGTAAATGTATTTCAAGTTAAAAACTTGTTTCTGTGTTTTTTTTTAATAATAAACTGTTTCATTTCCTGGTAAAAAAAAAAACATGTAAGGTTTCACTACATTTTTTTTGCTAGTGCAAGTAATCCAAGCAGCTACTGGCTGCCAAACCATTTACTGCCTGGTGTTACCTTTGCTGGCAATGAAAAATACAGGGGAGACCCATTTTTTTTTAGTTATTTAAATAAATAACTAAAAAAATTGGCATATTTTCTATTGCCAGTCAAGGTAATCCAAGCAGCTGGGGGCTGGAATTCTTAGGGTGGTAAGACTCAAGCCTTCTGGGCCCTCCACACTGAAAATTACAGCCAGCAGCCACCCCAGAATTGGCACCTCCATGAAAGGTTACCTGCTCTTCCAGCTGTGTGCAAAGACCCCGTTACACAGTACAATGTCCCAGCGATCCGATCAACGATGGGGATCGCTGGGACATCGTTATGTGATCGCTGGTGAGCTGTCAAACAGACAGACTCACCAGCGATCAGGACCAGCGAGAATGCTGGTATCCAGGGTGAACTGTGGGTAACTAAGCAGAGTGCTACACTTAGTTACCCGCTGTTTACCCTGGTTACCAGCTCCAAGCATGTGCTGTGCATTGCTGGGAGCTCGTTGATCGTTGGCCTCCCGCTGTCACACACGCCGATGCTGGCCGACCAGTGGGAGACCAACGATAAAAAAAATGGTCCGGGTCATTTACCAACGTCCAACGATGAACGTTGGTTGTTGGTACATGTCATACACAACAATGTCGTTTTCGACGTCACGAAACCGGTGACCTTGCAACGATATCGTTAATTATATTGTTCCATGTAACGGGGCCTTAACAGTGGCACACTAGGTAATAAAGCGGTTGATTTCAGGTTATTTTGGCAGCTGATGACAAGCCCTTATTACTAATGTCAGCCGTCAGTATGACAGCCAGCCATTAGCAATACTTTCAGTAAAGAGAAAAAACACAACACCGAGAGAAATCCTTTATTACATACAAAATAGAAAGACACCTCATTATCCACTTTATTAGCTCCCACCAAGTTCCCCTGTGACACAATCTGTAATTACTGTAATCTTGTGGTGGGGCAGTGTGATGCGTCATTCCGCCACCATCTTTGTATACCTCAGTGTCCAAAGATGGCAGCTGCGTGTGTATGTGTGTGCATGTGTGTGTGTGTGTTTATGAGCGCATATGTGTGTATGCATGTGCATGTGTGTGTATGTATGTATATGCATGTATTTTTGTGTATGTGTGTATGATTGCGTGTATGCACGTGTGTGTATGTGTGTGTGTGTATGTGCATGAATGTGTGTATGTGCATGCATGTGTGCATGTATATATGTGCATGTCTGTACATGTATGTTTGTGTGTGTGTCTGTGGGTGCGTGTATGTGCATGTGTGTATGTATGTGCGTGTGTGCATATGTATGTGCGTGTGTATGTATGTGTGTATGCATGTATGTGCAGGTGTGTGCATGTGTATGTGCATGCCTATGTGTGTGCTGGTATGTGCATGTATGTGCACGTGTATGTGTATGTTGGTGCATATGTGCATGTGCATGTGTTCATGTATGTACAGTGTGTGTGTGTATGCAGGTGTGTATGTATGCACATATGTGTGCATGTATTCACATGAGTATGTGTGTGTATGTGCATGTGTATGCACATGTGTATGTATAGGTATGTATATATGTATGTATGTATATGTGTGTGTGTCTTCACCCACCTCCACCTTAGAAAACTCAGGGGCTCTGTCTGGGGCCTGTGTGTGTACATGAGGTGCAGCACCCTCTGTAGCCAGAAAAGGCCACACCTGCACCCCATCTCTTCCAGCACACATGCTCCAGACAGAGCCCTGGAGTTTCCTAGGAAGAGGTGGATGAGCGGGGGTGTCAGGCGGAGGTGGGTGCAGCAGGGGTGTGGGACAGTGGAGGTGGGTGCAGCAGGGGTGTCGGGCGGTGGGTAGGGATGAGCGAGTACTAAAATACTCGTACTCACTAGACTCGTAACGAGTAGGTCCCGATACTCGGTACTCATTGCGAGTCTAGCGAGTCCAATGTAAGTCAATGGGGAAGCGAGTAATTGCGAGTAATTCCTATGCTGCTGGACCCTATAAAGAGGTCTTGCAGCAGAGGAAAAACCTGCAATTCCCCATTTCATTGTTTAAAAGCCAGCGGTAAAAAGCCGCTGGCTTTTAAACAATGCTGATCCCCCCACCCCCTCCAAAACCCTATCCTAACTTAGGATCGGGGGGGGAGTGAAGGATCCTGCTGTCAGCAGTGGCTGGCACTATTGTGCGGGGGGGAAAGGGGTGTCGATTCACTCACGGTCCTCCGCGGCCGCCGTCTTCTTCTGTGTCTTTGCTGCTTTGCGACAGCGGCCGCAGAGCACGGCCGCTGTCACAGCATTAACTAAAAGCCGGATCCTCCCGGATTGCCCCGTTTCGGTACAATCCGGGACCATAGAGCCCCATCTTATGGGTTGCCGGATTGCACCTGCCGGGTACAATCCGGGAGAATCCGGTTTTCAAAACCGTATTCTCCCGGATTGTACCGGTCCGGTGCAATGCGGCGCCCCATTACATGGGGCTCTATGGTCCCGGATTGCACTGGATCGGGGCAATCCGGTTCTCAATCCGGTTTTCTATTTTTGACCTTCCCGCCTGGATTTTCAAATGAACAGCTGACTCAGGTCAGCTGTTCATTTGAAGTAGCAGTGCTGGCAGGGTTCATGTGAGTTCATGCTTGCCTGCATGAACTCACATAAACTTTTCCACTTTCTGGGCTTAGGGCCTGCTGATAACAAAAAGGTGGCCCTAACCCCTTTATTACCCAGTGAGCCATCAGACCAGGGCCCTGGAAGAGTTGGATTCAGTGCCAGAAAATGGCGCTTCAGTGAACACGCCATTTTCTGGGGTGGCTGCGGGCTGCCATTTGCAGTGGGGGTGCCTAGACGGCTTGGGCCTCCCTGCGCTGCGGATTCCAGCCCCCAGCTGCCTAGCTGGACCTGGCTGGACATAGCAATAGTGCAGAGCCCAGCTAATAACAAAAAGCTGGCCCTAACCCCTTTATTACCCAGTGAGCCCACGCATTTTTATTTTTATTTCATGAAATTCATGAAATAATAAAAAATAAGGGCTTCCCAATATTTCTGTGTCCAGGCAGGTCCAAATTGTCAGCTGGGGATTGGGGGCAACCCGTTGCCGCCTGCTGTATCCGGCTGGCATACAAAAATACGGCGAAGCCCATGTCAAAATTTTTCTGAAAAATCAATTAAACCTCTAAAAAGGGACTGCATCTTTATTAACCCTTCGACCATGGTCGAGGGGTTAATAAAGATGCAGTCCCTTTCATTCTTATTGTTTTTTGGATTTTTCAGAAAAAAAATTGACGTGGGCTTCGTCGTATTTTTTGCATCCAGCCGGATACAGCAGGTGGCAACGGGCTGCCACCAACCCCCAGGTGCCTATCTGTACCTGGCCGGACACAACAATATAGGGGAGCCCCTTTTTTTTATTATTTCATGAATTTCATGAAATAATAAGAAAAAAATGCGTGGGGCTCCGCGCTATTTCTATGTCTCAGCCAGGTACAGTTAGGCAGCTGGGGGCATGGCACTGAATCCAACTCTTCCAGGGCCTTGGGTAATAAATGGGTTAGGGCCAGCTTTGTATTATCAGCTGGCCCTAAGCCCGAAATTCATGGCGGTCACGCCAATAGTTGACATTACCGCCATGAATTTCTAGTGAATTTTTTAAAAAACACAACACATAGAAAAAATGTTTTTATTTGCAAAAAACAAAAAGACACTTAGGGACTCCATCTTTATTTTTTTAAAAAATCCTCTTCCGTTCGACAAAAACAAAAACACTTAGGACTCCATCTTAGTAAAAGAAATCCTCTTCCATCCACTGTAGTCCCAAAATGCAATTTCAGCACTGCTACATCACTCTGCATAGACACACATGTCTATGCAGAGTGATTGCAGGCTAAGAAATGAACACAGTCAGGGTTTTATATGCCAGCTGGATACAGCAGGCTGCAACCAGCTGCCCCCAACCCCCAGCTGACTATTTGGACCTGCCTGGACACAGAAATATTGGGAAGCCCTTATTTTTTATTATTTCATGAATTTCATGAAATAAAAAATAAAAATGCGTGGGGCTCACTGGGTAATAAAGGGGTTAGGGCCAGCTTTTTGTTATTAGCTGGCCCTAAGCCCGAAATTCATGGCGGTCACACCAATAGTAGACATTACCGCCATGTATTTCTAGTGAATTTTTAAAAAAACACAACACAGAGAAAAAATATTTTTATTTGGAAAAAACAAAAAGACACTTAGGGACTCCATCTTTATTTTTTTAAAAATCCTCTTCCGTTCGACGTAGTCCAATCCAGGGTTCTTCTTTAGCTCTGCTACATCTCTGGTAGAGAACCTCCACCAGAGATGTAGCAGAGCTGTGCACCCATGGGAAAGTTCATGTGAGTTCATGCAGGCAAGCATGAACTCACATGAACCCTGCCAGCACTGCTACTTCAAATGAACAGCTGAAATGAGTCATCTGTTCATTTGAAAATCTAGGCGGGAAGGTCAAAAATAGAAAACCGGATTGAAAACCGGATTGCCCCAGTCGGTACAATCCGGGACCATAGAGCCCCATGTTATGGGGCGCCGGATTGCACCGGACCGGTACAATCCGGGAGAATCCGGTTTTGAAAACCGGATTCTCCCGGATTGTACCCGGCAGGAGTGGTCAAGGGGGGATTCCCTGTTGAGAGGAACAGAGGCAGCTATTTGCAGACTGGACATAACCTCAAAAAAAATGTGCTGCCTTCCAGGTTCAAAAATCAAAGACGTGTCTGTCAGGATGTAAGGACTTTTCAGTACCACAGATGACTACCCAATCCTTCTAATAAATTACACCTCAAGAAAGGACTTCAAAACCATCTGCAGTGACTTTGAAGACTAATGGTACCTTTACACGCAGCTACAGGTAACAGGTTTTCCATAGGTAACTTACTGGTTGCAGTGAAATCATGGAGACATGGTTCTATCTTGTTGCTGTGTACAAATGGAACTATGTCTCCATGATTTCACTGCAACCAGTAAGTTACCTGTGGAAAACCTGTTACCTGTAGCTGCGTGTAAAGGTACCATTAGGGCCGCTTTACACACACCAACTTCTGTGACCAGCTTCTGAACAGATCTCTGGTTGCAGTGAAATCATGGACACATTGTTCCATTTTGTGGCTGTGTACAAATGGAACAATGTGTCCATGATTTCACTGCAACCAGAGATCTGTTCAGAAGTTGGTCACAGAAGTTGGTGTGTGTAAAGCGGCCCTTAGGCAAGAAAGTGAAAAACTGGGAACACAGGTAGTGTTGTCATCCATCCTCTAAGTGGATGGCTATGGAACAAGGAGATGGTACAAGATTCTATAGGCGAGCAACTGGGTACGTCAGTGATGCCGTCAGCAAGGATTTGGATTCCTGGATCATGGAGTGAAGTACCTATATAACGAACTACTTGCTAGAGATTTGCTGCACCTTACCAAGACAGGAAAACACAGATTTGGAAGCTACCTTGCTACATTCATCAGGATAGCTTTAAACTAGAACAATGTGGGAAGGGAAGAAAAGGCCAGGGAAAGCCATACAGCTGACAAATGCTATTGAGAACTCTTCTAATAGACTTGGAAACTAAGAACAAAAACAAAAAAATAGAATAATGAAAATATTGGAGAAAGAGAAAATAATCACAAACTAAAATCTAATATATAAAGCTGAATGTGTGTATGTGTGTGTGTATGTGTGTGTGTATGTGTGTACATCCGGGATTGGCATCTACACCGTCGCAACTACAGCTACAAAAATTTGCACAGTCACACGTCTGGACCCCGGGAGCATCATAGGCTATGTTGTGAGGCGAAATTTTAACACTGCGCGTTCCAGTTCACCAACCAATTTTGCCCCTATCTACATAATGGGGAAAAAGTGCATGGAAAAATGTTGGAGGAAAATCGACAGCTGTCAGCTATAGAGACAAAATTTTGCACAGTCACACGTCTGGACCCCAGGAGCGTCATAGGCTATATTGTGAGGCGAAATTTTAACCCCGCGCATTCCAATTCACCAAACAATTTTGTCCCTATCTATATATGGGGAAAACGTGACAGTTACCAGATGACAGTTGTGAATAAGAGGGGCTTAATGATAGCACCAAAGACTAACAGCACATACCAGCATATAGTCACTAAGATGGGGCCCCAACATGAGATATTCACCACACACAGGGACATGTATACACAACACATGAACACAAAGAGTAACAGCAAGTGTATAGTCGCTAAAGTGCAGCCCCAACATTGGATACTCACCCGAACAAACACACACACCACAAAGAGACACACAACACAGAGACACACACCTCCCCCAAGGGGACACACACACACACTCTATAGCGACACATGCACTCACCCAACAGGGACACACACCTTAAAGAGACACACATAACACAGACACACACACCACACAAACCCCCCCCACAGGGACACACACACATAGCCACCCTATAGGGACACATCAACTCACCCCACAGGGACACACACAACAAAGAGACACACACAACACAGATACACACACACACACCACACAGACCCCCCCACAGGGACACACACACATACACTCCCTATAGGGACACATGCACTCACCCCACAGGGACACACACACCACAAAGAGACACACACAACAGAGACACACACCACACAGACCCCCCCACACAGGGACACACACATACACACCCTATAGGGGCACATGCACACACCCCACAGGGACACACACACACACCACAAAGAGACACACACAACACAGATACACACACACACCACACAGACACCCCCACAGGGACACACACACATACACTCCCTATAGGGACACACACACCACACAGACAAACACATATGTGCACAAATCACCTCACACAACTCGCCTCATACGTGTGCTATCTTTATTTTCCAAACATAAACATCTGATTACAAACAGCCAATGTGCAACACATGTGCCATATAGGGAATTAAGGCAGATGTCAGTCACTTGAGCCATCTATTATGTGTATGTGTGAGGTAACATATACTGCCCAGCCAGGGGGAGGGATTACTGTTGGCTGGAGATTTATTAGGCTGCCTATAGCAACCAATCACAGCTCAGCTTCTATTTTCCTACAGGTCATTAATATGACATATTCAAATTCAATGTTGTTATAGCTAACAGCAGTTATTTATTAACCCGGGCGTAGCCGGGTACTACAGCTATCTAATATATAAAGCTGAATGTGTGTATGTATGTGTGTGTGTATGTGTGTATATCCGGGATTGGCATCTACACCGTCGCAACCATAGCCACAAAATTTTGCACAGTCACACGTCTCGACCCCGGGAGCGTCATAGGCTATGTTGTGAGGCGAAATTTTAACCCTGCGCATTCCAGTTCACCAAACAATTTTGGCCCTATCTACATAATGGGGAAAAAGTGAATGGAAAAGAGTTGGAGGAAAATCGACAGATGTCAGCTATAGAGACAAAATTTTGCACAGTCCTATGTCTGGACCCCGGGAGCGTCACAGGCTATGTTGTGAGGTGACATTTTAACCCCGCGCATTCCAATTCACCAAACAATTTTGCCCCTATCTACATAATAGGGAAAAAGTGACAGTTACCAGTTGACAGTTGTGAATGAGAGGGGCTTAATGATAGCGCCAAAGACTAACAGCACATACCAGCATATAGTCACTAAGGTGGGGCCCCAACATGAGATATTCACCACGCACGGGGACATGTATACACAACACACGCACACAAAGAGTAACAGCAAGTGTATAGTCGCTAAGGTGCAGCCCCAACATTGGATACTCACCACGCACCCGAACAAACACACACACACACACACCACAAAGAGACACACACAACACAGAGACACACACACACCCCCA
This sequence comes from Allobates femoralis, assembly GCA_033576535.1. Taxonomy (NCBI): domain Eukaryota; kingdom Metazoa; phylum Chordata; class Amphibia; order Anura; family Aromobatidae; genus Allobates; species Allobates femoralis. Next base: position 374,664,485 of record JARQOC010000005.1, read on the forward strand.
AGGGGACACACACACACTCTATAGCGACACATGCACTCACCCCACAGGGACACACACACACCACAATGAGACACACATGACACAGACACACACACCACACAGACCCCCCCCACAGGGACACACATACATAGCCACCCTATAGGGACACATGCACTCACACCACAGGGACACACACACCACAAAGAGACACACGCAAACCACACAGACCCCCCCACAGGGACACACACACATACACACCCTATAGGGACACATGCACTCACCCCTCAGGGACACACACACACCACAAAGAGACACACACAACACAGAGACACACACCCCACACAGACACCCCCCCCACAGGGACACACACACATACACGCCCTATAGGGACACATACACTCACCCCACAGGGACACACACCACAAAGAGACACACACAACACAGATACACACACACCACACAGACCCCCCCACAGGGACACACACACATACACACCCTATAGGGACACATGCACTCACCCCACAGGGACACACACACACCACAAAGAGACACACACAACAGAGACACACACCACACAGACCCCCCCCACAGGGACACACACATACACACCCCAGTGACACACACACCACACAGACAGACACAGATGTGCACAAATCACCTCACACAACTCGCCTCATACGTGTGCTATCTTTATTTTCCAAACATAAACATCTGATTAAAAACAGCCAATGTGCAACACATGTGCCATATAGGGAATTAAGGCAGATGTCAGTCACATGAGCTGTCTATTATGTGTATGTGTGAGGTAACATATACTGATCGGCCAGGGGGAGGGTTTACTGTTGTCTGGAGATTTATTAGGCTGCCTATAGCAATCAATCACAGCTCAGCTTCTATTTTCCTACAGGTCATTAATATGACATACTCAAATTCTATTTTGTTATAGCTAACATCAGTTATTTATTAACCCGGGCGTAGCCGGGTACTACAGCTAGTATTTCTAAAAATATGCACAGAGCATGGGCAACAAACAAGAAGAATTGGAGTTACTAGCTTGGAAAAGTAATATGCTGTCATTGGCATCACTGAAACTTGGTGGGATGATACACATGATTGCAATACAAGGCAAGAAGGATATAACTTATTTGCAAGAAGCTGAATTAATAAACAAGGAGAAGGTGTTGCATTCTATGTTACAAAAGCATATATCTCCACAGTGTCACATGTTGACTGCTGTGCTTTCCATATGTGTTGCTGCTGTGATTTAAATCCGAGTTAATTTCCTTTGGCACATTGAATGTTAATCTCAGAAAGCTGCTGTAGTGTGTGTCTCTGAAAGTGGAGGTGGGGTGTATGTCAGAGCATTCAGATCTCCATTGTGTCATCCTTTAAATACTTCCACTTCCCTCCACCAGGTGTCGCTGATAGAGGTCATTCTCTACTAGGACTTCGTGCAGTGAAGAAGTGCTGTGCTGAGCTGTGCTGCTGCTCCCTTATTTAGGTGTTGCTGTGTTTTCCTTGTCCATGGGTGGAGGTAGGGCTCTTAGCCTAGGGCTTATCAGGAGCATAAGGCTAGGGTGGGGGCCCAGACCTCCTCACCATCTGAGGTACCTCTGAGAGCAGGGTGAGCCAGGGACTCCCAGTCTAAGGGTCAGACTAGCTCCTTTGAACGCCCTTAGCCCATCTGTCAAGCTTCGGACGTAAGGGAATCCTGTAAGAGGAAGATGTGATGGGCAAAGGGAATCAGGGGGAGCTAATCTGACCCTTACCCTGGGGGTCCCTGGCTCGCCCTGCTCTTGGAGGTACCTCTGATGGTGAGGAGATCTGAGTCTCCACCCTATTTCTTGGCTCCTGAATAGCCCTAGGCTGAGAGCCCCTACCCCACCCATGGATCCGGGATCATAGCTACTCCCAAGGCGAAGACTTCAGCCCAGCAGCAAAGCATCAGCACAGCACAAAGACCAAGAGTAAAATAACTCTTTCAACGGCATCTGACAGAGGAGTGGGAAGGCTATTTAGAGGCCAGGGGGATGGCATTCCCGGTGAGTCACACCCAAATCTCACATCAACAGTAGCTGAGCACAAGGCCTTCACACCCGTACGAACATCACCTCATACATCTTCTGAAGAAAAGCTAACACAAACACACACAGCAGCATGCAGCAAAGTCAGTGCAATCTAAGCACATGACACCATCTTACCATCCTGCTTCCTAATTCCCTATGCGCTATACCATCCAGTGACAGACAGAGATTGAAGCTTCAAAGACTGGGAGTTCTATGGAAAGTGTTTGGGTAAGAATACCAGGAGAGAATAACAGAAAGGACACCATCATAGGCATTTACTACAGGCCACCTGGGCAAGCTGAAGATATGGATGAACTCTTTATGCATCAGATGGCAAGTTCTCAATAAAATACGACGTAATAATCATGGGAGATTTCAACTTTCCAGACATTTGTTGGGAATCTCTCTAAAGCAAAAGTAACAGGTCCAAAAAATTGTTATTCTCTCTTGCTGACAACTTTATCTTCCAAAAAGTAGAGGAGAAAACAAAGGAATCTGCTAACTTAGATCTAATCCTTATAAATTAAATTTCAAGCATAGAAAAGACATTTTATGAATTATTTGCACAACTATATAACGATATAGCATGGAAAGGACAACAGTTGCTTTGCAAACAGGGATAATAAGTTTATTACACATCTAATATATAAAGCTGAATGTGTGTATGTGTGTGTGTATGTGTGTATATCCGGGATTGGCATCTACACCGTCGCAACTACAGCTACAAAAATTTGCACAGTCACACGTCTGGACCCCGGGAGCGTCATAGGCTATGTTGTGAGGCGAAATTTTAACCCTGCGCGTTCCAGTTGACCAAACAATTTTGCCCCTATCTACATAATGGCGAAAAAGTTAATGGAAAAGTGTTGGAGGAAAATCGACAGCTGTCAGCTATAGAGACAAAATTTTGCACAGTCACACGTCTGGACCCCAGGAGCGTCATAGGCTATATTGTGAGGCGAAATTTTAACCCCGCGCATTCCAATTCACCAAACAATTTTGCCCCTATCTACACAATGGGGAAAAAGTGACAGTTACCAGATGACAGTTGTGAATAAGAGGGGCTTACTGATAGCACCAAAGACTTACAGCACATACCAGCATATAGTCACTAAGATGGGGCCCCAACATGAGATATTCACCACGCATGGGGACATGTATACACACCACATGCACACAAAGAGTAACAGCAAGTGTATAGTTGCTAAAGTGGAGCACCAACATTGGATACTCACCACGCACCCGAACAAACACACACACACACCACAAAGAGACACACACACAACACAGAGACACACACCTACCCCAAGGGGACACACACACACTCTATAGCGACACATTCACTCACCCCACAGGGACACACACACACACCACAAAGAGACACACATAACACAGACACACACCACACAGACCCCCCACAGGGACACACACACATATCCACCCTATAGGGACACATGCACTCACCCCACAGGGGGACACACACACCACAAAGAGACACACACAACCGCCACACAGACCCCCCCCACAGGGACACACACACATACACTCCCTATAGGGACACATGCACTCACCCCACAGGGACACACACACACCACAAAGAGACACACACCACACAGACCCCCCCATACAGGGACACACACATACATACCCTATAGGGGCACATGCACACACCCCACAGGGACACACACACCACAAAGAGACACATACAACAGAGACACACACCACACAGACCCTCCCCCCCACAGGGACACACACATACACACCCCAGGGACACACACATACACCCACCCCAGGGACACACACACCGCACAGACAAACACAGATGTGCACAAATCACCTCACACAACTCGCCTCATACGTGTGCTATCTTTATTTCCCAAACATAAACATCTGATTAAAAACAGCCAATGTGCAACACGTGCCATATAGGGAATTAAGGCAGATGTCAGTCACATGAGCCGTCTATTATGTGTATGTGTGAGGTAACATATACTGCCCGGCCAGGGGTAGGGATTACTGTTGGCTGGAGATTTATTAGGCTGCCTATAGCAATCAATCACAGCTCAGATTCTATTTTCCTACAGGTCATTAATATGACATATTGAAATTTAATGTTGTTATAGCTAACAGCAGTTATTTATTAACCCGGGCGTAGCCGGGTACTACAGCTAGTATCCACATAAATATAATACAATTAAGAAAGAGTCAATGATTCAAGGAGGTTTACAAGGTAATCTGAGTTAGGGCCACGTCACACACACAGATATCTGTGCAGATATTGTTCGCACATCTCTGGTTGCAGTGAAATCATGGACACATTGTTCCATTTGTACACAGCCACAAAATGGAACAATGTGTCCATGATTTCACTGCAAATAGAGATATGCGAACAATATCTGCACAGATATCTGTGTGTGAGACGTGGCCCTTAGAGTCGATACAAATGTGTGACCTTAGGTTATCCTGGTTTAAATACCCAGACAGACATACAAAGTGCATATACGTGCAAATACAAATGCAGTTATCATGACAATATACAGATATCACTGGTACATAGTTTTGCCAAAATGTCAAGCAGCTACAGTACATGACAAAAATAAAACAGGTATTGGTCATATCTTATCCAATATATATGTGGCAGAATGGACCTGTTAGTATTATTTAGCTCCAAATGCTGTTTACTCCATCACATTAATAATGACCGAACCTTTAATAAAGTGTCAGTGCTCTATGTGCAAACAAAAGGCTGCAGACATTTAGACCTCATAGACACCAATGACACCATGGCCTAATCCTGCATCTAAGTTCATGTCATTACCGGGTTATAGTCCGCATCCAGGAGACCGCCAGCCAAGTTTCACGTCACGAGCTTCCTCAGGGGGCGTGTTCACAGTAAGCCTCAGCATCATTTTTAACCATGTGACCTAGGTCACATGAGGTTACCTCCACCAATCACAGATGTTTTTCAGCACATGCTTCCTGCTCCACAAGGACCGCCCAACCAGCCTCCTCCTGTTCAAGTCTGGAGTGAACAAGCAATATGGCTGTTCTCCGAATGCTTACTCCAGTTACCATGAGAACGGGAAGAGGTGGGTGGCGCTCCTGAGAGTCAGGAAACGCATGCACTGATCATGTGAGCAGTAGAGTATATGTCACACATACAGAAGAGACCGATTCTCAACACTGCAGGGAATTTTCACCCAACCCTTTGCAAAGTATAATATTGTACAGCTAAGTGTACTTCGATGCAGGACTGCAAAGGGTCTGAAATCTTTTGAAAATGTGATATTTCGGTTTTGCTTTCTTAATAAATTTGCACAAATATAGTTGTGTCCAAAAGTATTGACACCCCTGCAATTCTGTCAGATAATACTCAGTTTCTTCCTGAAAATGATTGCAATCACAAATTCTTTGGTATTATTATCTTCATTTAATTTGTCTTCAATGAAAAAACACAAAAGATAATTGTCCTAAAGCCAAATTGGATATAATTCCACACCAAACATAAAAAGGGGGTGGACAAAAGTATTGCACTGTTAGAAAAATCATGTGATGCTTCTCTAATTTGTGTAATTAACAGCACCTGTATCTTACCTGTAAAATATCCCCACTAGACCACCAGGTACTGCTCAATTGCGCCTCTCTCCCCTTTTGTTTTTCATGTAACTTACATGTGGCACCTAACAGGTGTTGGCAATAACTAAATCACACTTTCAGCCAGTTGACATGGATTAAAGTTGACTCAACCTCTGTCCTGTGTCCTTGTGTGTACTACATTGAGCATGGAGAAAGGAAAGAAGACCAAAGAACTGTCTGAGGACTTGAGAAACCAAATTGTGAGGAAGCATGAGCAATCTCAAGGCTACAAGTCCATCTCTAAAGACCTGAATGTTCCTGTGTCTACCGTGCGCAGTGTCATCAAGAAGTTTAAAGCCCATGGCACTGTGGCTAACCTCCCTAGATGTGGACGGAAAAGAAAAATTGACGAGAGCTTTCAATGCAAGATTGTGCGGATGATGGATAAAGAATCTTGACTAACATCCAAACAAGTCCAAGCTACCCTGCAGTCCGAGGGTACAACAATGTCAACCCGTACTATCCGTCGGCATCTGAATGAAAAGGGACTGTATGTTAGGATACCCAGGAAGATCCCACTTCTTACCCTGAGACATAAAAAAGCCAGGCTGGAGTTTGCCAAAACTTACCTGAGAAAGCCTAAAACGTTTTGGAAGAATGTTCTCTGGTCAGATGAGACAAAAGTAGAGCTTTTTGGGCAAAGGCATTAACATAGAGTTTACAGGAGAAAAAAAGAGGCATTCAAAGAAAAGAACACTGTCCCTACAGTCAAACATGGCGGAGGTTCCCTGATGTTTTGGGTTGCTTTGCTGCCTCTGGCACTGGACTGCTTCACCGTGTGCATGGCATTATGAAGTCTGAAGACTACCAACAAATTTTGCAGCATAATGTAGGGCCCAGTGTGAGAAAGCAGAGTCTCCCTCAGAGGTCATGGGTCTTCCAGCAGGACAATGACCCAAAACACACTTCAAAAAGCACTAGAAAATGGTTTGAGAGAAAGCACTGGAGACTTCTAAGGTGGCCAGCAATGAGTCCAGACATGAATCCCATAGAACACCTGTGGAGAGATCTAAAAATGGCAGTCTGGAGAAGGCACCTTTCAAATATCAGGGACCTGGAGCAGATTGCCAAAGAAGAATGGTCTAAAATTCCAGCAGAGCATTGTAAGAAACTCATTGATGGTTACCAGAAGCGGTTGATCGCAGTTATTTTGGCTAAAGGTTGTGCAACCAAGTATTAGGCTGAGGGTGCCAATACTTTTGTCTGGCCCATTTTTGGAGTTGTGTGAAATGATCAATGTTTTGCTTTTTGCTTCATTCTCTTTTGTGTTTTTTAATTGAAGACAAATTAAATGAAGATAATAATAGAAAAAAATTTGTGATTGCAATCATTTTCAGGAAGAAACTGAGTAGTATCTGACAGAATTGCAGGGGTGTTAATACTTTTGGCCACAACTGTATTTATATTGCTCACTTTTATCAGTCAAGATGGGGTGCAGAGTGTACATTAATGAGAAAAAAATGAACTTTTTTGAAGTTACCAAATAGCTGCAATGAAAATAACAGTGAAAAATGTAAAGGGATCTAAATACTTTCCGTACCCACTGTATGTAGTGCTTATTGCAGCTACCACCCACTTTGGTGAATCTGAATACCAATTCCATTCACTTGTTTTGTCACACCCTTTAGGATGATACAGGTCGAAAACAGGAAATGGTGGGACAGGAGATGCCTTCGAATCCTACCCCACCATCTCCCTTACCTGACTATTTCAACACATTCCATTCGAACTGTTGTAACACTACCCTTCCAAACATGTTTATTATCATTTGAGGATATATTTGTTACTTTGAATTTTAAGCCTCGGAGGTATTCTGCTGCTCTACAAAGATATGGTTTTAGGGAGAATGCGCCTAAAACTTTGTATGTTGCAGCTTGTCCAAATTTCTTGAGGTAGGTACAGCGTTCCAGAGAATTGATGCAGATGTTAGTTTCAATTATGAACTCAATTCTGCTTTTGGAAACTGGGTTAGGAAATGAGTACAGCGGTCCTGGAGGTACTGCAATACTAGGTCAATGCTTGGAGTGGACAAAGCAAAATATTCTTCCATCACCCTGTTCTCAAAATCCAATTAATAAATGGACCCCAGATAAGGGACGTATCAGATGTTAAAATGATAAGAACAGGTTTTATTTTATTTGAAGTTCTAAGCCACCGAAAAATGTGACCGGAGTCACACAACACAATCAACAAAAACGAATACAAGCATACATAATGCCATAACTACATGCTCATTAAAATGCAAAAACTATGGGGGCATGGCCTAGCAGCATGTGAAGAGGATGTGCACCCGCCGAGCTCCCGCACCACATCCTGCATTTACCCTGCTATCCTGCACCCACGGCAGCCTTCTGAGCCCCCAGCTTAGACCCGGTGAGCGGGACCCCGACGCCGCACACCGGACTTACCGGCACCGCCACAAAATGGTCAAGTGGACCCAAAGGAAAGCCCTGGGAGAGATGGGTGGTGGCTTCCAAGATGGCGCCGGAGCAGAGGCGCGCTCCCTTCTGGAGCGTGAAACCGCCAGCGTCTCCAGGAATCAGGCGGTCGCGCTCCGCCTTCAACAATATGCCCGTGTGGAGGAGCTGGAGTGTGCAGGGCAGGGAGAGGCGGGTGTGCCTGCAGAGGAGCCTGAGGACACAGAAGAGGTAATGGCTCTGGAGGCGAGAGGCGGCGGAGGGAATGGTGATGAGCACATAGCGTCACAAGGGACACAGGAGGCACCTAAAAGCTGGGGGGCTGTGGTGGCCCAGAATAACCAGATGCTGTCTACTCTCACGCTGCAAACACCTGCAGAGCCCACTATTAAGGATGTATTCTTGGCTGTGATGCAGTGCGGGTCATCCATATCTCATGTGCTGACGCAGCTAGGCCACTCGCAAGAAACTGTTCAGACAGTAAGACAGGATCTGCATGTAGTGATGGAGAGGACTGGGGAGTTAGAGAAACGTGTCTCCACTGTGGAGGATCAACTGGCTGGCTCTGCTAAGTTTCATGCGGAGTCTAGGAAAGAGTTCAAGGCTATACATGCTAAGACAGACGACCTAGAAAACAGATTGCAGCGTAACAACGTCCGTATAGTCGGAGTGCCTGAAGGATACAAAAAGGGTAATCCCACAGTGTTTCTTGAGACATGGATTAAAGAAACCATCGGCGTAGCCCATCTGCGCACTTTTATGCCATAGAGCGTGCACATAGGGTCCCAGCTTGCTCTCTTCCCCCAGGACATCAGCCTAGAACGGTCCTGGCAAAACTCCTCCATTACCGGGACCGGGATAATATACTTTAACTATGCCAGGGAACATCTGGACTTGTCCGTCAATGGCTCTAGAGTCTCCTTTTACCCCGATTACTCCCCGGAGGTCCAGCGGCAAAGAGCTAAATTCTTCGCGGTCAAGGCTCGCCTACGAGATTTGGGGGTGAAATACTCCGTGCTATATCCTGCTAAACTAAAGATTCTCATTGGCGACAAGTCGCAATTTTTCTTAGGAGCTCAAGAGGCCATGGCCTGGATAGATCACAACAAGGCGAGGTTGCGGAGAGGAGTTGACCGAGATAATGCTGGCTGAATATTGTTTGGGTCATGCTGGACTCCTCCTTTATTCTTCTACACGATACTAATGTCCTCGGATGATGGTTGTATTTGACTTGCTGTGGACTGGACGTAATTGCTTCCACGTTCTCTCCCTCCCCTTTTAATTTGGGGGGGACGCGAGGAGGGAAGAGGAAAGATTTCCCCCCCCTTTTTTTTTCTCTTATCTTCTTTCCTCCCTCTTTCCTATCCTTATCCTCTTGCACTACATTCTGCACATTTTTGATAATGGCCCTCTTTTTTGGGCACTGTATTCCAGTCTGGGGGCATGGACTCGGGGGTGTAGGTCCTACACCCTACTGTATGCAGGCAGCGGTTTGGAAGAGAAACGCCCGGTTTACTACGTGAAGGGGCTAACATCGCCCTTACTTTATTTGTTACCTTTGTTTGTCAGTTTACACTGGGGGGTAGGGGGGTGGGGGTTACACTGGGGTTTTGATTGGTCCTATGTCTTAATGGCAGGTCAGATGCAGGTAGTACTTAAGTCACAGCTAGACTATGGGTGAAATCATAATTACTAGCTGGAAAACAAGAGGCCTAAAATCCCCAGTTAAGCGCCAGGTCATATTTAGCCTACTAGTGGCCCAGAAGCCGACGGTAGTGTGCCTGCAAGAGACTCATCTCACTTCGGAGACTTTTGAAATACTTGACAAACGATGGGTACAGGCTTTCATTGTACATATTCAGAATATTCTCGTGGGGTTAGCATATTGGTCCACACGAGGGCCCACTTTCAATGCTATAGGACACATGTTGATGGGGAGGGACAATATGTTATCTTACACTGGAGGCTCTTCACGAAAATATTGCTGATAGTGTCTATCTATATTCCACCACCCTATAGTAGTAGGATCATTCACAAGATCCTAACCCTTTTGGGGGATTTCCCGAACATTCCTTATATAATAGTGGGGGATTTTAATAACATTGCTGACTCCCACTGGGATAAGGGTTCCCACGATCCTCTCAAATCGGGGGGTAACGTTACACCATTTGGGGTTTTGCTCCCAGAGACGGCGTTGATTGACCTTTGGAGAAGTAGACATCCAAATGTCTCAAATACTCATGCTTTTCGTCCACTTTCTCCTCCCTGTCACGTATTGATCTCGCCCTGGGGGACCGTCATATGCAGGAAATGGTCTCTAAGGTCTCATACCTACCTAGGATGATATCAGACCACCCTCCTATGAGTGTCATTATCAGATGGGAGGATGTTGCTGAACTGCAGGAATACCTACAATTTAATAGTGGCTCTGCCCCCGTTGCGACAGTGTGGGATACTCTAAAGGCATATTTACGGGGAATGTGCATAAGGGAAATTGAAAAAGTTAAGACGACTACTAAGATGGGGAACTGCTGGTCCTTAGGGAGCTTGAGGAGGTGGAGAAAGCCTTCTCGGCCCAGTCTACTCCTGATACCCGACAGGGACTGAAGTTGGCACAGGATCAGGCCACTAAATATACTATGCGCATTGCGGAGCAGAAGCATATGTTTCAATCCATACAATATTTTGAGAATGCGGAGAGAGTTGGTCACTTGCTTTCCATAATTACCTCAGCTCAGCGGGATTCACTCTTTATAGCCCAATTGCGCACTCAAAAAGGAAGCACAGTACACAATACACCTGATATCTTATCTACCCTAAAGCAATTTTATGCTGAATTATACTCTACACAGTCATTCATGGGAGGATGAGATAGAGGAGTTTCTGATGAGTGTGGAGTTACCTAAATTATCGCAGGATTTGAAGTGTCATCCTGAGGAACCTATTAGCTTGGATGAGTTAGAGGGGGCGTTGGGTACCATGTCCAATGGGAAGGCACCTGATGCAGATGGCTTGCCCGTGGAGATATATAAAAAATACAAGGAGATATTACTGCCGACTCTTCTGGCGAATTATCAGGAGAGCTTGATTTCAGGCTCCCTTCCATCCTCCATGCGGGAAGCCATTATAACGGTCATTCTGACAAAGGATAAAGACCCAACGCTTCCGGACTCCTATAGGCCTATCTTCCTATTGCCGGTTGACACCAAACTCCTGGCCAAAGTATTGGCTATCAGATTGGCAATGGTTATTGAACACCTGATCCATTCGGATCATACGGGATTCATGCCCAATAAGTCCCCTGCTATTAACATACGACGGCTCTTTTTAAACATGCAGTTTGGGCAGAGAATGCTTGGCAGAGGGTAGTCCTGTCTCTCGACGCCGCCAAGGCATTCGACAGCTTTGAGTGGCCTTATTTATGGCACACGCTGGAGCGTATGGGATTCGGTCCCGGTTTTATCGCTTGGATTCGTCTCCTCTATGCTGTGCCGCAGGCTGTGGTGCGGGCTAACGGGATGATGTCGGAGCCCTTCACTCTCGGCCGAGGTACGAGGCAGGGGTGCCCTCTGTCCCCGTTGCTGTTCGCTCTGGTGGTGGAGCTATTGGCCTCCAAGATACGGCATGATCCTGACATTATGGGATTCAAATACGGGAACCACATGGAGAAACTTGCATTATATGCTGACGACTTGCTCCTGTTTCTGGCCGACCCTGAGCAATCCCTATGCAGAACAATGTCACTACTGGCTGACTTTGGAGGCGTATCGGGGTTGGTCATTAATTGGGACAAGTCTGTCCTACTCCCCCTGGACCGAGACCTATGTATCACTACTTCAATACCGATAGTGAAAAAATTCAGGTATCTGGGGATCGTCGTCTCACACAAAATGGCAAACTATGAACGTCTTAATCTTTCCCCCTTATTACTTAAAATTAAACAAAAAACCTGTGCCTGGGCTAAACTACACCTTTCGGTGGTGGTCTGAGTAAACCTGTTGAAGATGGTTGTCATGCCTCAACTGTTGTATATCCTGCACAACGCTCCAATCTGGCTCCCCCAGAATAGATTTCATAGGATCAACGCTGTTTTTCGGGACTTCATCTGGCGGGGTGGTCGGGCACGTGTTAAATTGGAGCACCTACAGAAGCCCAAGGATGAGGGAGGCTTGACTCTGCCGAATCCCTGGCTCTATCACCTGGCATCTCAGTGCCAGCATTTGGCAAGGGGTGCTGAAATTAACTCGGCTAACTCCGTCGGTCGTGTTCTTGGGTTCTTGGTGGGACGGGGGTCTCTGCTTTCGCATCTGGAGGCTAATCGATTCCGCTCCTTTACTGTAAGGTATCCCATGTCGCTGCTTTTGCGCAGGGTTTGGGAAAAGGTCAAGCAACTCAGAGGCACTGCGGCATACACTAAATACACTCCAATCTGGGATAACCCTCATCTGCCAAAGTTAAGGTCTCTCAAGGGGTTTGCGCAGTGGAGGAGGATAGGAATCTGGTCAATTTCACAACTGTTGAATGCAGGGCTATTTAAGTCCTTTGAGGAGCTATGCAAAGATTACGCACTAAGTCAGTCTATGTTCTTTCAATATTTACAACTACACCATGCCTTTAATACCCAACATCTGATGACTCGCATTATTGTGCAACAGGACATTATAGTCAACATCCTGGGTTCGCAGTCAACCTGTAAAGGTTTGATATCCCTTATATATGGCTGTCTCCTTTGTGTATTCCTATCTAAGCACCCAATTGGTTCTAGGGCCAAATGGGAGGCACAGCTGGGTACTATTTCTGATGTGCAATGGGATTCGATTCTACAAAATGTCCCTACTCTGTCCCTTAGTGAACCTAGCCGCATGTCACAGCTATATATCCTATATAGGGTATATAGAACCCCTAGATGGCTTTTCGATCGGGGACTGCGTCCAGATTCTACCTGCCCTAAATGCAAAATGGACGATGCGGATATTCTCCACATGTTTTGGACATGTCCCCGTATGCAGACTTTTTGGAATACAGTCCTATTATTATTATATTATTAATAATTATTATATATTATTAATATTATTCACTTGGCTATGGGGCAAAGCATTCCCAGAGATCCGATTTTGTGTGTATTGGGGTGTGCTGATTTGATTTACGGAGATGAGTACCTTTTACTAGCTATTACTAGAATGCTATTTGTGGCTCGAAAATTGATTGCTCTTTATTGGATATCAGACAAATCACCTACCCGTAAAGAGTTTATCAATAAAATCAATCTCACTATTTACAGAAAGAAAAATAGTTACTCCAAGAGGGGGCGGGAAAGTGTCTTTAATAAACTTTGGGATGAATGGTTGAACTCAGCGAGGTTGGTCTCGCCAGACCTGTTGTAGGCTAGATAGAAACTGTTTTGACATGTGACATCAAACTGTACTTAAACTTTTATGCATCTGCATGCTGTACTTGCTGCTTAAAGTACCATAGGACCATGGAGGGTGGGGGGTGGGGTGTTTAGGGTTTCTTTTTGTTTCATGAGAAGCATTTATGATACCGCTTGCATGTTTGATACTGCAATGAGTTTTATGTGTTGTTCTTTTTGATGTTAAATATCAATAAAAATTATCTGATTAAAAAAAAAAATGCAAAAACTATAAGACAAAAGAAAAAAATAAAAATGAAAATAAAACATTATAACTATATCATAAACAATATCTGTCTGTACTCATCAATATGGTTGTAACTTAACAAATATTATTTAGAAAAAATCCTCAAGTTAAGTACTTAAAACCGTTGACATAAGCAAAGACACCGATTGAACCCTACCCAACAATTGCTTAGATATGGCTCCCCAGTTATAGCTGTCTTGAAGCTGTTTAAATATTTTGTATTTCTCAAAAAAAACGTTTATCACCTTTCAATTGTTGACTCACTACTTTTATCAAGGAACCCATACGTTTCTCACGTTCAAACTAATTACATAATTCAGTGTAATAAGCGATGTCTTTAACTGCTTCAGCTTTTCTTGTTTCAGCTCCACTTGTATCCTCTTCCCTCCGTCCTCTCTTGACTTTAACTTTCATTTCTTTTGAGGACTGTACCTTTACATCATAGTAAGCCTTTTGTGGATAGTCCATAACAGGTTAGGATGTCATCTCTGCAAACCTAAAGAGGATCCAATTACACCTTGTCCATCAATAACTCAAGTTCCTTCGGCCTCCTCTTCGATACTTCAAGGCAGAAGCAAACAGAATTCAGGTTTGAAACGAGGTTTATTGTACTAACCAAAAATGTGAAATATGCATTACCGTATATACTCGTGTATAAGCCGACCCGTGTATAAGCCGACCCCCCTACTTTTGCCCCCAAAACCTGGGAAAACCTATTGACTCGTGTATAAGCCGAGGGTGGACCCCAGCACATGTGTACAGCCCCCAGCAGTGTGGTATACAGGCCCCCCAATGGTAGTATACAGCAGCCTCCCCAGTGGCATATACAGGCCCCAGTAGTATATACAGCAACCCCAGTGGTATTCAGCAGCCTCCCCAGTGGTATATACAGACCCCACCAGTATATACAGCAGCCCCAGTGGTATATACAGCAGCCCCAGTGGTATATACAGCAGCCCCAGTGGTATACAGGCCTCAGCAGTATATACAGCAGCCCCCAGGGGTTATACAGCAGCCCCCAGGGTTATACAGCACCCCCCAGGGGTTATACAGCGGCCCCCAGGGGTACCCAGCGGCCCCCTGGGGGTACCCAGCGGCCCCCTGGGGGTACCAACAGCCCCCTGGGGGTACCCAGCAGCGCCCTGGGAGTACCAACAGCCTCCTGGGGGTACCCAACAGCCTCCTGGGGGTACCCAACAGCCCCCTGGGGGTACCCAGCAGCCCCCAGGGGGTACCCAGCAGCCCCCAAATGCTGGCACTCGCCCCCCTTGTAAGGCCCCCCCCCCGCTGCTTCTCTTACCATCCCGGTGTTCTGATCAGCGCCGCTCCTCGGTGCTTCTTCTTCATGCTCCGTCCTCGCTGAATCCGGGATCTCCGGCCGTCGCGCGATGACGTCATATGCCTGCGACGGCCGGAGATCCCGGATACAGCGAGGACGGGAGGATGAAGAAGGAGCACAGAGGAGCGGCGCTGATCAGAAGACCGGGATGGTAATATATAAGCAGCGGGGGGAGGGGGGCCCTTACAAGGGGGGACAGTGCCAGCTTTTGGGGGGCATATATGAACTGCTTCCCCCTGCCGCTGATTGACAGGGGGAAGCAGTGCATATATAATGAGCGGCCCCACGTGACGGGGCCGCTCATACAGCAGCCTTCCCCCGCCTCCTCCAGCCTCCACAGCCCAGAGGTACTGTAGTGACTCGTGTATAAGCCAAGGGGGAGACTTTTCAGCCCAAATTTTGGGCTGAAAAACTCGGCTTATACACGAGTATATACGGTATTTCAAAATTTGACAGGTGCCAAAGTATGGGCACCCTTCTGATTTTCATGATTTGAATACTCATAACTACTTTTTACTGACTTACTGAAGCACTAAATTGGTTTGGTAACCTCATTGAGCTTTGTACTTCATAGCCCGGTGTATCCAATCATGAGAAAAGCTATTTCAGGTGTCCACTTGCAAGTTGTTCTCCTAGTTGCATCTTCTCTGAGGAGTGGCATCATGGGCTCCTCAAAACAGCTCTCAAATTATCTGAAAAAAAAGATTGTTCAACATAGTTGTTCAGGGGAAGGATACAAAACGTTGTCTCAGAGATTTAACCTGTCAGTTTCCACTGTGAGGAACATAGTAAGGAAATGGAAGACCACAGGGACAGTTCTTGTAAAGGCCAGAAGTGGCAGGCCAACAAAGATATCAGAAAGGCAGAGAAGAAGAATGGTGAGAACAGTCAAGAACAATCCACAGACCACCTCCAAAGATCTGCAGCATCATCTTGCTGCAGATGGTGTCATTGTGCATCGGTCAACAATACAGCGCACACTGCACAAGGAGAAGCTGTATGGGAGAGTGATGCGAAAGAAGCCGTTTCTGCATGCACGCCACAAACAGAGTCGTCTGAGGTATGCAAAAGCACATTTGGACAAGCCAGTTTCATTTTGGAAGAAGGTCCTGTGGACTGATGAAACAAAGATTGAGTTGTTTGGTCATACAATAAGGCGTTATGCATGGTGCCACAAAAACACAGCATTCCAAGAAAAACACTTGCTGCCCACTGTCAAATTTGGGGGAGGGTCCATCATGCTTTGGGGCTGTGTGGCTCTGTGGCCAATGACGGCACCAGGAATCTTGTTAAAGTTGAGGGTCGCATGGATTCCACTCAGTATCAGCAGATTCTTGAGAATAATGTTCAAGAATCAGTGTCAAAGTTGAAGTTACGTCGGGGATGGATCTTTCAGCAAGGCAATGATCCAAAACACCACTCCAAATCTACTCAGGCATTCATGCAGAGGAACAATTACAATGTTCTGGAATGGCCATCCCAGTCCCCAGACCTGAATATCATTGAACATCTGTGGGATGTTTTGAAGCGGGCTGTCCATGCTTGGCGACCATCAAACTTAACTGAACTGGAATTGTTTTGTAAAGAGGAATGGTCAAAAATACCTTCATCCAGGATCCAGGAACTCATTAACAGCTACAGGAAGCGACTGTTATTTTTGCAAAAGGTGGACCTACTAAATATTAATGTCACTTTTCTGTTGAGGTGCTCATACTTTTGCATATGTCAATTTTTGAAATAATGCATATTTCACATTTTCGGTTAGTACAATAAACTTAATTTCAATCCTGAAATATTACTGTGTCCATCAGTTATTACATATATCACACTGAAATAGCTGTTGCAAAAAAACAATTAAAAAAAAAAAAGAGTTAGATTAAGAGGGGTGCCCAAACTTTTTCATATGACTGTACATTGTCAAAAGAAATAGACTTCTTATTCCAAAATAATTCAAGTGTAATATCTAAATCCGCTATCATATGCAATGACTCCAATGGCAATCAACCCAATCTCACTAAGGGTACAGTCACATGGTGCGACGGCACTGTCGATCTCTTAGGCGATGTAGGGGCATGGCCTATCGGCACCGATATCGCCCCCGCGTTGCCTAATGTAAATAGGCGATGGCGACGCCATTTAGTGGTCACCTGGTTTCAGAGCAGAGCTACCAAGTGATGGGAGCCATAGGCTCCCATGTTAAGGCATCACCACTGGGTTTTTAGAAACCCCAGCGACGATGCCACCTGTCAGATCGCCGGGTCGTCGCCGGAGGTGTCGCCCCATGTAAATGGGGGACCGCAATGCTGGCAGGGCGCCAAACACGTGTGCGCTCCCGCCTGTCGCCGCC
The DNA here is from genome assembly GCA_033576535.1 of Allobates femoralis. Taxonomy (NCBI): domain Eukaryota; kingdom Metazoa; phylum Chordata; class Amphibia; order Anura; family Aromobatidae; genus Allobates; species Allobates femoralis. The sequence continues at coordinate 374,681,926 of JARQOC010000005.1, forward strand.
AACATCTCCGGTGCCGTTGCACCATGTGACAGTACCCTAATGGAATCTGCATAAATGTGCCTCCTATACATCTGAGGTATTTCAAAGTTCTCACAACGTACTTTATTTTTCTTTATTTCCCTTTTACATTCCATTTTGAAGCTCTTCAAACTCTTCTCTTGAAAAAACTTCCGCTGAAGTTGATTATAATATGAGAAACCTGACGCAGATCGTGAACAACCTCCTGCATCAAAAGCCTGAGCACGATGCCTACTTTCTTCTGTCTTCTTTCCTGTATATTGTTGAATAACTTGTACATGCTTATCCTCCTCTTCTTCGTGACTCAAGTCCTTCTGTTTTACTTTCTTTTTAACGGTTTCCTCGACTTGCTCCACCCCTACTTCCTATTCTATCAAAGTAGCCTTTCCCATCAAATCCACTTTGTTCTGAAGTTCAGTTTCTTTGATCTCTTGTATCACTTTCCTAACATGTTTTTACGTCACTGTTTTCTCTTTGAAGTTTCAACATCTTTCAATCAATCTTATTTTTCTTCCTTTTAGAACATTCATTAATTCTGTGTGATTTTTCAAAACACAAATTACACTGCCTAACTGGATAATCCTCTGAAAGATGCGCAGCTTCCCAGTAAGTTCTACATATATCCTTAGCACAACTCTCGTTGAGTGACCACAGCGGTTGCACTTCTTGAAAAACTCTGACATCCCTTTAAAAAAAAATCTCCATTGACATTTCTCAACTGAAACCTCACCAGTGGGAAAATCCTCCTCCCATCATCATCTTCTTTATAGAGAAACAAAGACCTTGTTTTTGCCATCCAAAAAACAAAGTCACTTAAGATTTTTCCTTTTGATACCACCGATGTGCAATAATTCCTCAAAAACACCATTATATCTTCCTCATCCACTAATGATGCATACATTTTAACAACAAGCATAGTCCCTTTTGGGAAAATAAGAAGTAACCCCACTTCCTTCCATCTTCTCATCAGCAGACTCTGACACTAACGTAAAAAATTTACTAAACAAAAATTTTTTAGGAAAAACTAAGTCATAATATCCCTTTCTTGGGTGATTCATAACAAGAGTATCTTAACCCCTTCAGGACCCAGCCTATTTTGACCCTAAAGACCTTGGCATTTTTGTCAATTCTGACCAGTGTGCCTTTATGAGGTAATAACTCTGGAACGCTTCAACGGATCCTAGCGATTCTGAGAATGTTTTTTCATGACATATTGGGCCTCATGTTAGTATTAAATTTAGGTGATAATTTTTGCGTTTTATTTGTGAAAAAATTAAAAATATGGCAAAAATGTTGAAAATTTCGCAATTTTCAAATTTTGATTTTTATTCTGCTAAACCAGAGGGTTATATGACACAAAAGAGTTAATAAATAACATTTCCCACATGTCTACTTTACATAAGCACAATTTTGGAAAAAAATATTTTTGGGTGGGAAGTTATAAGGATTCAAAATTCATCAGCAATTTCTAATTTTTCCAGCAAAATTTACAAAACCATTTTTTTTAGTGACCACATCACATTTGAAGTCCCTTTGAAGGGTGTACATGACAGAAAACACCCAAAAGTGACACCATTCCAAAAACTACACCCCTCAAGCTACTCAAAACTACATTCAAGAAGATTATTAACCCTTCAGGTGCTTCACAGGAACTTAAGAAACATGGAAGGAAAAAATGGACATTTTGATTTTTCTAACAAAAATGTTCTTTTAGCCTCAATTCTTTCATTTTCACATAGGCAACAGGATAAAATGGATCCTAAAATTTGTTGGGCAATTTCTCCTGAGTACACCGATGCCTCATATGTGGTCATAAACCACTGTTTGTGCACACGGCAGGACTCAGAAGGGAAGGAGCGCAATTTGACTTTTGAAGCTAATTTTCCATTCAAAAAGTGAAATGGCACTCCTTCACGTGCGCCCTAACAGTGGTTTATGACCACATAAGAGGTATCAATGTACTCAGGAGAAATTGCCCAACAAATTTTAGGATGAATTTTATTCTTTTGCCCGTGTGAAAATGAAAAAGGTTAGGCTAAAAGAATTTTTTTGTGAACAAAAAAGTACTTTTTCATTATTACGGATGAATTTGTGAAACATCTGGGGGTTCAAAGTGCTCACCACTCATCTATATAAGTTCCCTTGGGAGTCTAGTTTCCAAAATGGGGTCACTTGTGGGGGAGCTCCAATGTTTAGGCACACAGGAGCTCTGCAAATGAGACATGGTGTCCGCTAACAATTTGAATGGAAAATTGGCTCAAATTGTTAGCGGACACCATGTCGCGTTTGGAGAGCTCCTGTGTGCCTAAACTTTGGAGCTCCCCCACAAGTGACCCCATTTTGGAAACTAGACCCCCCCAGGGAACTTATCTAGATGGGTGGTGAGAATTTTGAACCCGCATGTGCTTCACAAATTAATCTGTAAAAATTAAAAAAAAAAAATTTTGTGGAAAAAAAAGTACTTTTTCATTATTACGAATCAATTTGTGAAACATGTGGGTGTTCAAAGTGCTCACTATGTATGCATATAGATAGGTTCCTTGGGGGGTCTAGTTTCAAAAATGGGGTCACTTATGTGGGAGCTCCAATGTTTAGGCAAACGGGGGCTCTCCAAACGAGACATGGTGTCCACTAACAATTTGAGTTAATTTTCCATTCAAATTGTTAGCGGGCACCATGTCGTGTTTGGAGAGCTCCTGTGTGCCTAAACATTGGAGCTCCCCCACAAATGACCCCATATTGGAAACTAGACCTGCTAGGAAACTTATCTAGATCAGTGGTGAGCACTTTGAACCCCCAGATGTTTCACAAATTGATCCGTAATAATGAAAAAGTACTTTTTTTTTCGACAAAAATGTTCTTTTTTCATTTTTACAGATTAATTTGTGAACCACCTGGGGGTTCAAAATGCTAACCACCCATCTAGATACGTTCCCTGGGTGGTCTAGTCTCCAAAATGGGGTCACTTGTGGGGAGCTCCAATGTTTAGGCACACAGGGGCTCTCCAAACGTGACATGGTGTCCGCTAACAATTTGAATGGAAAATTAGCTCAAATTGTTAGCGGACACCATGTCGCGTTTGGAGAGCCCCTGTGTGCCTAAACATTAAAGCTCCCCCACAATTGACCCCATTTTGGAAACTAGACCACCCAGGGAACTTATCTAGATGGGTGGTGAGCATTGTGAACCCCCAGGTGCTTTACAAATTAATCCATAAAAATGAAAAAATTAATTTTTTTGTGGAAAAAAAAGTACTTTTTCAGATCGATTTGTGAAGCACCTGGGGGTTTAAAGTGCTCACTATGCATCTAGATATGTTCCTTGGGGTTTCTAGTTTCCAAAATGGGGTCACTTGTGGGGAAGCTCCAATGTTTAACCACACAGGGGCTCTCCATACGCGACATGGTGTCCGCTAACAATTCCAATCGCATATGGGAGCCCCAATGTGCCTAAACATTGGAGCTCCCCCACAAGTGACCCCATTTTGGAAACCAAACCCCCCAAGGAACTAATCTAGATGCATAGTGAGCACATTGAACACCCAGGTGCTTCACAAATTGATCCGTAAAAATGAAAAAGTACTTTTTTTCCACAAAAATTTATTTTTTAATTTTTACGGATTAATTTGTGAAGCACTTGGGGGTTCAAAGTGCTCACTATGCATCTAGATAAGTTCCTTGGGGGGGTCTAGTTTCCAAAATGGGGTGACTTGTGGGGGAGCTCCAATGTTTAGATGCACAGGGGCTCTCCATACGCGACATTGTGTCCGCTAACAATTCCAATTGGTAGTGGACACCATGTCGCGTATGGGGAGCCCCTATGTGCCTAAACATTGGAGCTCCCCCACAAGTGACCCCATTTTGGAAACTAGACCCCCCAAGGAACTTATCTAGATGCATAGTGAGCACTTTGAACCCCCAAGTGCTTCACAAATTGATCAGTAAAAATTAAAAAAGAAAATTTTGGGGGAAAAAAAGTACTTTTTCCTTATTACGGATCAATTCGTGAAGCACCTGGGGGTTCAAAGTGCTCACTATGCATCTAGATATGTTCCTTGGCGGTTCTAGTTTCCAAAAAGAGGTCACTTGTGGGGGAGCTCAAATATTCAGGCACACAGGGAGGGGATCTCCATACGCGATATGGTTTCCGCTAACAATTGGAGCAAATTTTTCCATTGAAATTGTTAGCGGACACCATGTTGTGTATGGAGAACCCATGTGCCACCAGCACAAGGGCAACTGGAAGAGTTGGGGTACACCACCAGAAAATGGCGCCTCTAATGAATGCGCTATGTTCTTGGGTGGCTGTGGGTTACAATTTGCAGCGTGGGGGCTCATGTTTGGGTCTCTCCACGCTGAGGATTCCAGCCCCTGAGCTGCCAAGTTGTACTTGGCTGGCAACCAAAAATACAGCAAAAGCCTTTTTTTTAAGATATTTTTAGAACTGATTTTAGAAAAAAAAAAATGATGTGGGGCTCCGCTATAATTTGGGTCCAGCCAGGTACAACTTAGCAGCTACGGACTGCCAGTAACCCCCAGCTGCCTCGTTGTACCTGGCTGGCAACCAAAAATACAGCGAAGCCCATTTTTTTTTATTTCTAGAACTAATTCTAGAAAAAAAAAAAAAAGACCTGGGACTCCGCCATATTTTTGGCCCAGCCAGGTACAACTAGGCAGCTGGGGGCTGGAATCCTCAACATGGAGAGGCCCAAGCATCCTGGGCCCCCCATGCTGCGAATTGCAGCCCACAGCCACCCCAGAGAATGGTGCATTCATTGAAGCGCCATTTTTTGGCGCTGTACCCAGGCTCTTCCAGTGGCACTGGTGTCGGTGGCAAACTGGGTAATAAAGGATTTAATGCCAGCTTTTTTATTGGCAGCTGGCACTAAGCCCGAGATTCATAATGCCGGGCCAATGTCAGACCCGACCATTAGGAATCTCTAATAAATATTCAAAAAATACACCACACAGAGAAAAAATCTTTTTATTTGAAAAACAAAAACAAACAAAATTCGGACTTCATCTTTATTAAAAAAAGATCCAACGTAGTCCACAACGAAGTTCCCACGATGCTCGATCGCCTCTGCTACATCCAGAGACTGCAGCAAGGGATCAAGTATCCTCTTGTTGTAGTCTCTGGGATCAGCATCATGGTGCACGGTATGGCAGATCATTGCCATACAGTGCACAATCCATGTGACCCCAAAGACTACAAGGCATGAAGTGCTCCCTTGTTGTAGTCTCTGGGATCAGCATCATGGTGCACTGTATAACAATGATCTGCTATACCATGCACCATGATGCTGATCCCAAAGACTACAACAAGGGATCAAGTGTTCACTTGTTGTAGTCTCTGGCGATTGTTTCCATGGAGATTGGATCTTCTAAGTGCTGTGATCCCTGAGATCACAGCACTTAGGGGGTTAACACAGATGCAGGGCACAGCAATCACACAGATTCTGTGCCCTGGCTGTGACATGCTGAGAGATGAGTGTGCAGAGGAGCTGATAGAAGCTGCAGGACGGAGCAGGAAGAGGACAGCAGAGAGAAGACCGGAGCAGATCGGGAGAAGACCGGAGGACAGAGAAGACCAGAGGACAGAGAAGACCAGAGGACAGAGAAGACCGGAGGACAGAGAAGACCGGAGGACAGAGAAGACCGGAGGACAGAGGAGAAAGAGCAGACGAAAAAAGACAGGTGAGCAGGACGCCGAGAACGGGAAGAGGAGGACAGGAGGAGGTGATCACCGGCGTAGCGGTGATCACCGGAGAGCAGGGGTATGAATCAGAGGGCGGGGTGCACATCGGCGGCCGGGGGAAAACATTGACTGCCAGGGGAGAGAGTGGAGGACCCAGGATCGGAGAGCGGCAGTCGGCGGCTTAGGCGGGAGCAGGGAGGGAACCCACCGATCACACCGCCCCCACATCTGATTGGAGAGAGACGCTCTCTCCAATAAGATCTGAGGGGGGGTGACACAGGACCCATTCTCCAGCCAATGCCTGATGCTATCCAGCATCAGGCCATGGATGGATTGTAATATCTCACCAAGTTTCATTGGTGAGATATTACAATTACTTCGATTGGCACTTTCACTTTTAAACTGCCAATTGAAGCGGTCATAGCCACGGGGGGCTAAGCCACCCCCCTGGGCTATAGTACATGTCCTCAGGTCAGGTCAGTGAGACCCTCACTTGAGCTGCAGGAGCGCGATCCCCAGATGACACAGCATATGCGTCATGGGTCGAGAACGCACCTGTTTCCATGGCGCATATGCTGTGTCACAGGTCGGGAAGGGGTTAAGGTCTCACACCAAAAAGATCAGTCATAATGTCATTCATAATAAAATAATAATCATTGTGTTCACGCAGTTCCTCCTTTATAAGAAGGCGGAAAGAATTCACCAGCTTGGCAAAGACTGGGACACGTCTCTCCTCCATCCTTTCCTCTGAAACAAGCGCCATCTCTTCCAAAGGAACTAGAAAGTGGCAATTAGGGTGATCGCTTCTCATTGCCCAGGGACTAAGCAAACTTTCCAATAGCAGCAGAGAAGTGAAGCACACCGCCAGATATGGCAATCTACCCCAGGCCAAGGAGTACCTCTGGACTCGACCAAGTACAGAACCGCAAAGAACTGCACTTTATCTTAGCCAAATGGAGGGGAAGCAAAAATCTGAATTAGTTTGGTCCTACTGTCGCACCATGCCCTATGATGGATGCATTTTGTGTAGGTGAGGAAAAAGAAACACACTTCTCTAAGAACACAAACATGTAAAAGCTGTGAGCTAAAAGAAAAGCCAGAAATGTGCTGTTTATTGCAGCTACCAATCACTTTGGTGAATCTGAATACCAACTCCACCCACCTGTTTTGTCACACCCCTTAGTTTGATGCAGTTTAAAAACAGGAAATGGTGGGACAGGGGATGCTTCTAAAACTTCCCCCCTCCATCTCCCCTACCTGACCATTTCAAAACATTCTGACGTGTTTCAAACCGTTGTAACACTACCCTTTCAAAAAATGTTTATTATCTTTCGAGGATATATGAATAACTTTGAATATTGAGCCTTGGAGGTATTCTGCTGCCTGACAAAGATGTATTTTTAGGGAGAGCGCCTAAAAATGTGTATGTTGCGGCTTGTCCATTTCTTTAGGTAGGTAAGGTATTTTAGAGAATTGGTGCAGATTTTTGTCGATTGTAATAACTTTATCAATTCATTAATGTTATTAATTACTTCAGTTATCTACATACACTACCGTGGCTAACTCCAATTGGGTGCAGAATCCCCATAAAAATCATTAACTCACTACTGAAAGCTGCATCTTCAAAGTCGAGGTGAAAGTAGTCCACAAGAGGGAGATCACAGGTCAAGCTAACATATTAACTCCTTAGTGATGGCCTTACGTATATATACAGCGGCTGCCACTAGGGGGAGTTTGATGTGAGCTCCTGCACGGAGCTCACATCAAAGCTCCGACATCTCAACTGTTCTCAGCAGCTGAGATGTGGGAGTAACAGCTCCGATCGGTCTCCCGCCGCCGATCGGCACTGTTTAACCCCATAGATCCCGCCATCAATCTCTGAGAGCGGGATCTAAGGGAGCAGGAGCGTGCAGCGTGCGCTTACCCGGCTCCAGGGGAGATCTCTCAATAGTATCGCGGGATATTCTGTGCTGACGTGACAGGTCGGGGTGCTGGCTTGACCCCGGAACCTGTCACGGAGCACTTCCGGGTTGTGGTTGGCAGGGGCTACCAACCACAACAGGTCCGCGATTCTGACAGATGCATATGAGCTGCAGCTCATCTGTATGTGTCAGAAGCGATCGGACTATGCAGCTGCATGCCTCTCACAGGGGCTGTGTAAAAGTAAGAATCAATAAGCAAATAAAGTTTTTAAAGATGAAAAAAAAAAAAACCAAAAGTTCAAATCACCCCGCTTTTCTCCCATCCACTATAAAAGTATAAAAAAAAAAAAAAAAATACACATATTTTGTATCGCCGCGTTCAGAATCACCCGATCTATCAATATAAAAAATCAAATAATGAGAGCCATAAACTGCGTAGCGCAAAAAATGGTTCAAACGTCAAAATTACGTTTTTTTGGTCACTGCAACAATGTTAAAAAATGCAATAACGGGCGGTCAAAACAGCGCATCCACCCAGGTATGGTATCATTAAAAATGTCAGCTCGAGATGCAAAAAATAAGTCATCACCCAGCCCCAGATCCCGAAAAATGAGGACGCTACGGGTCGTAGAACATGGCGCAAAAAGTGCAATGTTTTTTTTTTCATGCTTTTGAATTTTTTTTTACCAGTGAAGGTATACATGTTTGGTATCTACAAACTCGTACTGACCCGAGGCATCACACGGTCATGTCGGTTTTACCATATAGTGAACACGGCGACTACAAAACCCAAAAAACAAACGTGTAATTGCACTTTATTTGCAATTTCACTGCACTTGGAATTTTTTTTGCAATTTCCCTGTACATTATATGGTAAAACAAATTATTGCATCTGAAAGTACAACTCGTCCCGCAAAAAACAAGCCGTCATATGTTTGTGTCGACAGAAAAATAAAAAGTTATGGCTCTTGGAAGCCGAGGAGCGAAAAAACGAAAATGAAAAATGACAAATTTCTTCGTCACTAAAGGGTTAAGCAAAGAAATATCAACAACAACAAGAGCAGTAGCAGCACCATCGACTGTGGTAACCCTAGCAACAACAACAGCTGCATCAGCAACTGTCGTAACCACAGCAACAAAAGCTGTTGTAACTTTTCTAACCATAGCTATGGCACCAACTGTCCTAACTGTCGTAATCATAGCGACAACACCAACTGTCGTAACTGCTGCAACCATAGCAACAACACCAACAGTCATAATTGTCGTAACCATAACAACAACACTAACAGTGGTAATTGTCGTAGCCATAGCAAGAACACCAACTGTCGAAACCATAGCAACAACACCAACTGTCGTAACTTTAGCCACAACAACAGCCACAACAACAACAGCAATACCAACCGTTTTAAACATAGCAATAACAACAACAGCTGCAGCAGCAATAAATTAACAATCACAACTTAAGTGGTTTGCTTCTTTTCTTTTGATTATGGATTCAATTCAATTCTGCTTTTGAAAACTGGGTTTAGAAATGACTGCGCCAGTCGCAGTGGTACTTCAATACTAGGTCAATGCATGGAGTGGACAAAGCAAACGCTTCTTCCATCACCCTGTTCTAAAAATTAATTTAAAACATGGACCCTAGATAAAGGACATATCAGATGTTAAAATAATAAGAACAAATTTGATTTTATTTGAAGCTTCACCTAAGGCATCGAAAAATGTGACCGGAGTCACACCAAAACAATCAAAAAATAATACAAGCATACACAAAGCCATAACTACATGCTCATTATACCTGAAATGGAAAAACTATAGATCAAAAGAAAAAAAGTAAAAATGAAAAGAAAACATTTTAACTACATCATCTATTATATAATTGCCGGCGCTACTTCCGTGGCTTTGTTCGCGTGGCTCGGCACTTTCTCCTGGACTCTGTCCGGAATAGACGAAGCATTGCCCGCGAAGCGGGCATTGCGAGTCATAGTGTCTCTCTCTCCCTCTCTCCCTCTCTCCCTCTCTCCCCCTCTCTCTCCCTGGAGCCGTACTCGGTCTCTCACACACCGCACATCTGACCGCCTGGCCCTTGAGCCGTACTCGGTCTCTCACACCGCACATCTGACCGCCTGGCTCTTGAGCCGTACTCGGTCTCTCACACCGCACATCTGACCGCCTGGCCCTTGAGCCGTACTCGGTCTCTCACACCGCACATCTGACCGCCTGGCCCTTGAGCCGTACTCGGTCTCTCACACCGCACATCTGACCGCCTGGCCCTTGAGCCGTCCTGGACACTGGCTGGCATGCACACATCAGGTGCACTAGCATGGAGCTGGCAGGCTCCCATCACTTCCCCACCGGGACGGATCACTTCCAGCACCTCCTCACATGGCAGTGGTCTGGACTTCTGAATCCCATTGTCCTCTCCTCACTCAGACACCTGGCAGGTTCTTATCCAGGCTGCTCACTCACAGCTGCAACCCAGTGAGTCAATCAGCACATCTTCACTCACACACAGACCTGAGATGTGATTAACCCCCTGTGCACCATTCAGGTTTAGCCCAGCAAAGCACTCATCCCCACAGGTTCAGCCGCTCATTAGGCTCATGAATATATCAGATCTTCAGCACTCACACTCAGCTGTTTTACTCAGCTCATGAAAACCCTTCAGCTGTTAACCCCCTGTACATCAGACAGGTTTCACACAGCACACACAATCAGGAAAACCGGCCAATGTGAACAGAGACCTGCATTGATAACCCGTGTGATGCACCCGGCCAGGGGCCACATCACCACACCTCACTTTCTCCGCACTTCACTCACTTTGTCCGCACACATACACACACACACACACATACTCCGCTATACTTACCACCGGCCCTGCATCAGCCGCCTAGCAGAGGAACTTCATGTCCCGCACCTCTGTCCGCCCCACCTCTCCTCCTACACCAGACGCACACCGGCCTGCACCCCCCCTCACCCACCCCGCCCCACATCTGTCTCCCAGCACCCCCCCCCCCCGGTCCTCACATTGGGGTCCTGGGTGCCCTAGGGCCCGGAGCACCCCAGCTACGCTTCTCCCCTCCAGCCTCCGCTCTCCCCTCCAGCCTCCGCTCTCCCCTCCAGCCTCCGCCCTCCCCTCCAGCCTCCGCTCTCCCCTCCAGCTTCCGCTCTCCCCTCCAGCCTCCCCTGTCCTCACCCCTCCTCATCCCTCCAGCCTCCGCTCTCCTCACCCCTCCTGCCTCCGCTCTCCTCACCCCTCCATATGCAATGTACAGTATCTGTATATATGTGTGTATGTAGTCACTTCCGTCACTTTGTCCGCACTTCCCTCACTTTGTCCGCACTTCCCTCACTTTCTCTCCGCATTTCACTCACTTTGTCCGCACACATACACACACTCCGCTATACTTACCACCGGCCCTGCATTAGCCGCCTAGATCCTCAGTCGACATGTCGCCGCCCCCCGAACTACTCGATCGAATATAGCGTCAAAAAAGTCTCGCCAAACTTCCCGGACATATTGGATCCAGTCGTCCGAGGGCGCCGACATGTCAACTCAGGATCCAGCCGGCAGGGAAGACGCAGGGTCGGTGCTAACTATAGCGAAGTGTCTGTGTGTGTGTGTATGTATGTATGTGTGTGCTGACCACTCTGCCCACAGCGCTGCGCTCAGCACTCTGCCCATGCCGCTGGGCTGACAACTCTGCCCACGCCACTGTGCTGAACAATCTCACTGCACTCACTGCTAACCACTGAGCCACCGCACTCACTGCTAACCACTGAGCCACCGCACTCACTGCTAACCACTGAGCCACCGCACTCACTGCTAACCACTGAGCCACCACACTCACTGCTAACCACTGAGCCACCGCACTCACTGCTAACCACTGAGCCACCCCACTCACTGCTAACCACTGAGCCACCTGTATACACACAATTCATTTCACCCCACTCCCCTATTATTAGTAAATATACTATATATGGATTCTAGACTACCCGATTCTTTAGAATCGGGCCGCCATCTATATATATATATGTGATTATATAGGAATTATCAGTATTATGTATGTGATTATGTATAAATTAGTGAGTCGCGCCTATTCTGCAAGGACTCGCAACGGCCGCTTGGCGGCCATTGCGAGTGAGGCTTTGCAAGTCAGTGGCGCCGGCAATGCTTCACAGGTCGCGTGGGCGCGTAGCGCCCACGCCCACAACGACGGTAGCAGCGCCGAAACTTACGGAAGTGTGTTAGGGAAATTATATATTAGATACTGATAATCTATTATATAATTGCCGTAGCGACTTCCCTCGCACACGCCGCTACCTCCGTGGCTTTGTTCGTGGGCGCGCATCGCCCACGCGACTCACTCGCAATGCCCGCGAAGGGGGCGTTGCGAGTCGTTGCAGCAGCCCGTGCAATGCCCTATACACAGATTCTAGAATCCCGATGCAATCGCATCGGGCTCACAGCTAGTAAACAATATCCATCTATAACTCATCAATATGGTTGTAATTTAACATATATTATATAAAATTTCAACACAAAAACAACTCAAGTACCTAAAACCATTGGTCATAAACAATGGCACCGATTGAACCTAACAACTGCTTAGATAAGGTTCCCCGGTTATAGCTGTCTTGAAGCTGTTTAAATATTTTACATTTCTCAAAAAAACGTTCTTTATCACCTTTCAATTGTTGGCTCACTACCTTTATCAAGGAACCGAAATGTTTCTCACGTTCAAGCTGAATACATAATTCAGTGTAATAAGTGATATCTTTCACTGTTTCAGCTCTACTTGTATCTTCTTTCTCCTCTCTTAGGCTGCCTTCAGATTTGCAGATGCCTCCGCAGCGTTATGCGGAGGCATCTGCAAGCATCTGCATGCAGACGGCAGCCCCTATGTTTATAATGGAGCGCACGGCGGTCTGCAGATGCTTGCAGACCGACGTGCGCTCCCATTGCCCGCCATATGTGATCTGTGCGCAGGTGGATGCCTGCACACAAATCACACACTCCCACCCGCACCAGGGACGCAACATGTCGCGTCCCAGGTGCGGGCAGGAGTGTGTGATTTGTGCGCAGGCTGGAGCAAAATACTTTTGCACACTCTTCTTTCTTGTGTCCATATTCTTTACTCATGAAACAAAAAACACACAGAAACTGCACCAAGAACTGATTCTCGCAAAACGCAACCTTATGTGAGTGAATGCTGCGCTATTTACTCACCTTCCTGTGCTCCCTGGTGAATTCCAGTGATGTTCTCATCCCAGAGGCTGCAGTAATTGGTGCCTCCAGGACCCTGATCATGTGACCGAGTGACATCACTCAGTTATATGGTGCAGTGACAGGTTCTCGACCACTGTGCAGAGAGCTCTCAAAGGGTTCTGCATGCTTCGGGATGAGAGAACATTGCTGAAGATCACATTAACAGCACTGTAATGCACTCCTACTGTGATCTCCAGTGATGCTCTCTCATCCTGGAGTTTGCAGAACCCACTGAGAGCTCTCTGCACAGTGCTTGAGGACCTTGCACAGCACAATGTGACTGAGTGATGTCACTCAGTCACATGATTAGGGTCCTGGAGGCACCGATCAGTGCAGCCTCTGGGATGAGAACATCGCTGGAATTCACCAGGGGAGCGCAGGAAGGTGAGCAAATAGTGAAGCACAAGGCTGTGTTTTGTGAGAATCAGTTCTTGGTGCAGTTTCTTCACCAAAAATGAATCCTCACAAAACGCAACCAAAATGCTATGTGTAAATGTAGCCATATAGTAAGCAGTGAGGTCACCATTGCTATAGTCACTACTGCTGTTGCTATGGCAACGGTGACCTCAACACTTGCTATATGACAGCGCTGAGACCTGTGCTTTACCACTTTTGTAAAGCGCAGGTCTCAGCTCTGTCCATAGCAACAGCGGTTACTCTGGATACGGTGACCATATGACAGCGCAGAGACCTGCGCTATAATAAAGTGAAGGTGTCAGCGCTGTCATATGTTCACTGTTGCAATAGTAATTGCTGTTGCTATGGACATTGCCGAGACCTGCGCTATAGTAAAGTGGTAAAGCGCAGGTCTCAGCGCTTTCCATAGCATCTCTTTCTTGCATTGTGGGAGACGATATGGAGTAAAAAGGTATGATAAAATGAGCGCTAGGGACAGAAACAGGCACTGGGCTCTTATCGAATATTACCTTTCAAATTTATTGTGAACAGTAGATGTTATAGGTCTCCTCGCCACAACATGTTTCGACACTAAAGGTGTCTTTCTCAAGAAAGACACCTTTAGTGTCGAAACATGTTGTGGCGAGGAGACCTATAACATCTACTGTTCACAATAAATTTGAAAGGTAATATTCGATAAGAGCCCAGTGCCTGTTTCTGTCCCTAGCGCTCATTTTATCATACCTTTTTACTCCATATCGTGCTCAAATCCTCCCTTTGGGGAGTGTGGTTTGAGAGCAGCTCTGGGACAGGATTTGGTCAACACAGAGGAGCTGCCCTTCCCTGGGCTCGTGATCTCTGGGAGAGACATTGAAGTTCCATAAGGAAAAGCTTCTCTACACGTAGCAACGGATTTATGCCTGCGGTTAATTCTCACCTCAAATCATCAACCTAGTTGTGCAGGGGGCACAACTAGAAAAGGTGAGTGACATATTAATATAACCCCTTGCTTCGGCTAATTTGCACAGTGTGGCGCAACAAATTTTTGGTTTTTCTTTTGCATTGTGGGAGAGGGATTTTTTCAGTGGGGATGGGGCTCAGGACGTATTTCAAGTGCACCTATGGTCAAGTACGTAGATGATGTCCTTTTTATTTGGCAGGGTGGTGACGAAGAGCTCAGGATTTTCATGGACTGTGAAATTCAACTATTTAAACTTAAGGCTAACGTACATGTGCAGTAGTGAGGAAGTGGATTTTTTGGATATTAAAATCAAAGCAGACACCACTGGTTACTGGGGCTGGCGTGGCCGGCGGTCTCCTGGATGCAGACTAATAACCCGGTAATGACAAACTCCTGTTACACAGTGTACTTCGATGCAGGATTAGGACATGGTGATTGGTGTCTATTGGGTCTAAATGTCTGTAGGCTTTTGTTTGCACATAGAGAACTGGCACTTCATTAAAGGTTGGGTCATTATTAATGTGACAGAGTAGACAGCATTTGGGGCTAAATAATACTTACTAACAGGTCCATTCCGCCACATATATATATATATATATATATATATTGGATAAAATATGACCAATACCTGTGTTATTTTTGTCATGTAGCTGCTTGACATTTTGTCAAAACTATGTACTAGTGATATCTGTATACTGTCATGCTAACTGCATTTGTATTTGCACTTATATACACTTTATACGTCTGTCTAGGTATTTAAACCAGGATAACCTAAGGTCATGCATTCGTATCAACTCTAACTCAGATTACCTTGTAAACCTCATTGAATCATTGACTGTTTCTTAATTGTATTGTATTTATGTGGATATGTGTAATGAACTTGTTATCCCTGTTTGCAAAGCAACTCTTGTCATTTTCATGCTCTAATCCTTATAAACAGGTAGGAAATAGTTGGGGAGGTAAGGGTGGCTGGGACCCTAGAAGGGTAGAATAGAGTTTTGGATAATTAGAGGAGGAATACCTGTGAAGACTTAGACTACAAGGTTGGATTTCAGAAAGACTGTTTTTAAGGGACTCAGAAAGAGGTTAGGAGGAATCGAATGGCTGGATGTCCTTAAGGACAGAAATGTCCAGGAGGGATGGGAAATTTTGAAAAATGAGATTAACATGGCACAATTGTTAACAATCCTTAAAAGAGGAAAGAATAGGAAGAACTAAGGGAAACCAGGATGGGTGAATACAGAACTTAAAGACATGCTAAAAAGGAAGAAAGAAATCTTTATAAAATGGGAAGAGGGTGACATATCTAAAGAAGAATATAATGCAGTCTGCAGAATCTACAAGGCATACATCAGATTAGCTAAAGCGGATAATGAATTAAGTGAGGCAAGAGACATCAAAAGCAATAAAAAGGATGTTGGGGTTATGTTGAAAGTAACAGAAAAGTCAAAGATGTAGAATTTTTACAGTATGAAAATAGTGAAATGGTTATAAAATGATGTTAAGAAGGTTGAATTTTAAAATTATTATTTTGCATCTGTTTTCTCTCAGAAAGTAAATGTAAAATCAACTGATCTTCATTGTAATGCTGAAGGAAAAGAAGGATCCAGGCTATCTATAGCAGAGAGATAATGAGGTAATACTTAGCTAAAATACATGAATTTAAGTCTTCGGATCCAGATGAATTACACCCCAGGGTACTGAAAGAGATAGCAGAAGAAATTTTAAAACTTTTCTCAGTAATTTTTGAACATTTTTGGAAAACATGAGAAGGCCAGAGGACTGGAGAAGAGCAAATGTTGTCTCTATCTTCAAAAAGGGGAAGAAGGTGGACACAAAGAACTAAATGCCTGTGAACCTAAATTTTATCAGGAAAGATCTTTGAACAAATCATTAAACACCATTTATGAAAGTGCCTGGCTGAGGATTAAGTAATTGTCATACTAACCTCCTTCTACATACTAATTTCCTTGTATGATAGAATCACTGACTAGGTGGATCAGGATAAAATAGTAGATATAGTATATTTTGACTTCAACAAAGCATTTGACAAATTATTTCAAACAATCCTTATTGAAAAAAATTACTCCTACTCTGCTATCTACAAGAACCAATATAGTTTGTTTTTGCATCAATAATCACCTCTGCAGAAATGGTGCACTGAGACCTGTAAACTGAGGAAACATGAACATCCTGGTCGTCTCACTCCATATGACCAGGGGGATACGGCTTATAAGTTGATCTTATGTGTTTGGGGTTAGATGGACAGAGCCCAAATAAATGACCCTTAGAACCACAGTATCAACATGCTGACATCCCTTGGCGAACCGCAGGTGACCTAACACGAAGGAACATCCAACCTAGCTGAATAGGTTCATCCACCTGCACCGGTGGAACCTCCTCCATAGGGAGAATGACAAGGGGGCAAAGTCCATGTGGATCTCTCTGTGAGGCATCTATCCACCATGATAGCAATGGACATAGTGGCCTCCAATGACTTCAGAGCTCCATATTGAGCCATGGAGTCCTGAAGAATTGCTGACAAATCCTGACAGAAGTGACTCCTCTGAGGGCAGGGTCATTCACTAAGTGTCAGTGGCCCACTTCCGGAACTCTGAGCAATATTCCTCAGTCGGCAGCGCCCCCTGATGGGGCCAATGGAGTTTTGACTCAGCCAGGGAGGATCACCATACACCAGGGCCAATGCCACAAAAAAATGTCCATCAACTGCAACAATGGAGAAGCGGTCAACAGAGAGAATGCCCAGGACTGAGGATCCCCCTTAAGAATGGAGACAAGGATCCCCACTCGCTATTCCTCAGTCCATGAGTAATAAAGGAGGAGCCTGAATTACGATTTAAAGGCTTACTTAACAATCATAAATATATCTCTCCTTCTAGAAAACCTGTCTTGGGTTCTGTTTGGGCCTGGGTGTGAGCTAAAACCAAGAACTCAGCAATTTTCTGAAGCTGAGAGCGCAGACCTGTGACCTCATCCGTGAGGGTCTGGTTATGATTCATAAAGCTGCGGCCTAATAATGTCACAAGGTTGTAATGACATACTGGTGAACCGGGTCTACTATACTGACCCTCAGGCTAGGGAGACCCTAGCTGTCTCTTATTTCAAAGATACAATGGGGGAAAAAAGAATTTGATCCCTTGCTGATTTTTTAAGTTTGCCCACTGACAAAGAAATGAACAGTCTTTAATTTTAATGGTAGGTTAATTTGAGCAGTGAGAGATAGAATATCAAAAATAAAATCCAGAAAATCACATTATCTAAATTATATAAATGTATTTGCATTTTGCAGAGGGAAATAAGTATTTGATCCCCTACCAACCATTAGGAGTTTTAGCTCCTACAGACCAGTTACATGCTCCTAATCAAATCATTACGTGCATTAAAGACAGCTGTCTTAAATTGTCACCTGTATAAAAGACTCCTGTCCACACACTCAATCAGTCAGACTCTAACCTGTACAACATGGGCAAGACCAAAGAGCTTTCTAAGGATGCTAGGGAAAAGATCCTAGACCTGCAGTAGTCTGGAATTGACTAAAAACCATAAGTAAGATGTTGGGTGAGAAGGAGACAACTGTTGGTGTAATAGTAAAAAAAAAATGGAAGAAATACAAAATTAGTGTCAATCGTCATCGATTTGGGGCTCCATGCAAAATCTCACCTTGTGGGGTATCCAGGATCATGAGGAAGGAGAGAGATCAGCCTATAATTACATGGGAGGAACTTGTTAATAATCTCAAGACAGCTGGGACCACTGTCACCAAAAAAAACATTGGTAACACATTACGCTGTAATGGGTTAAAATCCTCCAGTGCCCACTAAGTCCCACTGCTCAGGGATGCACATGTACAGGTCCATCTGATGTTTCCCAATGAACACCTTGGTGATTCTGAGAGTGATCGGGAGAAGGTGCTGTGGTCATATGAGACAAAAATTGAACTCTGTGGCATTAACTCAACTCGTCGTGTTTAGAGGAACAAAAACGCTGCTTATGACTCAAAGAACACTATCCCCATAGTCAAGCATGGTGGTGGAAACATTATGTTTTGGGGGTGTTGCTCTACTAAGGGCACAGGACTACTTCACCGCATCAATGGAGGGAGCCATGTATGGTAAAATCCAGAGTGACAACCTTCTTCCCACCATCAAGACATTAACAATGGGTTGTGGCTGGGTCTTCCAGCACGACAATAACTCAAAACATACAGCCAAGCAACAGATGAGTGGCTCAAAAAAAAGCACATTAAGGTCATGGAGTGGCCTAGACAATCTTCAGGTCTTAATCCTATAGAAATCTTACGGAGGGAGCTGAAGCTCCGAGTTGTCAAGCGCTTGACAGTCTCAAAATCCTAATGATTTAGAGATGATCTGCAAAGAGGAGCGGACCAAAATTTCTCCTGACATGTGCGCAAACCTCATCATCAACTACAAGAAATGTCTGACGACTGCTGTGCTTGCCAACAAGGGTTTTGCCCCCATGTATTAAGTCTTTTTTTGCCAGATGGATTCATTACTTATTTCTCTCTGCAAAATGCAAATACATTTTATTTACATAATAAAATACTAAGGTGTGTTGCCCTATCAATGTTATTATTTGCGGCTGTCAGCCAGTTAGGGCCCCTCCAATTTTCAACCATGTGCAACTTATCAAAAAAGGATGGGTTTATGCTCTGCATTATTCTCAATAAATAATAACCCATACTGCATTTGTGGTTTTTTAGAAATACATTTTATTTAAGTTTCTTATTCAGAACAGGTAAAATCACAATTCATATAAACAGTATGTACATTTACAGTAAACATTGATTTTTCTTAATATTTTTTTACTTTTTTACAAGTGATCATGTACACAATAATGAAAAGTTTAGTAAAATTTCCCAAATTTTGAGGTAAACCTCCCCGTGTTTTGATATATAAGGGACTAGCAATCAAATGGTAGGTTTTAAAGCTTGTTAGTATGACTTTCTAGAAAGCAAATATAGCTATATAACATAAAATCAGTTTGTGTCTCAAGAGCCACAGGTTGTGTGCTATCCCTAAGTATTCCCAGACCCCATGGAGGTCAGGTAGTAATGCGGATTAAGCCAGACAATAATCTGTGCCCATATCCACCCACTTACTTCTGTAACACATGGCTCATATGTATGGGCCTTACTCAGGTTCTCAAGACCAGGAACGTTTTTGTGCTCCCCTGAAAGCCCAGCTACACAAGATCTATTGGTGGCTCAGTGGTATATATTATAAATGATGTTGCTCCAGCCTAATAAAATGCAAGTGCTTTCTTACAGGCTATCATTATGTCTTATTCCAGGGCCAACTTGGTCCTGGCTCCTCTTTCCCACAAAACCCCCCCAGTGCCATTCACTGCTTACCCATGTCGTCAGGGATTCAAAGGGCCGGGTGCCCCCAGACGCGTTTTGCTGCTGCTTTTTCAATGTGGTGTATAGGACCCCCTTAGCTTTCCACCTTTTATATGTTTACCCCAAGTGTGAGAGCGGCTTCCTGCCACTCGCCCCGCTCCACCACGCCCCTTCGTCCATCGATTCCGCACACTCCCCAGCCGAGAGTCACAGGATCACCTGACTCAAAGCCGGTCAATGAGGATGCCTCCTATCGTGGTGGGGAGCGCGGCTGAAAGCTACGTGCATGGATTCTGCCGATTACATCACACTCAGGGCGGAAGCAGCCATTCCGCCATCTTTGTTATGTCTGTGCATATTACCCAGTGAAACCTAACGTTCCGATCTTTAACCCATGATATCCTACAATCAGGATGTCTCTTTGTTACAGATGATTTCACTGGTGACCTCCATCAACAAGATGGAGATCATCCTAAGGAGAAGTACAGTACATTGATCACTTATACGATGAATGGGGTACATAAAACATTTTATGATAGATCTATGCATCAGGGGTTAAATGTAATTCTTCCAAACAGAATATAGCCTGTTACTCAAATGCAAACGCCTTTTTTTGATGTTGTTATGTAAAAATTGCATATTTTCTATATTCCTATGTATAATGGTCATTACACATACTGGCATTGATCACACTACCTATAGACAGCAATGCAGTTCCCAATTCAAGAATTTGGTTTTTTCAAACTTTGTATTTAACAACCGGGATGTACATCCTGACAAATGCAGTGTGATCATGTCAATTCGTTCTTACTTATTTTTTGAAAAAAGCATTTTTTATCAGCACCAATACACAGTGAACCTTTAACAAAGCAAGACATTTACCAATAATGGATAATACAAGCAATCCCATTATGCATACACAGATCAGTATTCATTTGTTCATGTATCACCCATCATCATCCTTCCACCTTGTAAATTCAATGGTTCTCAACATGCATATCGTCCTTTAGGGTCTTCTTGAGTGACAATTATATCGGGTTGGTCACATCTGGTTATCTGTAAAGGATCATATAATGCTAGTTGAAAAGATTCGGGTCCACATATAGTGTAACCTCCAAAAGTCACTAAATAGGAAAAAACATGTAAAAGTTAATTAAAACACTTAAAATAGTGAACTTCGAGTAGAGTCGATGGACTAATAAGTCTTTATAAGAACTGCACGAAGTTGTTTTTCATTTAACCCTTTAGGGCATATCGTATCTAACTTCACAATCTATTTGCACTTGACTTGTGCAAGCCTCTTTTTGCAATTGCCACCTCGAGAGCCAAGATTTAATGCATCAATGCCTCTGACCTACATAGTAACATAGTAACATAGTTTTTAAGGTTGAAGGAAGACTTTAAGTCCATCTAATTCAACCCATAGCCTAACATGTTGATCCAGAGGAAGGCAAAAAAAAAACCATGTGGCAAAACTAGCTCCACATTGGGGGAAAAAATTCCTTCCTGACTCCAGATACGGCAATCAGACTAATCCCTGGATCAACGCCCTATCAAAGAATCTAGTATATATAACTGGTAATATTATAGTTTTCAAGAAAGGCATCTAGGCCCTTCTTAAATGTTAGTAGTGACTCTCTCATTACAACATCATGTGGTAGAGAGTTCCATAGTCTCACTGCTTTTACAGTAAAGAATCCACGTCTGTGATTATGATTAAACCTTCTTTCCTCCAGACATAGAGGATGCCCACTTGTCCGTGTCTTAGGCCTAAGAGTAAAGAGATCATTAAAAAGGTCTCTGTACTGTCCCCTCATATATTTATACATTATTATAAGATCACCCCTAAGCCTTCGTTTTTCCAAGCTAAATAACCCCAAGTTTAATAACCTGTCTTGGTATTGCAGACCCCTCAGTCCTCTAATGACCTTGGTCGCTCTTCTCTGCACCCGCTCTAGTTCAGCTATGTCTTTCTTATATACCGGAGACCAGAATTGTACACAGTATTCTAAATGTGGTCGCACTAGTGACTTGTATAGAGGTAAAATTATGTTCTCCTCATGAGCATCTATGCCTCTTTTAATGTATCCCATTATTTTATTTGCCTTTGCAGCAGCTGCCTGACACTGGCCACTAAATGTGAGTTTGTCATCTACCCATACACCCAGGTCTTTTTCAGTGATAGTTTTGCCCAGGGTTTTACAATTAAGCACATAATTATACCTTTTGTTTCCTCTGCCCAAGTGCATGACTTTACATTTATCCCCATTAAAGCTCATTTGCCATTTATCAGCCCAAGCTTCTAGTTTACATAAATCCTCCTGTAATATAAAATTGTCCTCCTCTGTATTGATTACCCTGCAGAGTTTAGTGTCATCTGCAAATATTGAGATTCTACTCTGTATGCCCCCTACAAGGTCATTAATAAATATATTAAAAAGAAGAGGGCCCAACACTGACCCCTGTGGTACCCCACTGTTAACTGTGATCCATTCTGAGTGTGTTCCATTGATAACCACCCTTTGTTTCCTATCACTAAGCCAGTTCTTAACCCACTTACACATATTTTCCCCTATCGCCATTGCTCTCATTTTATGTATCAATATTTTGTGTGACACCATATTAAAAGCTTTTGAAAAGTCCATATACACCACGTCCACTGCATTTCTTTGGTCCAGTCTAGAACTTACTTCTTCATAGAAGCTTATCAGATTAGTTTGACAGGAACAGTCCCTCGTAAAACCATGTTGATATTGGATCATGAGGTTATTTTTCTTCAGATACTCCAGTATAGCATCTCTTAGAAAACCCTCTAGGATTTTACCCACAGTAGAGGTTAAGCTTACTGGCCTATAACTTCCAAGTTCAGTTTTAGTCCCCTTTTTGAATATTGGCACCACATTTGCTATCCGCCAGTCCTGTGGTACAGACCCTGTTATTATGGAATCTTTAAATATTAAAAATAATGGTCTATCTATGACAGTACTTAATTCCTGCAGCACTCTGGGGTGTATCCCATCCGGGCCCGGGGATTGGTCAATTTTAGTGATTTTTAGACGATGCCGTACTTCCTGCAGGGTTAAGTGGGTGACATTTAATTGAGAGTTTTTATATCACTGATCATATTGTCTGTCATGGGATTTTCTTGTGTAAATACTGTTGAAAAAAAGCCATTTAGCATATTGGCTTTTTCCTCATCCTCATCCACCATTTCACCCAGACTATAGTTTTAAGGGGCCAACACAATAATTTAGATTCTTACTATTTACATAGTTAAAAAATATTTTGGGATTATTTTTACTTTCTCTGGCAATGAGTCTTTCTGTCACAATCTTTGCTGCCTTGATTTGCTTTTTACAAATGTTATTTAATTTTCTGTATTTATTTAATGCCTCATCACTACCTACTTGCTTTAATTCCCTAAATGCTTTCTTTTTGTCACTTATTGCGTCCCTTACAGCCTTATTTAGCCATAGTGGTTTCCTCCTATTTCTAGCATGCTTATTCCCATAGGGTATATATTGTGCACAGTCCCTATTCAGGATGCTAATAAACGTCTCCCATTTGCTTTGTGTACTTTTGTGTCTCAGGACATCGTCCCAGTTTATTG
Organism: Allobates femoralis; assembly: GCA_033576535.1. Taxonomy (NCBI): domain Eukaryota; kingdom Metazoa; phylum Chordata; class Amphibia; order Anura; family Aromobatidae; genus Allobates; species Allobates femoralis. Next base: position 374,705,179 of record JARQOC010000005.1, read on the forward strand.
CACTAAGATCATCTCTCAACCGTTGGAAATTTGCCTTCCTGAAGTTTAGTGTCCTTGTAGCCCCTCTACTACACATCTTATTAAAGGATACTTGAAAACTTATTATTTTGTGATCTCTATTACCCAAGTGACCTCCAACCCGTATATTTGATATGCGGTCTGGACTGTTGGTTAATATTAGGTCCAGCAGTGCCCCCCTTCTTGTTGGGTGCTGAAACAGTTGTGAAAGGTAATTGTCTCTCATAGTTGTCAAAAACCTATTACCTTTGCTAGAACTGCAGGTTTCTGTTCCCCAATGTATTTCAGAGTAGTTGAAGTCCCCCACAATAATGACCTCTCCCTGAGTCGCTGCTTCATCTATTTGCTTTATGAGGATATTCTCCTCCACTTCCATTATTGTTGGGGACTTATAACAAACCCCTATCAGTAATTTATTATTTTTTCCCCCTCCCCTTATCTCCACCCACAGAGACTCTACATTTCCATTAGATTCACCTATATTATCACGCAGGATGGGTTTTAAGGATGATTTTACGTATAAACACACATCTTCCCCTAGCTTATTTGTACGGTCATTTCTGAACAGACTATATCCCTGTAAATTAACAGCCCAGTCATGGCTCTCGTCCAGTCATGTCTCCGATATCCCCACCATGTCATAATTATTTTCCAACAAAATCAATTCTAATTCCTCCATTTTGTTTGTGAGGCTTCTGGCATTAGTGTACATGCACTTTATGCATCTCTCTTTACCTCTATTCCTTCCTACTATATTGACTGTTCTAACCCCACCCCCCATGCCACCCCCAATTTTATTACTTGTGCCCAGGTTACTATTTACACTATCTTCCCCTCCTGTACAATGAATACTCTCCCCCCCAATCCCTAGTTTAAACACTCCTCCAACCTTTAGCCCTGCTGGATTGCAATTATGTTTTTTCTTAAAGTGTCTGGCTATGGTCTCTAGGGAGGGGTCGTCCGCTTCCAGTGTTTTAGCTGCTTCAATGTCGCGGTTATTAAACATTGATATGAATCGAACCATTTGCTGGCCTATCTCCATTGTTTTTGACTTAGGGGTGATGAGATTTACTCTAGATGTATTTAGGGCTCTCTGATATCCCTTTTTAATTCTCCTCACTATATACCCTGTTGCTACAAACCTCTCTTAAGTCTCCAGCCTGTTCTTGAAAATAACTCTCTGTAGAACAGATTCTCCTGGCCCTCAAAAATTGGCCTATAGGGACTGCCAAGATAGTTGAAGCTGTGTGCCCTGATGTCGCATGGAGAAGGGCGTTGACAGACTTTTTTTGTGGTACATATTAGTTTGCAGGGAGCCATCTGGATGGACCACCAATTTAATATCAAGGAATTCTGCCTGAGAGGAATGTTCTTGAAATGTTAACTTTATATCATACTGGTTGGTGTTCAAAAAGGTTTTGAACCCAACCAGTTCCTCTTCAGTTCCTGTCCACAATACCAACACATCATCCATATACCTCAGCCAGCACTGCGCATGGGTCTCAACCCCCCCACCCGAAAACCTCCCTCTCCCAATAACCAAGAATGAGGTTTGTGTAGGAGGGTGTGCAGGCCACGCCCATCACAGTGCCTTCTGGCTGAAGGTAAAGGTGATCCTTAAATAGAAAAAAGTTGTGGCTTAGTATGTACTACAACAACTCCAGGGACCAGCTTAACTAGTGGTCCATCCAGATTACTGATGTTCAAATAAAATTCCGTTGCCTGCAGTCCGTATTTATGCTAAATACAAGAATATAGGCCTTCCACATCGGCTGTAATCAAGGTTGTCTCAGGGTCCACAAAGACCCCATCAATCTGCCGCAGGACGTCCGTGATATCTCTGTCATAGGAGGGAAGAGTTTCAACCAGCGGATGCAGGTAATATTCAATAAACTTGCATGCTGGTTCACAAATCCCTCCAATGCCAGAGACAATCGGACGGCCTGGGGGAACGAGGGGGTCCTTGTGGATCTTGGGCAACACATAAAAAGTCGGGATGGTAGGTCATGAGGCCATCATAAATTTGTTTGGGTATGATACCTTGTTGGAATGCCTGTTCCAGAATTCCAAATAATTCCACCTCAAATTTCTTTACAGGGTTAGATGGCAGTATACTATATGATTCCCTGTCCTTGAGCTGTCTCATCACCTGACGCTCATACATATTTATAGGCCACAGGACCACATTCCTCCCTTTATCTGCTGGTTTGATTATTACATCTGGGAGAGCCTCTATTTCTCTCAAGGCCTCTCTCTGTTGTCAGGTTAAGTTGTCCTTCCTTATCCTTCTACCCTCCAGTTTTTTAAGATCTTCTGCTATCCTTTTGTGGAAAATGTTCACTTCTGGACAAAGGGAAAGAGGGGGGACTGTGTTCGAGTGTGGATACAGTTTTTTAGGGAATTTAACTTTATCTTGGTCTCTTGATTCAACTTCCAAAGTTTCCAAGTCACCTAGTGCTTCCATCTCCAATTGTGTCAATCCATCACCATTCAATCAAAACTACATGGAGGTTTACCTCAAAATGTGAGAAATTTTATTGGTCTTTTCATTACTGTGCACATGATCACTTGTAAAAAATTAAAAAATATTAAGAAAAATCAATGTTTACTGTAAATGTACATACTGCTTAAATGAATTGTGATTTTACCTGTTCTGAATAAGAAACTTGAATGTATTTTTTTTAGAAATGTCTTTCTAAAAAAACACAAATGCAGTATGTGTTATTATACATTGAGAATACTGCAGGGCATAATCCCCCCTCTTTTGATAAGTTGTACATGTTTGAAAATTGGAGGGGCCCTAACTGGCTGACAGCCACAAATAATAACATTGAGAGGGCAACACACCTTGGTATTTTATTGATTGTGTTTCTGTGTACTTTCACGGTCTCGTTGCCCAAACCAATGGACTATAGCGCACGCGAAGACGCTTGGCGGCACAAAGTAGATCAAGTCTTCAATGATGAAATAGGACTACCTAGTGATCCGAGTCCAAGAACGGTAGAAACATCAGTCAAAAATTTAAAACAGTTACTGAACCAGAGAACTAAACTCTGGTGGAATAAGTATTTTATGATACGATACCTAGCTAAAGGCATGATACGCAGATGCTTGCGAATACAAGTTTTCCCTTCATTTAAAATTGAGAGCAGTGAGGTAAAAAAGAAATCAGAGGATCTGTCATCAATCTGCTCTAAGGGGTACATGTGGATACTGATAGAGTTAAATTCCGAGTCACTAAATTCTTTGGAGAAAGAGATTGAGGGGCTAAAGAATACCCTTTCAGAACAGATGTCCGAAGAGCAGTTAACCCAACTAGAAAGAGAGTTAGATGCCAGCTACCAGAAATGGAAGAAGGAAATCATCTCAGTAAAAGCTAAAATATAAACGGGAATCAGAGGACTACCGCAACAACACAGTTTATAGGTGGAGAGGAAAGAAAAGGAATAAACCAAAATCCCCACCAAAAGGGCCACCTCAGAATCCAACTCCAGTGCTCCCAAGACTATCAGTGTTACTATCATCCCTTTTATCATTGGAGGAGGAGAGGCTGGCGGGAGCGAGGACTAAGACCTCGACACTGGGGAAGTCTGGCGATCCACAAGGCAGGAGTTCTGGTATAGGCAAGAGGACAATCACTCTACCACAACCTATGGATAAGAAAAGCAAGAACAATTTGGAGGTAATTAATCTGTCTAATCACAAACTGACAGAACCACAAATTGAGGTTTTGTTTGTTTACCCTGGTCTCATAGGAATTCATTTTGATTTCCACTGGATATACCTTACTTTTGTATGGGTCAAATTGCTACTTCTACTAGGTACTATTAACACTTGATATTATACTGCCTAATCTTTGTGTTACACTGAAAGGTTATGTGCTGTGTTGCTGGGCATGATAATTGACACCAGGTGCAATTGACAATATATATTATCACAGTGAGACATCCAGATTAAATTGTATATAATATGTATTATATAATCGCGAATATATATATTTACAGCCATAATATGTATTATAGGTCTTGTTGACCATGTAATAAAATGGATGTGTACCTCCCTTTCTCTGGGGCTTAGGTCCACCCTCTCCCATCCTGTTCCAGATCAAACAAATAAAAAGCACCTTAAATTGAACTAGCTATTGCTCCTTTTTCTCTGTTAGTTCTAATATATTATGTATATATAACAAAAAAATCACTGCTGCACTCAGTCTAACCAATAAGTGTGTGCTGACAAGCAATAATGGTTTGAGAAAAAATTAAAAAAACATCAGTTTTTTCTAAAAAACTCAGTACTCACTTTTTTTTATTAAAAGCCGGGGCTCTTGGTACACTCATTGGCCAATGTATGCCTGCCCTCCGGCCACTTCTCGGCGGCCCCGGGGTCCGGAGGGTCCTAATTTTTTCTCAAACCATTATTGCTTGTCAGCACACACTTATTGGTTAGACTGAGTGCAGCAGTGATTTTTTGTTACATATTGATACCAGCAACACAGCTTTGCACCTTTCGCACAGTGTAACGAGTGCTTTGCAGTTTTTTTGTTTGATATAAACTAGACTAAGTGGAGTTGCTGGCTCCACCCAGCTGCAGATTGCACCCCCACCAGCCCCAGGTGCTCAGGGATCAGGATGAGGTCAGAAGGACCAGGGAGTTCACGGACAAGGATCTGGCAGGGATGTCAGCGATAGGACCCTCCGGAACCCGGGGCCGCCGAGAAGTGGCCGGAGGGCAGGCATACATTGGCCAATGAGTGTACCAAGAGCCCCGGCTTTTAATAAAAAAAAGTGAGTACTGAGTTTTTTAGAAAAAACGGATGTTTTTTAATTTTTTCTCAAACCATTATTGCTTGTCAGCACACACTTATTGGTTAGACTGAGTGCAGCAGTGATTTTTTGTTACATATTGATACCAGCAACACAGCTTTGCACCTTTCGCACAGTGTAACGAGTGCTTTGCAGTTTTTTTGTTTGATATATGTATATATATATATATATATATATATATATATATATATATATATTGTGAGATATAGCGGCGTTAGGGAGGCAAAGACACGGGATCCAGGCACCACTGGTCACAGCACACGGGTTTATTTGGCCCCAAAATGTAGGAAACACAATAGTCCACAAAGAGCATTCCTTATTCCCCTTACTTCAGGGGCCGCTACTTAGCTTCCAGCCACAATGTCTCAGGCCTGGCTCAGGGATGCTTCTCTCCCAGAAGCTCAGGAAGTTGTCTTCACTCCCACACACTAGAGACCACACCCCGTGGTCTAGCTTCCTTTTATCACACCCCAAGCCAGTAAGCAGAACCAACACAAAATCCCGGGATGGAGTGCGACCTGTCAATATGGAGGACGCACCCAGGGAGGCCCATACCGGTCGCAGGGGCCCGACCCGGTCGGTGCCTCACACATCCCCCCCCTATGTTCAAGCGTATGGGGCTGAACACAAGGCCATAACCCCGGCCCTGCGTGCAGACCGCATCACGGCACGGAGAACCGGCGGAGCCAAGCAGGGGCACCC